>JAAWXA010000003.1:52561255-52809350 GCA_038090715.1 Florisuga fusca | reverse complement strand
ATGTTATATGAAGAATATAAACATGGCTTTGCAGCTCCTGCTCTCCTACCTTATAAATACAGGTAAACAATCTCTTGAAGAAAGAATTCACATTAGGTGTGTTACTTGTGCAGTCTTCATAAAGTTTTTATGGAAAATCTCAAAAGCCTTGAAAGGAGAAAGGCTTGTAAATAAAATATATTTAATTAATATCATTACCTCATTCTACTCTACAGAAATTTTGAAGATTCTGAAGATGAACTCAGGCATGAGCTGGAGGAATCTCTGGAAAAAGTGGCAGCTTCTCCAGCAGAGAGAGCCATGGAGTCTCCTGTCCCTCCAGGTCAAACAGATGAAGGAAAGATGAATTTACCTTGCAAACAACTTGGAAAATCTGACGATGATTTAGAAAATAACCATGGGTCATTTAGTGTTGACACACATAATGAAAAAGGTGAGGAGGAAGCAAGAGCAACCTAGACCACCAGCACTGTTACTGTTTCAAAAGTTTGAGCTACTTGAAATTTCAGCAACGTCAGAAACAAAATTTAAGGATAGGTGACATTAAGTAAATCAACTGCTTTTCAGTAGTGCTAAATGCTCAATTAACATAAATATGCAGCTACTATTTTGTTTAAAAGGAAAAAAATCAGGCTAATTTTCAGATATCCAAATGTTGAAAAATCCTCATCCAGACTGAAATGCATTTTCCATCTTTATTATGCTTAACTACCTGGGACATCTCTGACTTGCTTGAGGAAGTTCCTTTGCATACTGTCTTCTTTAACCATTTTTCTATCATGTAAGGAAGTCCTCTAGTTCTGTCAACTCCTTGTTTTAAGCTCTCTGAACTTTTCACAGCCATGATGTACTGCCAGTACAGCTTTACAATCCACAGTTTCATTTATGCAGTACTGACTACTGTTCAACAGTTTCCCTGGGCAGCAGGGAAGAGCTTTATTAGCACCATGAGAATGATGCATTGCATTCTTGGTAATAAAACATGGGACAGTAGCATCTTCCAACCCTGTTTTTATATGCAGAATTTCATATTATCCATCTGAAGTTTAAAGAGAGAGAAAACCACACTCTTAAAGCCTGATTTCAGTTGCTTTTTGCACTTCTTAGTTTGCTAAAATATAAACTACTGCTTTGATGGCTCAGAAAAGTACATTTTTCCATTTTTTTATATAAGAGATGTCAAATCCAACATTTTCTTCACTACATTGTCACTTTTATAACAACAAGCAGTAGTTTAGGGGTTTGACATTCATATTTGTATAGCCCTTAATTATGTCCTCTAAGTTAGACCCTTCTATTCCCTTTCAATAGAGTAGGGTTGGAAAAATACCATCAAGTTGTCATACTGTGAAAGAGATGAGGAAATAGCTAATGTAATGATCAGAGACAAGTGCAATTATTACACTTACTAAAAAACCAAGCTAACAAACCCACCATATGATTAACCTAAAGGAATTACTGTAGCTATCAAAATCCCCAGAACCACAATTAAAATCCAATATAGTAAGAGTTTTTCCACACAATGGGGGACAGCAAATTGAAAATGTGCTGCAGATTGTGGGAAAAAATTCTGGGTACAAAAGTGTTGACTCGAAAAATTGTGACTGTCAGTCAGAGTCATGAAATGGGTGCTGACTGAAAGTATTCAATAAATAAAAGAACTTCCAGATGTAGTTCTGTTACCAAAGGATGGTTCTGTGAATCCAGAGGGTTTTGCAGTGCACAGTACTGCCATGTGGTCAACACAGAAAAATTTCAGGACCATTTCTCTGCCAGTAAAAAAAAAAAAAAAAATAATCTCTATTACATAACAGATACTCAAACAGAAAGAAAAAAAAATCTCTTTATTGAATGGATGCAAGGAATAATAAATTAGATATATTTACAGGTGACACATCATCAAATATAAAAAGTGAACTGTACTCATAGACATTTTTATTCTTATATATTTATTTAAATAATGGTTCCACAGATAACAGGAATGCCTCTTGGAAATGCTGGTCAGAAAACCTGTGCACAGAGCGACGTGCGTTTTCTCTGATCTCCAACCTTTTTTCAGGAGACAAAGACAGGATATAAGCCATCATCTCAGCATAACTGTCCTCATTTTCAGCTAGGAAGCCTGTAACATGTCCTTCATAGGGTACCACGATGTCTAACTTGGGGCCTCCAGAATTGTGAGCCAGGATAACAGTGCCAGCTGCCATACATTCAACCACTCCTGCAAAAGATACAAAACACGCCAGTCTGAGTGTGCACACCAGGGACTCTGCCTTCCTCTGAGGCACTGGAAATTTAACACTGCAGTAAAAATCACTGAGAATTTTAAGTTACTACAGACTGCTGTTCTAGATCAGTTTGAAAAATAGAGAGTACACAGTGTCATAAGGAAAACTCGAGTTTTTTCAATTCTAAGGATTGAAATAATAGTTTCTTTTGAACACATGCAATTTAAAATAAAAATCAGATATGATTGGTTAAGTTGTGGTACTTGATTATATCACTAACATATGCTGTGAAAAAAAACCTGGATATGGAAACAAATGTAAAGATAAACATGGAAAGTAGCTCAGTGACAGAACACTGCACAGTTCTGTTCTGCTCTGTAGCAGAACACTGTTCTGTTCTTCTCTGTGACAACACCACAAACGTTTATGGTGTGGTGGCAGCTGCAGAAATAATTACAAATTAGAGCTGAACATCACCATATTCATTTTCCCAGTCAAAACTTTTAAGATTTTTAGTAAGATACTCAGAGAAAGCTGACTGTGCACATTTCAATCAGATGATATTCAAGAGTTCAGTAGTTTGCAGATTAGAAAAGCTTTATAGCTTTTGACAACTCAGCAAGACAAACTAGTAAGCACTGTTACCAGTACATCTGTATTTTTAACAGAAGTTTTAATGAACTGTCAATCTGACAGTAAGCTCTCCTCTGCCACCAGAAGTGGGATAGAACAGCATTCAACAACTTCAGTACTCCTCTGTGACTCCAGAACAGACCTCAGAAATCATTAATTGCTGATTCTTTTCAGTTCCAATTTGATTTTTAAGACCTTCCCCTGTCTCAAAAATTGCCAACTGTAAATAATCACACGGAATCAGGGAATGTTTGGGGTTGGAAGGGACCTTTGGAGATCACTGAAAACCCCAACCCCCCTGGCTCCAGAGTTTTGGCACACATCTTTAGAGGTGAAAAGCCACTGATGGTGAAATCACGCTGAAAGTCATAATCATACTGTCATTGTATCACTTTAAAAAAAAAATTACTTAATTCAACAGTTTTAGAGGGGGGCAGGAAACATGAAAAAAAACCCATTCTTTCCATTTTGTGGGAGAAACTCCAATGTAAATCTTTTTATACCAAGTTCCTACAAACTCCTGGTCCCAATATTTACCTAACTTGTGTTCTAATAAAGCCTGATGACAGCAACTACAGCTTAGTCACATGATACCCAACTACATCATCCAGCTGCTTGGCTCCTAACTTACCCCTTGGTGTAGATTTATGGCAGATGGCCAATCTTACATTCCCTTTCAGGGACAGGACTCAACCAATCCCAATAAACTGAGCTTGATCCCTTCCTTCTGTACAACAGCAGACTGCAAACCATGTCCCAGCTCCTCCTCAGCATTCTGCTCCAGACTGTGGCAACTGATTTCAGGGCTTCAGTACCTCAGCACAGGTGCCTAACACAATGAGCTGACCAAGGATACCTGGTGGCATCTTCATGGGGCACACAACTTCAGGATCTGTGGGAGACTCACACCTTTGGGACAGCAGCTAGAGCCCCATGACATACAACAGAAATTTCACATGCAGTTGAGGCAGGAGGAAGACAATCAAAACCTCTCTCTACCCATAAACTGTGTGTGAGCTCCCCCTGCAGTCAGTGGGGTTTCACAGAAGTGCCTGCTGCCTTGGGGTACAGAAGGCACCTGTGTAAGGCTGAGAGACCTAGAGCAGGACCTTAGGGTCACCTACATCCTTGCAGAGCAATAGCTGGAGGTCAAGCAGGATGTTTTGGGCAGCACAGGTGGGACTAACTGGCTGTTTACATGACTAGAGGGTGCCTTTAATTAATTTAATTACCTAGAGCACTTCAGCTTGGGCTCCAGTAGCACCCAGTGGTTTGTCATCTGAGTTGGTCCTGTAGGGGCTGCCTCAGCTACACTGCCTCAGCTGAGAGCAGGAGTTGGGACACCTGCTTGGTAGGTATGCAGAACTCTCTGTTTGGACACCCCCACCAAGGAACCTTAAGCAGGAGCCCAAGCCCTCCCCAGCTGTGTCCCCAGCTGGGACAAATGGCTGCACAGCCAGGGAAGATACTGACCGATCCCAAAGTGCTCGTTCCACATGGTGTGGAGGCCAATGGTGGCCTTGGACAGGTGTTTCTTCAGCTCCTCAAATGGAATGTTTATTCTGAACATCACCTCCTTACTCACTCCCAGCTCTTCACAGAGGAGTTTAAGGTGGTTTACACGCTCTTCATCTTGCTGGTTACGACAGCCTCCAATTAAGATCAGCTTCAGGGGTGGCTGCTGCCCCAGTCTCTTCTCTTTCAGCAATTTAGCAAAGGCTCTGATTTGCAAAGGATGATCCTTTTCAGGCCTGAACTGGCTGATGGAAACAATGGAAAGTTCAGTGGTGCTCTTTTCCTCTTCCAGTGGGATATCCAGGAAGGTCTGAACATCACAGGGTGGATACACAATGCTGGTGTAAGCTCCAGCTCTCCAGAGGGAAAGGATGTGATTCAGTGTCCAAGAAGAATTAACCATCACCACATCACTGCAGGAACCAACCAATCCATACAGAAAAGCAAAGAAGTAGTAGTAGGCAAGTTTAAATTTGCTGAGCAGGGGGTTCTTTGCGACGAAGGCGGCGTTGTTGAACCTGGTGTCCTGCTTCCTGACGACAGAGAGCATGTCAGTGCTGATGGTGGGGTAGTGGACGTAGCAGCCAGTGTGGCAGCCTCCCAAGTACTTAAAGAGGGGGAGTGTGAAGGCATAGCCCATCGAGTCAATATACACATCAGGAACACACTTCAGGAGAGCTTCCCAGCCCAGACACACCGATCCTAAACTTTGTCCCAGCAAAGTAAAGTGAGGGTAAAGAGAAGCTTCCACAAGGTAGCGTTTCTCAAGAAATACAAACTTCACAGGATGAGTTAATTTAATATTGAATCTTCTGAAAGCACCTTCGACTATTTCTTCTCCAGTGGCATCTCTATCCCCGGTGTAAACAACACACGTGACATTTCTGTACCTGCAAGAGTAAAGCAAAACACCTTTGTATATTTTTCTCTTCAAATATTTAAATATGAAAAATATTATCTGTAGGAAACAGGTGCCAGCAATCCACCAATTGCCAGGCAGTGAGCACGAGCTTGTGCTCAGCCCACCTGTGCCCAGTCAAGGCTGGCCCCAGCTGCAAATGAGCAGCATTAGGGGCCAATAAAAGGTGGTGCTTAAGGCACATGCTCAGCTCATTCCTGAGCTAGGAGCAGAGGAGACTGGTCTGGTTCAGAACACCAGTACTGACCGAGATCAACCACTGCTCTACATCGACTTATCTCAGAGCTCTGCGCTCTTCAAAACGTTCGTCCAGCTACAATTATCCACCTGAAACAGCTCAGTAAGTATGTGGGAAAAATGTCTGACCTAGATCTGAAATGATTTTAACCAAACAATAGTTTTTCTTAGGCTCCCAGTTTTTTTCTCAACTGCAGAAAAACATTTGTCTGAGGTCTTGGGGAATACTTTCTTGAGTAAAATGTAAAAGGAGCCCTAACCCTAACCCTGTATTATTCCACAGACTTAAGAATGCAGAAAACTCTGCAATTTGTCAGAATGTGCCAATGTTAAATCTACTTCAGATATTAACTTGTTTTGCCTCCTGCACCAAGAGGCAAGTATCAAGATTATCAGCTGTCTGCTGGTGAGTTATGTTCCTACACAAAGTTCCCCAGCAGGAGTGGAAAACTGATGAGGAAGAAGTTCTCCCAAGGAGAGACAGAAGTGAGGGTGTCCTGGTTTGGGCCAGGATAAAGGTGATTTTCTGGTTTGTACTTTTGCTTTCAGCTAAGTCTCTTGTAAGTAGCTGCACTTGCTGAAATTAACAGCAAGTTTCTCAGACAGTGTCTGCTTCTGGGACTGATAACACTGGATGTTTATAGTTACTGCCAGAGACTGGTGTGCAGAGCCAAGGACACTGCTCAGCTCTAAGGAAAACATTTTACCCTGCAGAAGGAGTAAAGAGGTCCCACCTGAACCCCTCCTCGGGGGAGGCCCGAGACAAGATAAATGCCAGAACTGACCAAACAGAGTATTCCATCCCATACACGTCATACTCAGTATAAATTTGAGGGATCACGAGGGTCAGACCCTTTTTCCTACCCCTTCTTCCTGCCCTTCCTTCACCAGTTCCCTGTTTGCTTTGGCATCCTGGGAGGATTCCGTCTGTTCCTCTGCCTGTGGTCCTGATCCGTGCCAGCCTGAATCTGTGTGTTCCTGCCTCCAGCTCCCGACTGCTCCTGACCCCAGGAGTCCAGCCTGGACTTTCCCAGGGCTGCCCTGCAGCCTCGGTGGTGATGTGAGAGTTATTGGGGGAAAGGGGGGAGGAACGTGGGATCAATTTTTCCTGTATATTTGTATATATTTAGTAATTTTCCCTATTTATCATTACTGTTTCATTAAAGTTGTGTAGTTTAGTTTCCAACCCATAAGTCTCTTTCCCTTATTCTCTCTCCTTTCCTTATCAGGGAGGAGAGGGGGATTAATAGAAAGCATCTGTTACTCAGTTTAATTGCCAGGCCAGTGTTAAACCCTGACAGGGGGATGCCACAGCAGGAAAGATTAAAACCTGGGTGAAGACACTCAAGTGGAATGTTGCAACCATTTAAAAATAAACACAGGACTGCTGGATTAACTACCTCTAGTTAAATATGAAAATTGCCCAAACGTGCACAAACAATACCAACAGCAGCTGAGCATGGAATATGGTACTTGATAAACATACATGCTTACTTTTTCTGGAGTGTTCTGATGGCACACCACAGGACTCTCTCCCCTCCACCCCCTGCATTGCAATAGGGGTGAAAAAAGGCAACGAGCAGCGGCCGCTTCCCCTCTTTTCCTGCTGAGCTCAACTGCTTTTTCCTTTGCTGTATCCAGAGCCGTATCCCCCCCAGCAGAACCACCAGGCACACACACAGAAGTCCACTTAGAAATAATGCAGGGATTAACAAGGAGCAGAGCAACCTGGAAGAAGTCAGAAATGATAAAATGGAAAATTGTTTTAAACAAACACTATGGAGGGAAGTGAGAGATAAGGGCTTGCTGGCAGAGCCAGAGGGAGTGTAGGGGTTTCCTTGGATTCTTCTAATCTCAGAAACCATCAGTATCAGTGTTATTATTTCAACAATGACAAAAAAAAAGAAAAAACTTTTTTGTTTAGCCAAATATATTTTTCCTACTGTTACTTCAGAATTATTTTTTATTGTTTATTCATTTATCTCCATGTGCCATGCACACTATAAAGGCTGCATTCCCTCAGCAATCTGGCAAAACCCAACCAGCAAAGCGACTTTTAAATACACCTCAAAGTATTTTCCATCTTTTCCATTCCCCTGACATTTGAGGACCTAGATGAATTGTCCAGAAAAACACTTGAGCAGTTTCTCAGTTTAGAGAGAACCACTTTACTGTGGTCTCTGAAGCACTGACAGGGACGAATTCCCTTTGCTCAGCACCACCTCCCTGCACCAGCTCTCCTAATCCCTCCCAGACCTGGAGGTTTCTCACAGGAATCTCTCCTGGGCCTAACGCCAGAGCACAGATTCCGGTGCTGTGCCGCCAGGTATGACAAACATAATACCCTGGACACTAAGGGCGGTCCGCGCGTCACAAGTAACACGTCAGGTAAGGAAATATCTTCACTTGAGGCATGGAAAAGCAGAAAAAAAACCCCAAAAAACATTAAACCATCCGAGGCCGGCGGCAGAACAAAAAGGAGCCGGTCAGGGACCCGTTCCAGCTCGCCCTGCTCGGGGGTCCCCTCTCCTCAGGAGGGTCTGGGCGGGGAGGGGGGTGATGCCCAGGGAGGGCCGGGGTGGGGAGTGCGGAGCGCCGCCGCCGCTTGGCAGGGGCCGTGGAAGCCCGGGGGCTCCTTCTCCCCTCCCTCTCCGCTGCCAGGACGCGCCACCCCCAACACACACCCGGCCCCGGCCCCTCGCAGCCNGGACCCCAGATATCATCAAGCCCAACCCTTGACCCACTACCACCATGGTTTCCAGACTTAAAATCAAAATTTTTATTATTCTCATGGCTTTGGGTACACCAGGCAAGCCAGAAAGTAGTTTCTCTGACTGCACCTCTTAAAAGCAGACACCCTGAGTAGGTTTTCCTTCTACATGGGAGGTACATGACTGTAGGAGCTTCATTTCTCCCGCAGACTGAATCATTTCCCAAATGCAGGCTTGCAGAGCAGAAGACGCTGCTCTGACAGGGAGTGATGATGAGTCACTGGAATTCACAGTTTTGTGTTCCTGCAAAGGAAAAACTTCACAGGGCTGAGCGAGGGGGCAACGGAGACCTCGGGTTTGACAGACAGCAAGGAACAGCTCCCGGAGCACCAGCTGCTGGGGTCAAAGAAATCTGGGAATGGCAAGGAGCTGGGTTTAACAGCCACATGAAGGCAGGGGCTGTGAGACCAAGAGATGTGGCCATGGCAGATGGCTCTGCCTGTGGTGTGGTCCTCATGAAGGGGCTAGACTCACCTCAGGCTCCTCCTGCTCCTCTTCCTTTTCCTCCTTCTCTTCCTCCTGCTCTTTCTCTTCCTCCTCCTTTTCCTCCTCCTCCCTGTGGGCACCTCAGGGGCTGTGGGGTGGCAGTGGCTCCCTGGGACCTGGGGGTCCTTCAGCCGCATCCACCAGATGCAGACTTTGCTTCAGTGGGTCCTGCCCCTCTCTGTCACCACACGAGGATGGCATTCACTGTCCTGACTCCCAGTCCTCCCCCAGAATCATTGACCGCTTTGGGTTGGAAGCGACCTTAAAGATCATTGAGTCTGAAGGCCCTTCCATGGTGTCGAATCCCATAAAGAATATTTATCTCAGAACAGCTGCCCTGACCAAGTGGACACGGTGCTGGGGAGAGGCCTCACTCGATGGCCATCTGGGCTCTGTTCTCTCAGGGAGAGACCCCCATGTGGGCAACCACCCTGATAAACGGGGCCCTCTTCTCACAGGAGCAGCCCCTCCTTTAGTGGCCATCCCGATCAGCTGAACACTGTCCTGGCAAGGGGAGCTCTGTTTGATGGGCACCCTGACAGGCAGGACACTGTCCTTACTCCATAAGGGACAGGGGCAGGCAAGCTGCAGCCTGCGGAGGCAGAGTGACATCTTGTGTGTGCCCTGGGTAAGGCCACATGCTCAGAAATAGGGGTTATTGCTGTGTCATCCCATCTGGAGGGGTCCACGTGAACATCTGGCTGTGCAAGATATGCCAAAGGTCCCCCCAAAATGGTGGGGTCAGGCGGCATAGAAGAGGCACACTCAAAATGCTGGATGCACGCCCACCATCCAAGGATCCAAACTTCCTACCAAGATCATTGCTGGATCCAAGGGTGGTCATAGCTTCTTTGTCTCTTCTTTATCTCTTTATCTCTCTCTCTGTGTCTCTGTTTCTAACCTTATCTTGGCACATGAGGGTAACATAGTTTTTAACTTAGTTAAGTTTTACTCCCTGTTGCTTTGTTAAGTTTTGTTAGTTGTAACCTGTTTTTTTGACAACTTCTTTAAGTTTTGCTAAATGTAATCCATTGCTTTGAAAGTACCTTCCTTTGTAATTCTGCAGTTGTAATCTCACATGCTTTATAATCTTACTCGCTTTTAAGTAAAATTGTGTTTTTATACAAACCCCCTGGGTAATAACCTTACTCCTGAGTACCGTGCAGAGAATTCCCAAACTCAATCTCACCGAATGTGTTGTTAAAAGAGATTAATTAGAGGAGGAGAAGGACTGGGCCCAGCCACACCCAGGCTCCTCTCTGAGGGAGTACAGAGAGCAACGGAGTCCAGTCTCCCAGATTCCCAGGAATCTCCCTGGGTCAACCCCCACTCTGGGGAACCCTACCCGTGCCCCCTCTGTGGGATGTCGAGACGTGCCCGCTCTGTGGGACAGGATAATTTGTTTGGTCCCCACATCTGGGGAGCTGTGGTCACTTTGTGAGAGGTGACAGTGCTGCACCCACCTTGTGGGGAGTGACACACAGGCACAAACACCTCCCACTGGACCAGGTTGCTCCAAGCAACCAAATCTCCTGCTAATAAATGAATCTCTCCTTATAGAGGCAGCTTTCTGCCAATGGGTGCAAGTTACCACAGTGAGGCAGAGGGCAGGATGTCCAAAATACCCTGTGCCTGGTGATATCTCTAAAAGGATCCCTGTAAACATGCTCACTGGGGATAATTTCCACTGGAGGATGTCCAGGCTGTCTCTGGATATTATACTTTGTCTCCTGTTTTGTCTTGACAGGGGGTATATGCACAGATTGTAGGATTAGGGCAGAGATAAGAGTGAACACAGTTCACTGTTTAAATGCTGTTTTTAAAAATGCTGCTTGTTTTGTGCCAGTAAACAGCAACACCTTGTATTGGTTTCCCTTGGAGCAATGTAAGAAACTCATCCAACTCCCCCAGATCCTGTGAAGTGTTGGGTGAATCTGCCAGACTGTAGATGAGGAGCAGAACAGCTCAAAACATTTCTGATCTCCTGCCACATTACTAGGTGCTTTTTGCCTCAGTTATGGTCTCCATTAAAAATAATAAAATGCTTTATGTGGCAAATTTGATCCAGATATAACTCAGTCACCAGTCTCTTGCAAAGTTGAGGTTGTCCAAAATTTGAGGGCATTTCAAGCCCTGTTTCTCTGAACAGGACCTTTCCAGAACCTGTGCTTTTTCAGCTCCTTTGAGGTCAGTGTGAACACTTTCACATCATAGCTGCCTGTATATTTTGAGGTCTTGAAGCTGTTAGGAGTGTTTATGAAGCTCATCCTCTGTCTTCTTCATCAAAACATGACTGGTTGCAAAATGCTGACCTGTTCCTTTACTTGACCATTGCTATAGCCCCAAGCAGAAGGACAAAGTCTCTACTACAGCAGTGAGAACAGTTTTGCTTAAGTATTGCTTAAGTTATTTGATGCTGACCTACCTGGATTGATTTTCCACTTACAAGAACTCACCATGTGAGAATGGAAATGTGTCAGGCCTTCAAAGCTAGAGGTTTTTTTGTTGTTGTTGTTATTTTACCGTTTTTTAGTTAAATATCTTCACTGTCCTAAACACCACTGTGTAAAGGTTTTACCAGGACATCTCTGGCTTTATGTAAGCAGGTAAATTAGAAGAGTTCTGTTGGGACATCTAGCAAGCTGACCTAAGATTTAATTTCTGAACTAATAGCTTTCATAAGTAGAGTGCTGTAGGCATTGGCTTCTCTCCCTTAATATTTTTTTTTTTCTTTTTCTTGACAGAAGATTTTTCTGAGAAGCATGTGAGATATTTGCAAGGAGATCTTTGCTGGATTCTCATCTCTCAAATCTAGACACTCTCTTGTAATGTCAGCATTGGAAGATGATGTCCTGGCTTCAGAGAAGAGGTACACTTCTTTAAGGGAACAAGAAGTTTGGTCTATTTTAGATAATGAAGTTTGTGTGTGTCTCCCTGATGACTTGGAAAGGACCTTATGGCTATGGCCACTCCCTTGAAAGGTATGAATCTTAGACTGAGTGGCTTTATGAAGCTGAAGGAGCACAGGTTAGCCATGACTTAATTAAGATGACACTTAAGTAATGCTGAAGAGTTCCAGGAAGAAAGAAGAAGAATTAATGAGGGAGACACCTGCATACCTGGCTATTGAGTTGTCTGGACATAAATGATCCAGATGCTCTGTTTGGGGTTTAGATTTATCTCTCTGTTTGGCAAGTCATATAGAAAAGCCTTTAGATTCCTTTGAGTAGAAGAGTACAACCTATTAGTTCCAGCCAGGGCTCATTGCAAGGTAAGCTGAACTGAAATCAGGATTTAGCCCATGAAGCTCCCAGCACAAGTTCCACACTTTCTTTAGGGTCTGAGTCCAAAGTGTCTGAAGTACGTTTTAGTGTCAGCCCAGCAAAATATCTTGCTTTTCCTGAAGCCACCTAACCAATTTCTTGGAAGTTCCCTAAACCTCCTCATAACAAATGTGTGTATCTGTACATTTGGCAGCTGGGGAAAAAAAAGACTGATTTGCAGGTAATGTTGGAAACACCTGGCTCATGGCAGCACAGTCTATTTGCAGCATATGAATGTCCTGACAGGGTGAGCCTCAGACTTGATTCAAGAAGCTGTTCAGCCAGACATGCTCTGCATGCACAGCACAGCCTGAGTGAGACATAGGATTGGCACCTATTCATTATCTCCCCAAAATACTGAAATTTTTGCACTGGACTGTACAGATGGACTGTACAATGTTAGTGTGAGTGGTGACAGCAAACTGGGGGAGATGTTTTTGAGGAGAACAATTCATAGATACTTTTTGTATTTTGATTTTGCTCTCATGGCAAAAGACAGATATACCAGAGGAATTGTTTTGGAAGGAGAAGCCCTCTCTGATTAATTTATTTTTTCTTTTGTTTTCTTTTTTAAGCTTCTCAGCCATTTCATTACCATGTGCATTCATTTCTTGAGTGGAGTAATCCAAGAAATATGATGTTCTTGCAGGCTGCATATGACTTATAAGTAGCTCAGGCTCATTGTAACAAAGCATCCAGCTAAGCAAAGACATATTCTGGATCTGGATAACTTTTCCAGTTCCTTACCAACTTAAATACAGGAAAAGAAGAGTTCAGAGTTCTTCACAAGACAACCAGAGTAGGTAGACAAGCTGCTGTAGTACTCTCTGCCTGGCTTAGTTGTATTTTTGTTTTGGTTTTGTTTTGTTTGTTGGGTTTTTTGTGTGAGGTTTTGTTTGTTTGTTTGTTTGGTAGGGGGGGGTTGTTGTTTTTTGGGGGGGTTTGTTTTGTTTTGTTTGTTTGTTTGTTTTGTTTTCCACAAAAAACTACAATGGCTTTACTAAAAACATAAATTGTCACATAAGTTCAAATGATACTTTTGAAACTTCTGCCAGTCCTGGCACAAATTTCTCAGACCTCACTTTGCAGTCAGAAGGTGTTTCATTTGATAGCCTTTGTTTCTTCTGCAGTTCTTCCTCTGTCTTTAGCAGTTGTGTCAGCCTGTCTTCCTTTTCATGGAAAGCTATTTTATTTTGTAATCTTTTGGAATCTATTTAGGATCCACTTACTTGTGGTAGAGCAAGATCTGCATGATGGTGGGAGCATCATAGTTTTCTCAGTTCTAATAACTTATATTTAACAGGGTCACAGAATGGTTGAGCTTGGCAGGGACCTCTGGAAGTCATCTTATCTGACACTCCTGCCCAAGATGGGTCATCTAAAGCCAGTTGCCCAGGACCATGTCAAGGTAAGTTTTGAATACCTTCAAGGATGGACACTCCACAACCTCCCTTGGCAACCTGTGCCAGTGCTCTGTTACCTTCACAGAGAAGAAGTGTTTCCTGACATTTAGGGAAAACCTTTTGTGTTTCAGTTTGGGCCCATTCCCTCTGGCCCTATCACTGGCACCACTGGAAAGAGCCTGGATATATCTTGTTTGCATCCTCTCTTCAGGTGGGAGGATGAGATCCTCCCCTGAGCCTTCTCTAGGCCTAACAACCTCAGCTCTCACAGCCTTTCCTCATAGCTGAGATGTTCCCTGCACCTTCATCATCTTCGTTGTTTTATTTTTCCTTAGTCCCTCTGGTGGTAGTTAAAACCCAGATGTAGTAATACTTTCAAGATTCTTTTGTTAACTGTTGTTTAACAAAAGCTTGCTCGGGGGTCGCGTAACTAGTTAGCATGCCAGAGTCTCGTTCGTTATCGGAATTAACTAGACAAATCGCTCCACCAACTAAGAACGGCCATGCACCACCACCCACGGAATCGAGAAAGAGCTCTCAATCTGTCAATCCTGTCCGTGTCCGGGCCGGGTGAGGTTTCATCACAGGGTATTCAGTTTCTGATGTGAGCAATATGAAAACTGGTTTGCTGACAGCCTTACAAACTTTGAGGGACACCTTTAATATGTGAATGTCCAGCCTGGGCTAATGGAGTTGTCACCACTTGGCAATTTCCCCACCTTAATGCACATGTAGCAGACACTGTTGCATGCATGCATTCAGGGTATTGGCAATAACTGCAGCAACAGCAGCACTGAGCTCTTGGTGATGTTCCTACACCAGCAACAAGAATGATACTAAAACCCTTGTCTGTAGAATTTCCATGTGGCTGACATGCCAATGGAATTAAAGTAGTCTTGTCATGAACCATAGAATCATAGAATTAGCCGGGTTGGAAGGGACCTCAGAGATCATCAAGTCCAACCCTTGACCCACTGGTGCGGTTACCAGACCATGGCACTGAGTGCCACATCCAGTCTCTTTTTCAATATCTCCAGGGACGGAGAATTCACTACTTCCCTGGGCAGCCCATTCCAATGCCTGATCACCCTCTCCATAAAGAAATTCTTTCTAATATCTAACCTAAACCTCCCCTGGCACAACTTAAGACCGTGTCCTCTTGTCTTGTTGAAAGTTGTCTGGGTAAAGAGACCAACCCCCACCTGGCTACAGCCTCCTTTCAGGGAGTTGTAGAGAGTGATGAGGTCTCCCCTGAGCCTCCTCTTCTCCAGGCTGAACAGCCCCAGCTCCCTCAGCCTCTCCTCACAGGATCTGTGCTTGAGTCCCTTCACCAGCCTGGTTGCCCTCCTTTGGACCTGCTCCAGGACCTCGACATCCTGCCTAAACTGAGAGGCCCAGAACTGGACACAGTACTCGAGGTGTGGCCTAACTTTATTCTCACGGTTCCCAGAGTTATATCACATTTTCAATCTTTTCTGCCTCTGTCAGGATTTTTGCCCTTTCTTGCTTTCCTTTTTAAGATGCTTACTCTGATTGAAAGTCTATGTAAAACAGGCCTCCTCAAGTGAGCAGTGTTCAGAACAAATAGAATCCACTATTCAGAGTGTGCTCTCCACAAGCCTGCAGGGCTTTTGAGACTTTTGAGATTTTTGTAACTCCCACTCTTACTGAGTACTCCACATGTGAGTAACTTGGTAAGATAAAACCACTGGCCAGTAATAACACAAAGAAACTGGATTAATATTGTGTAAGGATATTCATATGACAGTCATGTGGTCTTTTATTCTTTCTTGTACAGTTGGTTACTTTTTTTCAGAAACATGCACTATGTAGCACCGAGTCTCTCATTCAGTGCTGCTGTCTCAGCTACCAAAATGCCTGGGACTGTTTTTAGCAGAAGGAAGCTCAGATCATTCATATACACAGTAAGTTTTTCCCTTTTGCATGTGTCTTGTGGTAGGCTCTTAAATGTTACAGTACATTTGTTCTTCCGTTGCATAGGAACAGGAGGCAGAAATAAAGTTGTACCAGTTATGTGCTAAATAATTGTGAAGTAGGAAACAAGTATTGGTAATAAATTTATGATGCTGATATATCTGGGGCAAAGCACTATGAGGTTGTTTTTACTGATGTGTTGTAAAATTAAATTGCTAAATATAAGCCATTCTATTAAATTTTTGTTTAAATGTCCTCTTTCAGCTAGGTGTTCTTAGAGTATGGGTGCTTGCACTATGTATCTAAGCAAAAGCTGCCTTTTTGTTTTTTCCCAGAAGCAATGAAGAGTTAAATAGATTGGGTATACACAGCATTTTTTTAAGAGCTCATATAGACCACATTTATTTATATCACCAGACAATTTAAAAAGGTTGAATCCATAGTTTCTAATTAACAGAAGATTATTTTCACACAAATTGTCCCAGTTGGGCAAGGACCATGTATAAAAACAAATCAGTTCCACTGTTGGACCTTAACCCCATAGACTGTGCCAGTGTTTTAACCTCCCATGCAATCTTATGTCAATTCTCCTAAACAGTCATCAGCAGGAAAAAAAATCCAAAATATCTGCCATTTTTTAGGGTGAGTGAAGAAAACGTATTCAAACCACTCAGAGCACAGGCAGAAGTTATTTGGCAAATGATGTAGGTCTACTAATAACATCACTGAACTTGCAATATAACATGTAGACTCACCTTCAGTGTCAGCTTTTTCAGCTGGCAGACTGGGATCCTTGAGGGTCTGGGGGCTATTTTTGAGTGTCTACAATAGCAGTCCCAAACCCTTCTTGGGTTTTTTTGCCCCCTTGTGCTGATGTTAATGTCTCTATGGCCTTCTGCACCTAATCAGGACATGAAGGGTATCATGAAGGACCACTTCTTTCACAGTTGTATCTTAATGTCTGTTTCAATAAATTATGAAACTTCTCAGGAAGCTGCAAAACTTCAAAGTGTGGAATTTTTACTGAGGCACCTCCATCACCAAACTTGAGAGTTCACATATTGAAAGAGAAACACCCTGCACTAACCTGTTCAAGGTACACATGTGTACATGTGTCTCTGTGTGCTTCTCTTTGCCTGTTTCAGGAAGCAGGGGAGAGTGCTATTTGGATGAAAACCCAGATTTTTGCACATGAAGCCAGAATGAGGCAGGATTTGCATTCTGTGCTCATGTCTGGCTCCTTGGCACTGATCAAGAGAGAGAAAGGGGCCAGAAACTAGCTGTGGAGCAGGATAGAAGGGAGTTACAATTATTGAGGGGACTGTTTGGCTAGTCCAGGCATGAGATGCAGACACTATGCCACATCACCTCCTCTGACTTATTTCTATTCTGGGGATAAAAAAAAGCTTGAAAGGTTGATGATTTTCCCTTGGGGTAGATTCAGTCACTAGGGGGTGAACTAGGGATGCTTAAAAGTGGTTCCCTAACACACTACCCTTTCTTTCCACAAGCAGAGGTACCAGGAGGGAATGATAAATGAACTGAGCCTGAATTTCCATGGATTAACATCTCTGGTTCCCAGGAACTGGGGGAAGTTAAATTTCAGAAGGTTGCTCAGCAACTCAGATAGTTACCTTTGTTTATACTGAGCTGCAGAATACATTGGTTTTGGTTAAATTTGTCCTTGGTAGAAACATTCTTTGTCTGGAAAAGACTGAGGTGAACTCTGGAAATGACAGGATTGTGGGGAGCTGAAATCCCCCCTTCATTTCACTTTCAGAAAACTTCTTTGTCTTTTCTTTTTCTCACAACTGAAGGCCCCCAGGAACTCTTTCTTAAGGAGTCAAATGTCTCCAGTTTCCTCTGTGTGCTCATGCAATAAACAAACACTATTTTTCAAGTGAGCTTGAGCTGTGATGAGCCAAAGAAAACACCCTGAATCAATGCCTCTGCATTTCAAAGCAGGATTTTAACTGCTTATTTCAATCCAGGTGTTAAATATTTCACTTAAAAATACTTGTAAACAGAAAGAGGTTTACTCTCCCTTGGCATTTCCTTTAGATGTTTTTGAAGTATCTGTTTGTATGGAAAAAACTGCATAAAATCAGTGGCAGATTTTCATGTGTTGATACTTTCATCCCTGACTGTTGCTTTGATTCTAACATTTCCACCTGAATTCCTCCCCATTGTATGTTGTAGGCCCACTGTGTAATTGGGTGTGATAGGAAATTATTTTTAGGTACTCCGTCTGAAAAATAATAAACAGCAAATATGTTTTAATCTTTCTTTTTTATTTCTTTGCTTAGTTTTTATAAGTCTTTGCTGTGATTTGCTTTGCTCTATCCAGGAAAGCTCCACATATTTTCATGGTCACCCAAAAGCATGTTTCATCCACTGGTAGGAACTGGCACCTCCCTGCCTCTGGCTTTTCTTGAGAGTTGATTGTAAATTCATGCAAGATACTAGACCTGGCCAGGGAAGTGCTGTAATAGTTCCTAGCCCTGAAGAGCAAATAACTGACATGATTTTTTGGTAGAAAAATAAGTTATCTGATAAGCAGCTCACATATGTTACAGTTTAGACCTCTGATAAGTGAGAACAGCAAATCCTCCACCCTGTGTGCATGCAGTGTTCTCATCGGAGGTTTTCCTCCTCACTTTTTCCTTGCTGTGGCAGAGGGGCTTAGCCAGAGAACTGGCAGGTCTTCATCCATCTCCAAATGGGGAAGAAAAACCTTCCTGAGGGCAGTGCTGTAGTTAGGGAAGCTCTTGCTCCTGACTGCTTGGACACTCCTGTCCCTTCACTCCTACCATGAGAACAGGGATGCTGAGGTGAGTGACATGTGAGCAGTGCCCTGGTTTGTTCACTCATGGGAGGGCAGTAGCCTTGTCTTGGCAGCATGTGGCATGAGCCTCCAAAGGGCAAGGAGCAGAGGATGGGTGTGAAAGTCCTTCCTGACAGCCCTGGGCTGGGGCTGAGCACCAGTGGCCATAGGGTCAGCTGAGACTCTACACTCTCTGCAAGGGTGAGATCACAGAGGGGGCCTCAACATCCTTCATGGCTTTTTCTACCCAGTCACTGCAACCAATCCACGGGGAAAAGAGGGAAAAAAGGAGTAAAAGAATGATGTAGAAAACAGAAACCTTTTTTCCCAGGCACCATTTTGCCTGGAACACCAAGAAAGCAGATAGGACTTTGCTTGGGAATCAATGTTGGAGGGGCCCTGGTGCTGTTGTGAGGAGGGCTGCTTTTAATCTGGGATTTAAAGATTTAATCTGGGATCCTTCAATTTAAATGAGGGATTTGGGTATTGATGGAAACTCCTTTCTGTCTGTATAGAAGTGGTTTCTGCTGGGATAAGATAACCAGAAACAACTGCTAAGAGAAAGGGAAGTTGGGTTTGCCTTTACATATCTAGCCTGTCCTAACAAAGGCAGTGTGTTTGGGTTTTAGACAGGACACCTGTAATGCAAACACAAGGTGCTGATTGTCTTACTTGCTTGAAATGAAGGTGATTGTGGTGTATATAAAAGAAATGGGATGAAATAACCTTTTACTTAAAGGCCAAGCAGTTTGGTTTTGGATTAAACACTGGCCATAGAACCAGAAATACAGGTTTAAATCAGAATTGTGTTACTTTTGTGTGTGTGTATGTGTATGTGTAGTTTTTCTTCTTTTGGATGCTTTCCAAATACAATGTGCTTTGTGTTATTTACATGGTGTCAGGTGTCTCATCAAAGCTAAATCTCTCTGGCTGTCAAACATGACCACAAGAATTATGTGAAACAAGTGCTGGCAGGGAACTAACAATGAATCTAAATGGTGTGGACTCAACAACTGTGGACAGGTTAGAGGATATATTTTATTTATGGAGATCACTGAAGACCCAGGCTTACATTCCTGATCCATATAGGGAAAAATCTAATTGCAGATTTGGAAAGGCATCTGCCAATATAGGGTCTGCTATATTGAAAGAAAAAACAAAAGAAATCAGTCTTCCCATTCACTTGAATCATGATTCAGAGACTTACCACTTTGTTCAAAACTAATGCAAAAGGAATTTTGAAAGCCCAAACACTGGAGAATTAACAAAATTGACAAAATACATCTGGAATTTACAATTTATTTCTAAATGTGGGTAGCAGGTGAAGGTGACAAAAGCTGCAATCTTTAACAGTGACTGATACAGTTCACAGGCTTAGGTCTTTGTATTTTCTCAAGTTAGCCTTTAAAAATAGTTAGCTTTGTAGTAATAGTTATTCTCAAGATGTATTTGACATATTGCAGTTCATATGGATAAAATGTAGGTCCTTTTTCCACATATGGAATTCCACAAAAGCTTTTCCTCACACTTTACAACCCATAACCAGCTCTGAGCAAGAGCAAATCACAGACAATGTCAGAAAATCCAGTTAAACACAGTAGTGAAAATACTGGTTTCATTGTGGCACTGCCAGCCTTCTCTACCTGTTGGGTCAATGAATATTACTGGAAAACTCTGCTCAAATTAAAGCATGCAGATTGCAATTGTTCTTTGCACTTAAACCCTGACCCAAAAGGTGTGCCTTTTCCTGTGGTAATATGATCAGCCTGGTAGTCTCCAGGCACATGAAAACGAATTCCTGCAGTGTAGATAGACAGATAACAGAAATTATCATAACAAAGTCAACACTGCTAAAAGCAGACAAAGTACCAAGTCCACCCAATTTGCAATCATATTAGAAGCTGTGGAATGGGAAAAAACCACACGTTTTGGGGCCCTGTTACAAAAGAGATACTCCGTTGAGCTTTGCTGGTTTACAGTAAACAAACCTTCTTTAAATATTTGGAGAAGACTGAGTTTGCTGCCTGAAAAAACTGAAGCCAAAATCTGGAGTGATTTGATTTGAAATGAGGCCATCAACTTTTAAGCAATTTTATTCATGGCAGGTAGGAATTCCTTGTATTTCTGACTTATGCACAGTTTCCTTTTTTCTTATAGTGTGAAATAGAATTTCTTATGATCACGCTTCTTGATCTGTTGAAAGAAATATGTATGCTATTCACACTATAGAAACTCTTGTGTATCTGTTGGCTGCCAGTTTCTTAGGACTGTAGCCAGAGCTGTTTTTCTGATTTCATGGCTCAAAACTAGGAGCAAATCATGTAGCTGAGGAGGGAGTTTGGTTCTCTTCACTTTTTTTTTTTTTTTTTTCCTGTAATAAGTATGTCAGTAAGTTTGGAGAAGTCAAGGACACAATTACATACCAGGAATCTGACCAAGCTTCTGTTGAACTTTCAGCTGCAACCGATTGAGTTGATGGGGGAAATGTGAGGCTTGCGTTGTGTAGTAGGACTGAAAAGTGATCGCTGAGCAAGTATAGGGATTTGCTTGAAGAAGAATACCTTTACTAACTACTTATTTTGGCATAGAGAGGACACTGACAGAGGAGAAATAGTTGTTTCACACAAGGGATGGGTATTTCACAGGTTTCTCCCCAAGCAATGTTATTAAGAGCTTGCTGCTAACTCTGAGTTACCAGTGCTGTTCCCCCCCCTTTTTTTTTTTTTTTTTTTTTTAAGCTCCAGTTTCTTCAGTTGCATTATACGTGTAGACAACAGCCAACTTAACCCTGTTCTCCTAACTCTGTTCAACTTACCTCTGCACAGGCAGACTGGATTTCTAGGCTGTTGTATTAATATAATAAATCTCTCTTTTCTTTACTATGCATCTATCTGAACAGGTTCCTCTTGTCTGTCAGATTAAGGCAATATGACCCCGTTGCCTCCAGGCTCACATTTTTTTTTTCTTGAACCCAAGTGTCTCATCTTTCCAGGCATTGTTAAGACTATTTTAAAATACTTTATTTGGGCAAGGAGACAGAGGGATTAGATGCAGGCCAGAACATCCTATAAAGCCAGGGATGGAGGCAACCAGGAAACATAGCTTACCTGAAAATGCATATTGTTCTTGCATGTTATATATGTTTCATATTTTCTGAAAATAGCAGGTAATATACAGGGGGAAACTTGTGTTTGACCATCTCTCAAGGCTTTAAGTCAAAGGGATTTAATTTTCTTGGGATGTTCTGTATTTTCTGACTTGAAAATGAAAACATCTCTGCCTGACACCAGGAGAGAGCTGAGAAGGCAGCAAGCATATTTTTCTGTTTGCCATCTAAATCTTGTGCTGCCAAACACGAGTGATTCTTCCTGGCCAAACTCCTAAACCGTGCCAAATCTAGCCTTGAACTGGGTAATGATACTGTTATAGGACAAGACAAGCAACACTGAGTTTCTTATTTCAGCCTTAACTAAAATGCTCATCCCCAATTCACACCTATCAGAATTCACATCTGCTCTAAAGGGGCAATTAATGGAGCCAGAATGGAGAAAATGAGAAGCCAGTAGCTGTCTGTTGGAGTTCAGCAGAAGGTAATGGCAGTGGTTAACTCCAAGCAGCTGCCTCACTCCCCTGGCAGGCATTGTCACCCTTGAGAAGCCAACATCTTTTAAGAGAGTTGAGGAGTGGTTGGGATGGGACAGGATCTGAGCTTTCAGTCTGGTGTATTAAGACAAATGGAAGTCTTTTTGTTTTACAAGATGCTCAGTGGTTTCTGCTTTGCAGATGGTACATTTTCTCCATGAGCTGCTCCTCACTCAGCTGCACAGGGTTCATTTGCACCTGCCATAAAGCTTTACTTGAGCCTGCAGCTAGTTTAGGCATTTTTAATCAGTTGGACTAGTCAAAATATATTTTATGCCCCATTCCTCTGAAGAATATAGAACGCTTTTTTCCCAGCTAAACAGTTCTTTTTAATGTGGGTAAATCTCTTACAAATTTGACATGTTCAAAGCACAATCATGTGTGTTTCTTCCCTACCTCCAAATCAGTATTCAGGACTCTGACAAAGGGAAAAGACTATGGGGCATAAAATAAGAACTTGTATTCACTGCTTTTAGAAACAAACAGATTTTTACCTCCGAGTTGCTCAGACATTGGGGGCAAAACATGGTGATTGGGGGGAATTGAAGATAAGGTACTTACTGAACATCTCTTCATTCTGTCAGCTTGAGCTTTGCTGGTGAACCTGAAATGAAGAATCAACAAAGCAACAATTTGTTTTTACAGTATGTTTCAACATATAATTTCATGAATATAAGTTACCTGTAGAAACCTGCTAGGTAGGGTTTGGGTTATTTTTAATAGCAAAGGTGCTGTCTGAGATGAGTGTACAAAGTATGTACTTTGGAGATGGACAGAAAATGGAGTTTCTGTTTCCTAAGACGTCCTAGAATTTGAACTTTCCATTAACTGGAATTAGGATGCAGAGCTGAATGTCAGAATATCTTTTATTTAGGATTAGAGAAATGTTTTGCTTTAGAAAGACCAGATTTTAAATATGTACGAATCTTTAGTATGTAGGTATAGTACTAGTATTTAAAGATATTGTAACAAAATTATATATATTCACATTAGTCAAATTGTGTGATTTTCAATTGCTTATTTCCAAACCTGTTAAAATTACTAACTCCTGAAAAGATTTCACCTTTATCACAGTTTTCTTTTTTCAGAAAAGTGTTCCAGCTGAATCCAGGTGTGTTTTTAATCAGTTTTGTTGATAAGTAAAGAATACATATGCTTTACTCTTTGTAGTAATACTCTTTAGGAGGGTCATTTCTCAAAATCTTTTAAAAATAACCCTTTAAAAAAGTTTAACATTATCACTGAACTTGTACATTAAGACCATGGTACGAAATAGTACTACAACAGCATTTTGAATTTCCCTTCATTGCCAGAAAACATTGTTTTTCCAAAGGTGGTTCTTAGCTCTGAAATGGAGTCAAGAACTGGATGGGTGTGAGCAGAGTGGAGGATTCATCTTTGTGGGGAAGTCATGACAGGAAGACAAGGCAGGATGCTGATGTCCTGCATGGTGACTTTCTGGACCACTGTCTGTGTGGGAAGGGTGTGAGGGATGTGCCTCTGCTTTTGGAAGTAAAAAGAACCTGGATTTCTCCTGCCAGACATGTGGAGTGTCATCTCTTTCCTCGGGTTTTCATGGAGTGACAAAGATATGCTGGAATTTTGACCATGTGTGCTAATATCTGCACAGGAGTAAATTTGGGGACTTTTTCCAACAAGTCCAAGAGATGCTGATTAAATATAAAATAAATAAAACAATTATTTTAAGGCTTGTATGTACAATGAGGTCACTGCATAACCGGGGAGGCTGTCAATTAATGACACATCAACTATGTATGAATTCCCTGCCTGGCCATCCTCGTTCAGGTGTCTCTTCAAAAGTGGACTGCACTGCCATGGGCTCAGGGAACCAGAGATCCCACTCACCAGGGTAGCACAGTGCTGTGGGTTTGCTGCAGGCAGCCTCAGAGAAAGATACTCAGGCTTGGCTCAAGGCGGTTCTAGTGGTGCTACCTGGCTTATGACCCAGAAGAGTTAAAGGGAACTGTGTTTGTCAAAGGGAATATATATATTTTTTTCTCCTTTATTTGCTGGCGCTAATTGCTGGTTTAACTTCATTTGGTGTTTACGGTGAAGCATGCTGATGGCAAAGAGGCACATTTTAAAAAATTGTAAGCATTTTTCTCAATCAAAAAGTAAAAAAAATTCCCCCTCTTGGAACAATGAATGTTCTTATGCCCTAAACGAGCAAGAATCCTTCAGTCTAGGAAGCTAATGACACAATCACAGAGGTGTTTTCACGGTTAGAAGGGACCACATTTTACCCAAGAAATCCCTGGTCACTTCACAGAGGAAGGAAAGGGGATGGCATTGCCCTTTGTAGGAGCTGTGATTACTCACATGGCCACAAGGAGCTAAAGCCTCCCTGGCTGAGTTAATTATGCCCTGGCTTGCCTGCTCCCGGGTCATGTTTGAGTTGCTTGTGAAAGGGGCAGCCTTGGCGGAGCCCCCGCCACGCCGTGCGCAAATCTCAGCGGTGCTGGAGGCGGCTGGGTGAGCAGAAGGGGTGCCAGTGGGTGGGAAGGATTTAAACTGGCAGGAAGAGCAGGTAGCCGGGTGCAGAGGGCAGTGTACACAGGGATCACGGGCTACAGCTGGGATTTGGTGGTGAATGGCTAATGAGCACGTTGGTTAAATGGGCAGAACCTCTCCAAGCCCTTGTAAATGTCGCTGAGAGAAGAGTGTGAGGCTGATAAGGCACCAAATAACTTCTCTCAGAAAGCTCTCCTTCGGGGGTGCGATATTTAAAGGCTGGAATGATAATGGAGAGAAAATTGGGCAGTAAAATGAAAAGGGAACTGTCCTGCTTAGCTACTTTAAACAACAAAAACATAACCCTGGTGTCTATTCGTAAGCAGCAGGCAGCTCATGATGTGCCTGAACTACTGATTATTGGTGAAAAGTCCAAGAAGGAATCTCCGGTAAAAGCAAACAGTAACTCCCAGAAAGAAGAGAAACTTTTGCAGAGTTACTCCATGGGAATGCCAGAAGTCAATACACTTGAAAGCCAGGTCAGTGAGCTGGTGTGTGTTTGTGTGTTTCTGAGGGAAGAAGTTTTTTCTGAACTAGAGAATTTAAAACAAAGAATGTTGGATGCGGGCTGTATATTAAATGAGGTTAAACCTTCTTTTGTCTGGATTGTCTCAACCCCAAGCATGTATGGCTGCCCTGTAATAAGCACCACACAAATGCAAGGTCCTCTGGAGATCCTCTGAAAGCAATCTTTGAAAGCAGGCGTTAAAGATGAGTTATGCTAGAGTAACTAATGAGCATGTTTTCAGCTCCACCTCTAATGATACAGAGTGGTGATTCTTAGTTAGGAAACGTACTAGTATTTCTCCTTTTGAACTGGAATTGCTTGAGCAGCTTGACAGCAGTTTGTACCAGCTTCTTCTCTGGAAATTATCTGTATTCTCAGAAATACTAAGAAATATCAGAATACTGAGAATATCAAATTATCAGAATACTGAGAAATACTCAGAAATCTCTCTGGATCATTCTCAGAAATTGCAGAAACATTAAAATGCCCTAATTATAGGTAAGTAGTTTATTTATAACTTCTCAGTGGATGCTAGTGAGAGTTCTTGATATCTGTGGCATTTTTGGAGATGAATTCTTGTGAAGACTCTAGGAAAGATCACTGCTGTTAAAAACATGATGAGATTTATTATCTTAAAAAAGAGTTTTTGCCAAGTAAATACATGTAAATTATAGTAATATAGTTTGAATCAATGGATTTTGTGAATATTTAGGGAAAAACAAACTCAACAATTTTTGTGTCATTTTGAACTGTGTATGCTTAGAGTGGCTTAAGTAATTAATGTCAGACAGGAATGAAAATAAGAGCCAGAACAGACCAAATATGCCTGAAGCCTTTTTCTGCCTCAAGTTACTTCTTACATTATAAATTTTTGCTAGAAAACAATCATGACATGAAGTACTTTGTTCTCCCAATGGATCTCTTTTCTATGTTCATTTCACCAGAATATACATGTTGCTTGTACTGGAGCCATAGAAAACATAATGAAGGGCTTCACTTTGTTTTAATTCTAAATTAGAAACGATCCATTTAAAACAGGACTTTCCCCTTTCCCACTTAAAGTGTGGTTTACATAGCTCCCTTTAATTTACAAGTGCCTGTTAAGATCAGTAAGGTTTGTCAATACAGTGTAGGTTTTGTTTTGGTATGACTATCTGCAACTGCCCAAATCTTTCCCCATCATCTGGACTGCTGAAGAAACTTGCTCCCAAATGGGAAATGGCAGTCTCTTGGCAGAAGCATTAGGGCAACTAATGTTGGATTTTTAAAAGAAAAGCACCATGAAGACTGCTTTAAAGTAGTATTTTCACTGAAGCTTTATATCCAGGTGGAGAGGGTACTTTCCCCCTCATTTGAAGACTCAGAAACTGTTTGAAAAATAACACCCTGTACAAGTACTTACTGGACATGGTTGCTACTGACACTTTTTAATCTTTCTTAAGCTTGCCAGAAGAGGGAAGAACAACAAGTTAAGATCTAATATGTTTTAAAAATATGCTCTTTAAAAGGTGGATGGACAAGTTGTACTGAAATTTCTTGAGATGGAGGAGGGCTTAATTTCTGCTCACTCAAAAGTGATGCTGTTACAGGCACAACATTGAAAACTCAGGACCTTTGATGTTCCTGAGGCTTTGTCCTCATTTTGTTTTCTGCTGGCTGCCTATAATAAACTGGGAAATCATCTGAAGTATTTAATTAAGAGTGTGGCTTTCAGTTGTCTGTTACTGCCTGCCTGAATCCAAAGCCATGAATCAGTGGGTTGGGAAAGAAAAGCAGGAAGGGTAGAACAGTGGTGAAGAGGTACAGGGTGAAGAGCAGCCCCAAAATCTCTGGAGATACTGGGTGAGAGGTTCAGTGAGGTCCAGCATCTCTAGAGAAGCAGAGAGGCAGATGCAGAGAGGGGGACAGTGAATAGTCCAGGCCCTATTTCCTGGCCAGCTGCCTGCCTGGCATTGCAGTGAAGAATCTGGTGCTTGAATTTCAGGATGTCAAAATTGTCATCCCTGCTGGCCAGGCAAAGGAGGGTGTGAGAGAGGGCATTGCCATTCCTGGGGAAGAGAGCTTTGCCAGAGCACCAAGGAAAGGCAGCAGCCATGTGGGATCTGGGTGTGGCTGATGCTCTGGGAGCTGTGGAGTTGCCTGGCACAGGCTCAGCATTGTGAGGACAAGGGTGCTACAGTGGGATTTTTGAGTTGGCTGCATCTCTTGGGAATGGGAAGGGAGGGAGAGAGGGATGGCTTTCCCAGTGACAAGCCACCTCACAAGGTGTCCATAGACAGGAAGGCAGTATGGGACCCAGCCAGGGGCATCTCGTGTCTGGGACATAGAGCCTAAGAGGGCAGAATCCTTTTTGAGTTCACAGCCATGACACTGCACATGTTGTCAGGACACCAGCCACCAAGTATCCATATAAAAAGGTCTCTCCCGATGCTAAGGTTTCTTCTTTGTTTTTGTTTTGTTTTTTTCTCAGTTCAGTTAATTTCCTCGTATTTATTCTGTATATCCTCGCTGCTGTGTTAAACTATCAGCTGTTGCACTTCTGAATGGGAGTACTAAAAAGAAATATCCCCTTTTGAGGAACACAGTACCTCTGAGGGCAGCCCTTGATGGGACAGTGTTGCCCCACCAGCTGCACAGGCCAAGGACAACAACCATCTCTCCCACCCAGCCAGCAACCAAGCCCTGGATGCTGGAACACCAAGAGCTGCATGCCAAGCTGAGGCTCAAGACTTGATGCTCCAAATGCAGCAGTGCCTCTCTGCCCTGCTCCACCTCCACACTTTCCCAAAGAGTTAGTCCAGCCCCAGGGCATATTCCTGGTGGATGATCTCCTTCCTGCTGGCTGGAGGCAACCGGGATGTGGAGCAGGATCCTCTTCCTCTTTCTGCTCTCCTCAAGCCTTGCTTTGCCTCAGAGCAGGCATGAGTGCTCCATCTCCTGTCTAGGACACAAGGGTTGTTCTTTCTTCAGGTAGGCTTGCTCTGAGATACTGGTACTGGGAGTTGGGCTTCAGATGCTGTGCTTACTCCTGAACATCAGCAGTTTCAGTTGCTACTCATCTTGGATCCAGTTCAGAGCTGTCTCCTGTAGATGCAAATATTTTCTATCCAGCTCTGGCACTTCCTTTAAAGCTCTCTCCAACTACTGATGCTTCTGTGTTAAGGGTTTTCTTAATTTTCTTCAACACTGTTTTCTGTATTGCTCAAATGAGCTTCACAACACTGCTTTCTGTAGGGATTCTTAGCTTTCAGAGTACAGCTTTGCTCTGCTCTGCATTTTCAGTTGCAACTTCTACACACAAAGCAAGAGAAGGAAAAAAAATGTCATAATTTCATGTTTTTATTATTCACTTTTTTTTTTTTACATAGTCACTGAAAACACATACAGAAAACGGGTAGAACAAACATACTTGGTGTACATCTTAAAAGTAAGCAGCCTCCTTTGGTGTGAGAGACAAAATAGTAATTGTGGCCAGTTCTTTCACACTTCTATGTGGATGTAGTCAGATGCATTTTCATCATTTCATTGACATGCCTCTCTAGGCAGAAACAAGCAGGAAGGGCAATGCCTGGGAATCCCAAGCACCTTTTTGGGGGGCGGTTTTTCAGGTGATTGCGTCTCTGATCCTCTTGCAGATGATGTCTGAATTACTATACAGCCTCACAAATGCTATTATATGTGTGGGTGTTAGCTGGGATCAGGAAACTCTCTTCTGAGACCTAGCATGTGCCTGAGAAAAACTCTGGGCATGTCTCTGCATGCCTCATCTTTGTATCCTTATATGAACCTGCTGTTTTCCTCTCACCTAGTGTAGAAATGCCCCTTCTTGCAAATACGCACATAGCTGTATTTGTGGCCTTTTTTTTTTAGTTATTATTTTTAAGCTGTTAAACAATACTGAAGGCTTTGTAAACAATGCATTTGAATTTTGAGCCTGTGCACATTTATAGTTTTGGGGGGGAGATTCCTCAGTGATTTGACATTTGTGGTTTGCTGATGGTTTTAGTTCTTGTTGTTTTTAAAGGGAAATAAACCTTTTTTATTTATATACCCACATCTCCTTTCTATTTTTTCCTTGTCGTATAAAAATTTGTGTGCAAGGATTTTTGTCCTACAGACTGCAAACATCTGGTCCAGTCAAGTAAAAAGCAAAATATTTTTGACAATTCTTCTGAATGTTGGGATAGCTTTTAATAAAAATACAAAGTACCAGTCAAGTTTTGATGTTTCTGTGGCTTACAATGCATTGAAATGGCAGAATCAGTCCTTGTTTTTATGTTTTTCAAAAGATTGGAGGATGAGAAACACTCTTTAGTCTTTTTATACATTTAATTTGAATGGTTTTCATATAATGGGATACCTAGGAAAATGGAGATGGCTGGTGACCATGGGGGTGGAGAGAATGCAGTGGAGTACATTAAGGCCTGTGGTGGTTCCTGGCTTTCATCTTCAGGTGGCTGCCAAAAACATGGTGTAGGGGAGCAGGAGAGCAGAGGATTTTCATCTCTCCTGTCTCTCATGCTCTGTTTTGCCAAAGAATGCAGAATGCAAATGCCTTCATCCTACAAGAGAGGAGATCAGGGGAGAGAAGACAAGGAACAAGATTAAAATAACATTTCTCAAGGTAGACTTATCAATAAATGCGTGTTTGAATTTAAGCAGCATTTGAAATGTGATGGGTGAGAGACTGTTTTCATTTTCTGATGGTCTTCTTTCCATGTACAAGTCCATGTTGTTGTTCTAAACTGTGGGGAGGCACAAATAGGAGTAAATAAGCATGTGGTTGTCTTTGTGTGCACCTGAACAGAGAGTCCCCCTTTTAAGGAGGTCCAATTAGCTGTTAAGGTTTTGTTTGGAAAGGACTGGCTGGCTGCACCTTTCCGTGCATATTGGGGATTTCAGTAACTTATGGGAAAAAGAGTGCAAGGAGAGGGGTAGGTGTCTTGGGTGCTACCAGGCCTGTGGGAAGAGAAGGTAAGGGAGAAGGATGCTTTGCCTAAAATATTTCCATGGCTCTTCCTCCTCAGCATCCCCAGAGTGTAGCCTTGAGGCCAAGTGGTCAGGGAGAGAGAGCACAGTGGGAGAGCTTAGGTTTGGGATAGCAAGAGGCTGCAACGTAATGCTGAAAAGTTGAAGTTGCTCATTCCTCCTCCTCTTCTAATAAATACAGTATGGAGAAGGATGAAAGCAAATTTCTTGTGTTAAATTTTTGCTGGTTTTGTCATGACCCCTGACCTCATTATTCCCAAGCTGTCTAAGCGTGAAACAAAATCAAGTTAATGAATTTTGAATACTGCATCAAATGAACTGGGTGCAGTCTAGTGTTAATAAGCAGCCTAAATACTTCTTATCCGCTCTGTGTTACGAGGAGGGAGTTTTCTTGGTGGTGGTAGGAACAAGATTTGTAGTACTGAGCCTGAGCCAGTGGCCCCTTTTCCAGCCCCTCTCTGCAGTAACACCCAGCATCAGGTGCTTTATTGAATGCAGGAGACTGCAATGGCTTTGCAGGCAAGAAAATATGCTTGGAGTAGCTTGCTGAATCAGTGTAAATTAATATTTGAAGCATTTTGGTCATACAGACTGACTTGAGAGGACTATTAGTATGTACCTGAGGGCACATGCAGAATATTGCTGCTTTTACAGGACTAAAGATCGATGCATTTTATTTTTCTCTTGCTCCTTAGGCTTTGTCCAACACTGATACTCCTCCTGGCTGTGAGCTGGAGCCTACAATGAAACACAGTTTTGCTTTTGACAACATGGGCTATGAGGAGAGCTTTGAAACTGTGCCCTCTCCATCTTCCCAGGAACACACCATGGCAGTCTGGATTGTGGGAATGACTTGCCAGTCATGTGTGCAGTCAATAGAAGGCCGAATTTCTAAGGTGGAAGGCATTGTGAGCATTAAAGTCTCCCTTGAAAAGAACAACGCTGTGATTAAGTATCTGCAGTCAGAAATAAGTCCTGAACAGATTTGCCAGGAAATTCAGGATATGGGCTTTGATGCCAACATAGCAGAAGAGAGGTTGACAACAGGGACTCTGAATTCATCATGCTTGAGAGAAGCAATAATTAAACTTCGAGTAGAGGGCATGACTTGCCAGTCCTGTGCCACCAGCATTGAAGGAAAGATAAGGAAACTTCATGGTGTGGCAAAAATCAAGGTGTCACTTGGTAACCAGGAAGCAATTATTGCTTACTACCCTTACATCATTCAGCCTGATGACCTCAAGAGCCATATTGGTAACCTGGGGTACAACTGCACCATTAAAAGTAAATCAGCCCCTTTGAAGTTGGGTGTCCTTGACCTCGAGCGCTTGCAGAATGCAAACCCCAAGGAGACAGCAGTAAGTCTCAAGAGTGATGGGATGGATCCACTCGTTGCCAAGATGAGTAGCGTGGCTACAGTGTCTGTACAGATAGAAGGCATGCACTGCAAGTCCTGTGTCAGAAACATTGAAGGAAATATATCCAATCTTCCTGGCATACGGAGTATTAAAGTGTCTTTGGAGTATAAATGTGCTGTGGTACAGTATTACCCAAATTTAATTACCCTGCCAGCTTTGCAGCAAGCTATTGAATCTCTGCCACCTGGAAACTTTAAAGTATTCCTCCAAAATGGTTCAGAGGCAAATGCAGGAGCATCTCCATCCCCTGCTTTGCTATGTGACCTCTTCAGAGAGCCGCTGCAGGACACAACAGGCAGAGCTGTTATAAAGATTGATGGTATGACCTGCAATTCTTGTGTACAGTCCATAGAAGGGACCATATCACAGAGACAAGGAGTGCAACATATAGCAGTTTCTCTAGCTGACAGAATTGGGACCATACATTATGATCCAGCTGTTACTAATGGAGAAGAATTAAGAGCTGCCATAGAAGACATGGGGTTTGATGCTTCTGTGCTGACAGGTAACTGTTGTGGTTTTTTCTTCTGTGGGTAGCATGCCAGGCTGGGCAATATGACACCTGTGTTGAGGCTCTCTTCTGGAGAGAAACTCTTAAAACATCACATTGGCATTGTCTTTTCTAAGGGTCTGACCTTATCTGACCTCACTTAGCAAGGGAGAGAATTAAGCACTTCACCTGTGAAGCACCTTATTTCAGCCCTTATTAACTACACTGGAGGGTGAAAGAGTTATCTCATGAAACAAAAATATTTAGAAGTTGGTACAGGGTCTTTCAAATAGCTGATCCCAATTGAACTAGGTTTCCTTGTGTGCCTACAGGCTGCTGTAAGTAAATCTATTAAAGCAAACATTTTAATTTATGTTCTAAAATACTAAACCCCCACAAACTTAATGAAATATCTTTCATTTTTAAAGCACTTTTTACATAGCTAAAACGTATTTTTAGTGTCCTAATCCTTTGACCTTCATTTCTTGAATATTTTTACTAACTCTACTTCACTATGCCTTACTTTGAGTGAGGTAAGTGGCAAGATATAGGCAAGATTTGGTGGGATCAGGTGCTTTTATGTGTCAGCAGCACTATGTACATTTTGTGCATGTGCTTAGTGTTTAAGAAGTTGCTATGGTGCACAATCTCCTCCAGTGGATTTCAAATACAGCAGTGTTTATCTGCTGCACCTCAACAGATTTGCTTTGAGATACTGATGTATTTTACCTGCAATGAATTAGTTTGGTCACAAGAGACAACATCCTATTAACATTTCTCATGGATCCAATCCCTCTGAATCTGTGGAACTGCTGCAGAAGAGGAGGAGCCTGTATGGGGTGCTTAGTGATGATACCTGGTTTACAGTTTGTTGGTAGGAGACCTCTCAATCCATCTGTGGAAAAGGAGGGGTTTAACGTGTTCAGAAGCAACTCTTGCTCTTTTACACAAACTTCTGCCAAAGGGAGGCATTTTGTGAATGCATCTGGAGCTGTTGGGTGTCTGTTCAGTATCTGATAAAGAATAAAAATTATTGCAAGAGGCTTGGATGTGTGGAGGTCTTCTGGGTGCTGCAGATCCTTTCACTGCTCATTTTGCAGCACTTGCAGTGTAATTAATGTGCCATAGTGAGAAACTTGCTGAGAAACTTGTCCTTTTCCTTGTGTGAGATGAAGTGCTGTGAGTCCTGCATAGCTGACAAGGACAGAATGGATATGGCTGGACTGTATTTTATGTGCTGGATAAGGACCCTCTAAATACCAATATATCTTTATTGAGTAGAGGTAGCTGTCAAGTCTAGGCATTGAAATTGGAGGGAATCATTTGCCATCTGAAAGTGGAAAACCAACTCTGTAGAGATAAATGCAGGTGGTATTGGTGGGTGGATATTTTTATATGCATAGTAACAATCTACATTATTTCTGTGAAGAGACCAAGATTACCACGTCACTTTTCAAACAGCTAAGAGGCTTTGCGTGATGGATGAGTGTGTCCTGTTTTATGTCATCCAATTGCACTGTAAATAGTGTTGGTTCAGTTTTCATTGTGTGCTTATTCAAGATACAGCCACTGGAGAAGGTAGACACCAGCCCAGTGCCAGCAATGCTGCCGTGCAGCTTCGACCTCCAGAGTCTCCTCGCCAGGGCTGTGTCTCAGATGCTCCTCCAGACAGTTCTCCCCTCGATGAGCCAAACCAGCCCAGTGGAGCTACAGCTGAAAAGTGTTTTTTACAAATCACAGGCATGACCTGTGCATCGTGTGTGTCTACCATTGAAAGAAATTTGCAGAAGGAAGACGGTAATAAAATTAAGATTCCTATAATGAGTCTATAAGGGACTACAGGATAGACAGGCTGGTCTATGTGTTTAACAGCCAGAGGCATCTGGAAGATTAAATAGACTGAATGCTCTTTTTTTAGTGCTGATATAACTTCATCACTGTTTAACTATTCTTCTGCTCTGAGGGACAAACTCAATGGACGTACTTGTAGCAGTAAGTTGTATGTGATCAAAATTTCAAACCAGGCTCAAGGCAAGAAACAGATAAATGGTTCTCATTCAGATTTCAGATCCTTATTTCTTTACAGAGCAATCTGTCTCTTCCAGAGCTGTTGAGAGGTCTGACAAATTTGTGATGTGAAACTTACCCTTCAGGTACAAACAAATGTGTGGCTTCAGTGCCTGAGTAATTATATTAGCTTAGGGACAGCAAAGCTTATTAGGTTAGAAGTCTGGAGACTGGAGGTGCCTTTCCTTTGCCCATACAGAAGATGAAGAGATGAGTCTCAGCAATGTGATTTAATTTGTGTAGGCATGCCTTTGGAGGGTTTTGTTTATTGGTTCCTGTGCCCCTAGTCTCACAGTGATGGTCTCACTGCCTTGATTTAAAAATCCAAGAAACCATTGGTTCTTCAGAACAATGTTTTTCTGCCTGTGATTTTCTGTTTTGTTTTTTTTTTAATTCTAAATGTAGATTTATGTGGTTTTATTTATTTAATAAAAATAATGATAATAAAAATACAAAGGGAAAAACAAGAATTAAAAAAGGCCTAGCATTGTGTTGTGGGGCTTGCGTAGGGCTTTCCAAACAAGATAGTCCAGGATAGAGCTAGCAGCAATGAGTGCACAGATTGCTTCTGAACATCCTTTTTCTTTCATTCCATCATAGGAAAATTCACCTCCTTCCCTGTGTAACTCATACAGTTCCTCTCATTGCTAAAGGAACAGCAGTGGAGCTGGATCTCAGTAAAAACTTCGCTGTTGTGGTGAGGGAACAACACTAGAAGGAGGCAGAGAGAAGTCATTAGACATATAGCATCTCTAAGTTGTTACAGCCCTCAGTGACAATCACTTATAATATGTTTTTCTTCCCTCAAAGGAGCTGCATTATCTCATAATTTTTATTATTGCCACTGCAGGAATTGTTTCAGTGTTGGTAGCACTGATGGCAGGTAAAGCAGAGATAAAATACAAGCCAGAATTCATACAGCCTCTTGAAATAGCACAGCTGATCCAGAACTTGGGTTTTGAAGCTACTGTCATAGAAGATCATGCAGAAACAGAAGGAAATGTGGAGCTTCTTGTAAGTCATCTGTCTTTGAAATCATAAGCTGGTTTTGGAAAGTCAGGTCTTGAAGAATCATTTTCTTGCAGATGCCTCTGTTTAAGAAGTTGTGGCTTCAGCAGGTCAGTTCTGGCTGGTAGCATCATTTTATCTAACTGCTGAAAGACAAAATCAGTTTCATAGGATCATAAAGTGGTTTTGGTTGGAAGGGATCTTAAAGATCATCTGGTTCCAACCCCCTGCCATGGGCAGGGACACCTCCCACCAGACCAGGTTGCTCCAAGCCCCATCCAGCCTGGCCTTGAACACTTCCAGGGAGGGGGCAGCCACAGCTTTTCTGGGCAACCTGTGCCAGCATCTCACCATGCCCACAGTAAATAATTTCTTCCTAAAGTCTAATCTAAATCTAGCCTCTTTGAGCTTAAAGCTGTTTTCCCTTGTCCTGTCACTACATGCCCTTGTAAAAAGTCCCTCTTCAGGGAGAGAGGCTCTTCTCTTAGAACAACCTGTCCAAAGAAAATGAAATAAAAAGTGATAATTATATATATATATAAAATAGACATTTTTAGCTAGGAGAAATGAAACAAAATTTTTCTGTGAAGGCACTTCAGTCAACAGTACAGACTGAGCAATTGAGTATCAACAAATGGGCGTTGATAATGTCTGGAGCTTTGTATAGAGGTCTGAGAACTTTGGGTAAAATTAGTAAATTGTTTGTATAAGGGACAATTTAATTTCATCCACAAATATTTGATTAATGTAGAGCACTGCTAACTGTACCTAAATTTGTTTTTTCTTTAGATTACAGGGATGACTTGTGCTTCTTGTGTTCACAACATTGAATCCAAACTCATGAGAACAAATGGCATATCCTATGCCTCGGTTGCGCTTGCTACTTGCAAAGCTCACATTCAGTTTGATCCTGAAATTACTGGACCTCGAGATATTATAAAGATAATTGAGGTAGTCTTAATTTTTTTGTGTGTATAAATAATTGTAAGGGGAAGTTAAAAAGGAAATAAAGCCGTTGATATATGAGAGGTTTTACTGACTTATGCAGATGACATGGTAATTATCATATGTTTGTATGCTCTTGCAGTGAAGAAGCTCCACAATAGTGCACCACCTCCCAGGTTGTTACTCTAAAACACAACATAAAATCTACAAAAAGAAGCCTTTTTAAACTATCTGATAAAAGTGCCATACATTCATTCTTTGCAGTTCTGTGTGTAGAATCATGTGTCTGAATTGCAGTCATTTCAGTCAAGTGTTGATACTTCAGGAAAAAGTCTTTTTCTCTTATCTTTCTCTTATCATGGAAAGAAGCTGCAAAAGTTTTGCAACAGCTCATACCACAAGATTACACAGCTATGTATACTGGCATTTATTCCCACATCAGTTCAGAGAAGAACTTTTAAAACCAGAAGAATGGTTATACAGCCACTAATGGAAAGAAATACTGTCTACATATAGGTAGTAGGTTACAACCACCCAGATCATAAAATCTGCCATTGTTGTGGACCAGGTGTGGACAAAAGCTTTTCTTTCTCTGCCCCAACAAAAGGAAGAGAACCTGCTGTATGAGGCACATGCAGTGAGTAGTCAGGAGGACAGCAGAGCCTGTTTGACTTTTGTATTCTAGAATATTTGCTCATCTCCTAGATCACAGAATTGATGCTGCAGCAGTGATTAACATGTAAAATAGCAAACTCCTCAGGCTGGCAGAGTAGTTCTGTAAAGTACATCTTGTGACTGGAACACCTCATACTGCAGATATGAAAAAGATATTCTTGATCTTACAAGTGAGATTTGTTGTTGGGTTTTTTGTTTGGGTTTTTTTGGGGGGGTTTCTTTGGGTTTGGGTTTTGTTGTTTTTTTTTTGTGGTGGAGGTGATTCCGCTGCAGTAACTCCCTGAAACATCATTCAAGGGGTTTTATGCATGTATTTGTTTCTGGGCTGCTTTGCCTACTTTATTTCTATTTATAGGTTTAAACTAATTCTAGCCACTTAGGTTTTCAACTTCAGGTGTATCTACTCAACTGTAGTGTTAAGGAGATGCTTGCAAGGTTGACTAGCCCAGGGGCTTGTACATTTTTGCCCTCCTTTGGAGTATTTCCCATCTTTCATACTTACTGAAGTGGAGATTAAAGGGCATAATTTTCTTTGAGGAGGAGGGCAGCAACACTCCAGCTTCCTGTGCCTAAGAAACCTGAGACACTTACTGCAGCTATACACAGTGTCCATGCAGAGGCAGCAGAAATCTTTTGCAGTCCACATTTTGAATACTATCTGAAATAGCCTCTCATATTGGCAGGATCTAAAAATAAGTATGGAGTTGGCATTTATGAAATATGGTCCTTTTCTGATACTTCTTTGAAAAGTAGTGTCATATAAATATAAGTACTATGGTTAGTTTAATAAAAACTAACTCATCTTTCCTCCCTTTCAATAAAAAGGAAATTGGTTTTCATGCTTCTGTGGCAAGAAGAGTTCCAAATGCACATAACCTGGATCATAAAAAGGAAATACAGCAGTAAGTATTTCTTTCTCTCTCACTAATGAATGTGTGTAGATCATCTCTTTTTACTCACCTTCTGCCCCTTTACTCAGTTAATGTAGCTTACCCTCATGTGAAGCATATTTAATTTTATGATTTGCCATTTGGTTCAAATACTTTTATTGCTTTAATTAGTTTCAGTTTATACCTGATAGAAGTCTGTATAGTCAAACATGTAGGAGGCATCGAAAATCTCTCAAAGGGCTGAGTCTTTCCAAGATGTCCCAAAGCTATGTATTTGGCCTAGGTACTGTGGGGTGTATGACAACCAGGGATTTACAGCTTCTGCTTTTCAGGTGGAGGAAATCTTTCCTGTGCAGCCTACTGTTTGGTATCCCTGTCTTAATCCTAATGATTTATATGCTAATACCGACTGGTGAACACCATGGCTCTATGGTGCTGGAACAGAATCTCATTCCTGGATTATCTATTTTAAATCTTCTCTTCTTTGTCCTGTGCACTTTTGTTCAGGTATGTCTACAGTGCTTCCTAGAGGTTTATTTTCTGTTCAGTTCCCATTTATATAACCTGATGTGATAAAGACAGGAGGATGAAAAGGTTTAGTGGACAAGCCCTTCCCTCTTTTCTGTACCACTTGTGCATAATGAGGTGCCACTTTTCTGCAAGTTATCCATTCTGTAACTGCTTATGGCTCTTACTCCTGCTAAAGATGTGTCAGCTGGTTTTCCAAGTGGGGAAAGTAGTCTTAAAATGAGAAATATGTGATCAGCTGCAAATTAATTGAGTATCTACAAGTAATTCTCTTCAACTTCTGTGCCTTCTTTGCTTTGGATTTCTGAAGAACAGGATGACATTTAGTTGGCAGAGTTGTTCTGAGAAAAAGGAAGGGCAAGTGAGAGGCTGACAATGGAGTCAGCCTTGTAGATCATGCCACTGAAGTTACATGAGTATAAAATTTGCATGGGACAGCAATGCTTTCCCGTATCTACTATGTGTTTAAAATTCTGCTATAGACAGTATTATGTACTCTCTGCTTTCTCTGCTGTGATGTTAATATGGATCTGTCCATGCTTATGCCAACAGTTTCTTGGTGGATGGTATTTTTATGTCCAAGCTTACAAATCACTGAAGCACAAGACAGCCAATATGGATGTGCTTATTGTCATGGCCACAACGATTGCTTACGTGTATTCCTGTGTCATCCTGATGGTAGCCATAATTGAAAAGGCAGAGGAAAGCCCTGTCACTTTCTTTGACACTCCTCCAATGCTCTTTGTGTTCATTGCCCTTGGGAGATGGTTGGAACACATTGCAAAGGTAATTCATCTTCACACTAATTATCATGTATTTATGAGGAGAATAGAATAAAACTAGTCAGAGGATTTTTGAGTCCGTTGTTTCTGATGTAGCCTGTATTATAAAAGGTCTTTTAGAGTTCATTGTGTTAAGTAGACATCAGCATTTATGTATCTCAAAGTATCTTAAGCATTTATCTCTGTTTCTTAGAGTAAGACCTCAGAGGCTCTTGCTAAACTTATATCTCTTCAAGCCACAGAAGCCACTGTGGTGACTCTTGGACCTGACCACTCTATCATCAGGTATATATTTGTGAACCAAATCCCCTGCAGCCTATCTGGGTGCACAGACCAAGCTTGATGCAGCTGGTGTGAAGGCATTATTATTCTTTTGAAGCTGGTGGTGCAAATACTGTCTCTGTTCTGTGTGTGTTGTCTTCAGGGAGGAGCAGGTACCTGTTGAACTGGTTCAAAGGGGTGATATTGTAAAGGTTGTTCCTGGTGGAAAATTCCCAGTGGATGGAAAAGTCATCGAAGGGAATTCTATGGCAGATGAATCTCTCATTACTGGTAACTTCCCTCACACTTATGCAAAGAAGTGGTGTCATATAGAATACTTTCTTAAAAGAGAGCAGAGACAACCCTGAATCTGCTGTCTGAATAACCTCCCACCTTTATGGATGCTTTATGCCTGGCTTTTGTGACCTTAAATACAAATCCTATGTCTGCACACACCACAAAAAGCTGAATAATTTCCAGTTAGTTTGGTCACTTTTACTAACGTACTGTCAAGATGGGTAGAGTCTAAACACCACTGCCATTATTCCAGAGATTTGGGGGGACTTTTCCCTGGAAGGTATTTCTAGAGATGGCACCTTCCCAGAAATAACTTTTAAAGGGCTATGGGAAATCTTGCTGAGAGGTTGGGATGTGTATGTATGGGTACTGAACAGGGCTTCTGGCAGGGGTCTCCCAGGGAACAAGAAGAGGTAAAGAAAGCCCTGTGGCTTGATGCTCATTAAAGGTCTTTTTCACAGCTGCTGAAATTTAAATTTCATTTCGTAAATATAATAAGGATTTACTGCTTCACACAATTCTTATAAGTAAGATAAAGGGTATAAAAACTTTACACTGGTGTTGGCTTACTTAGTTAAGTATTGCTTGGGGACAGGGACACTTTGAGTTTAAGAGAAGCAGTCATTATCACTAAGCCTGAAAACAGCAAAATTAAAGATTTTTGTAGAGCTCGTATTCCTGGGGAGCCAGAATGAGATCAGGAGCTTTGCCATAGAGGCAGCTTTTCTAGTCTTTGAAAACTGATAGTGGTGGAAATAAAGACAGATTTCTCATACTCCCAGGGCTATGCAAAGTATTATTTGGAAAAATTACTAGCTGTTCCTTTTGCAATCAGTTTGCTCCTGGCCCTTTTGAGGGATGGTTGGAACCAAGGAAACAGCATTTGCTTTGAAACTTAACCTAGAAAAAGGTTCATAGAAGTGTGACAGCACTTATCCGCGTGTTCACAAGGTATATATAATAGGTGATATAAAAAGTGATTTCTTGTCATTAGTGCTTAGCATGCTGATTTTGTCAGCATTAGCTTTGTGCTAATGAACTACGTTCACTGTTATTAAGGGTATTGACTCATTTATTCTTACCTTTTATTTCTAGGGGAAGCTATGCCAGTCACTAAAAAGCCTGGGAGCACAGTAATTGCTGGTTCTATAAATGCACATGGCTCAGTTCTTGTTAATGCAACTCATGTTGGTAATGATACCACTCTGGCACAAATCGTGAAATTGGTGGAAGAAGCTCAAATGTCAAAGGTAAAAATAATAGAAAGAAAAACTAATTAATGGGTTTTGATTTTATAAAGAAATCATACACTTTACATATTTACTTGTCCAACAGTGAATTTTCAGACTTCAAAAGAGAATCAGATTAAGAATATTACATATTTTCATCAACTCATAAACATACAAATTTTTTTTTTTTTTTTTTTAATAGGCACCCATCCAGCAACTGGCAGATAAGTTTAGTGGATATTTTGTTCCATTTATCATCATCATTTCAACAGTGACATTGATAGCATGGATCACGATTGGTTTTATAAATTTTGATGTTATCAAAAAATATTTTCCTGTAAGTAATTTCATTAAGAGCTGCATTTTGATGGTAGGATGCCTTCCAGTGTAATTAACATAGCTTCTGTGTGTAAGGTTTGATACTGCAACCTGGCAAATACTTTTTTACAAGGTGTTTTTTTTCTACAGAGAGTAGATCATTACACTAATAAAAATAAATTTGCAGGTATAAATATACCTTTGCCTTAATCCTGTATTTCTCCATGGGGTTCCTACAAACTGAAATCACTGGCAGTCTTCCTGGACTAAATATGATCTGTGGCTGCACTACAAGGCCCTTTCTTTTAATGCCTGAAAATTCTTTGGCCATCCTTGTTCCTGATGGCAGACAGTGTGTTTGGCTTTAGAAAGAAGATGAGCTTCTGTTATCTTTGGGGTGTGTATTTGCTATGTTCAGCGACTGTGAGGATCTCTGTATCTGGAACTAGGGTTCTCCTTTGCTAGGGTAAAAGGGACATGACAGCAAGTTGGACATGTCTGGAGGAGAGCCACAGAAATGATCAGAGGGCTGGAGCACCTCTGCTATGAAGTCAGACTGAGGAAGTTGGGGTTGTTCAGCCTGGAGAACAGGAGGCTCCAAAGTGACCTTGTAGTAACTTTCCAATATCTGAAGGGAGCCTACAGGAAAGGTGAGGTAGGGCTTTTTACATGGGTGTGTAGTGAGTGGACAAGGGGAAATTGTTTAAGACTTGAAGAGGGGAGATTTAGGTTGAATATGAGGAAAAAATTCTTTACTATGGGGGTGGTGAGACACTGGCACAGGTTGCCCAGAGGATTTGTGGCTGTCCCCTCCCTGGCAGTGTTCAAGGCCAGGTTGCAGCAACCTGGTCTCGTGGGAGGTGTCCCTGTCCATGGCAGGGACATTGGAACTAGGTCATCTTTAAGTTGTCTTCCAACTCAAACCATTCTAAGTTATATTATGTCCAGAAGCCTGAGAGCAGAGTCATGCATATTTATTTGCCCTTGAGCAGAAAAAAACCCAGAAAATACTGCCATAAACAATTCATAACATTGACCTTCCTCTACCATTGCAGTAACAATAATAGATTGTTTTTCTATACTGGAGGTTTCCAGATAAATATGCTTGTTGTTTGGTTTTTTTTTTTAAAATGTCTACGATTGATTGTACATCTGTATTGTCTTCAATCAGCAATCATGCACCTCTTTCTTTTTTCCCTTTCTCCCTTCTTCTTGCAGAAGCAGAACAAGCATGTTTCAAAAGCTGAACTGATCCTGAGGTTTGCATTTCAAACCTCGATCACTGTGCTGAGCATTGCCTGCCCCTGTTCCTTAGGCTTGGCCACCCCCACAGCTGTGATGGTGGGCACAGGAGTTGCTGCACAGAATGGGATTCTAATCAAAGGTGGAAAACCCCTGGAAATGGCACACAAGGTTAAGAGATCTTTCTGTCCTTCTGTTGCTGTTGTTACATGAATCCTACAAAATTGTGGGGGGTTTGTTTTGATTTTGTATTGATGATTTTTTTTCTATTGTTGCTCATTAAGGTAAAGCAGGCAGATCTCAGCTTCTTTCTTTGAAGCAGTCACAGCAAAGTGTTAAGACCCAACAATCTGATGTCAGTGAGGCTGCTGCTCTTCTGCATGACCCCAGAGGTTTCTGACTTTTGCACTCTTTTTCTCTTCTACAAACAAGCCAAATAATCCAGTGTTTTCCTTCTGTCCCCAGAGGACTGTTGTGAAATGTATGTTGTACACAATCAGTTGTTAAAAATGTGGGATGTAAGAGAAAAACAGAATTATTTGAAGTTGTTTTAACGTACAGAAAAAAGGTGGAAGGAAGGCAGAAAAAGCCCCTCCAAGAGAAAAAAAGATGAAAAGAGGAAGAGGAGAGGGAAGAAAGAAGAGGTTTGACATGTCCACAGCCAGTGAAAAGGATGAATTTAAAGCATGCTGTGGTAGACTGAATTAGACATAAGCAGAACATGGTTAGAGAAAAGGATGGTAAAAATAAGTTAGTCTGATAAATCTTGTTCTTGTTGGACATTATCAAGCATAGACCAGAAGTTTTTCCAATGCTCTGGAGGAAAAAAAAAGACTGCTAATCATTGTCATGACTTTTTACCTGTTGAATATAAGTGAATCTAGAGTCAGGTCTTGGAAAATTAGGTGACCTGTTGGATTCAGCAAGTTTGGTAGGTTAGAATAGCTGGGAATGGGAAAAGTGCCTGCTTTGTTCAGTTTTTTTGTGTTTCTCTGTGCCATGTTTATGTTCAGTATTAGAACTGCCTTTATCTTTGGGTTTCACTTTATGTGAGGCTGTGTTTTTTGGTCCATTCCCAGTTCCCCAAGACTCACTGGCTAACAAGTCATCGTTAGGTTTGGTGAATAGCATGAGCTTGGTTTTGCTTAGGTGGTTCTTTCTGGAACTTGTTGCAGCTTCTTGCACTCTTCTCACCTGCTCTATCACCAAGTAACTTCCAGAGCCCTCTTTCCTCAGTGCTGTTGTTAATTGTTTAGAAGAGCATTAATAAAAGCCCTCCTTGCATGACATACCTTGAAGTAAAAGTGATTAAGGTGCCATTGCATGTGAAAACATACAATTAAACACAAAGGACAGTGCAAGCCCTGCAGTGACTATGTTGTCTGAGATACTGTGCCTATAGGCACAGGATCTCCCTACTGTTACAGCTTTGTTTATTCTGTCTTGGTGTGGATATAGTCAACTGATTATTAAAGTCTCGTCTGCATTCGTGTACCTGAGGCACATGAGCATCCCAGTGGTCACAGAGCTTAAGCAGTAACTCTGGCTTATTTCTTGCAGATCAAGACGGTGATGTTTGATAAAACTGGGACAATCACCTGTGGAGTTCCTAAAGTCATGAGGGTGCTTTTGCTGGGAGATACAGCTGTGCTCTCTCTGAAGAAGGTACTGGCAGTGGTTGGCACTGCAGAAGCCAGCAGCGAGCATCCTTTAGGAGTAGCAGTCACTAAGTACTGCAGAGAGGTACTTATCTTTCCTCTTTCCTCTAAGGCCTGTGCTAATGCAACAACGTTGTGTATAATGAGCAAGTCCCAGAGGGACAGTCCTGCCTGAAAAGTCACAGGCTGGAAAGCTGGCAGGTTTTGTCACTGTGCATCTTGGTCTGGACAATACAAGAAGGCATATGCCTCAGCTTTGCTCTTCTGGAAATGCTCTGGAGTTCTCAAGCAAGACCTTATGAAGTTTTTCCTGAACTAGAGGGAAAATAAGGACTGTGGAATATGTGCAGGAGGAAGATTTTGCTTTAAATAACATTGTGAAGCTGATCTGTGGTGACATTTCATGTTATCTGACTGTAGTTACTTCTATTAGTCACTTGCTTTATCAACAGATTAGGCAAAGAAGCTTTTAAACCTGAATTAAACCGTGATATTTATGAATGTCACAAATTAATTAATGGATTACTCAGTTCTATGCAAATTTGGAAAACCATCAAATGTCATTTATATATTGCATGCATTTCTCAAATGTTTCGGGAAGAATGAAAGCACAAATAGTAACCAAAATAAGAAGCCTGGTTTAAAGAAACAATTTCTTGCCGCTAAGACAAGTCATTAATTGACTTATGGAAAATTTAATTTGCAAGAATATATGAAACTCTGGAAGGAAAGGGAGCCCAAGAAAGTTGCTAAATTTTAAAATACCACTTCCTTCAAGCTCAAGATAGGTGCATTCCTTTGAGTAAAAATCAGGTAGAGGTGGTAAGAGACCTGCATGGATGAGCAAGGAGCTTCTGAAGAAAGTCTTGTGGAAGAAAGAAAATTACAGCTCATGGAAGAAGGGACTTGTCACTTGGGAGAACTATAGTGATGTTGTCAGAGTATGTAGGAAGGCAACAAGAAAGGCTAAAGTCCTCTTAGAACTAAAACTGGCAAAGGAAGTAAAAGGAAACAAGAAGGGCTTCTTCAAATATATCAGTAGTAAAAGGAAGAATAGGCAAAATGTGGGCCCACTGCTGAATGAGGTGGGGGCCCTGATAAGAGGATGCAGAGAAGGCAGAGTTGCTGAATGCCTTCTTTGCTTCAGTCTTTACTCCTAGGACCAGCTCTTGTGAACTCCAGACCCCTGGATGTAAGAGAAAAAGCTTGGAGGAGGGGAGGCTCACCACTGGTCAAAGGAGACTGGGTTAGAGATCAGCTTTGCAAACTGAATGTACACAAGTCTGTGGGCTCTGATGGGATGCACCCAGGAGTGTTGAGAGAGCTGGCTGATGTTATTACCCTACCACTCTCCCATCATTTATGAGTGATCATGGCAAACAGGAGAGGTGCCTGAGGACTGGAGGGAAGTCAGTCCAGTCTTCAAAAAGGGCAAGAAGGAAGACCCAGGCAATTACAGACCAGTCAGCCTCACCTATATCCCTGGAAAAATGATGGAGGGTCTCATTCTGGAGGCCTTTTCTAAGCATATGGAAGAGAAGAAGGGGTTGTCAGGAGTAATCAGCATGGATTTACCAAGGGGAAATCATGCTTGACTAATCTGATAGCTGTCAGTGATACTGTGACTGAATGGGTAGACACAGGGAGACCAGTGGGTGTAGTCTACCTTGACCTTAGCAAGGCTTTTGACAACAGTGTCCCATAGCATCCTCATGAGCAAGCTCAGGAAATGTGGGATAGAAGAATGGACAGTGAGATGGATTAAGAACTGGCTGTGCAATAGAGCCCAAAGAGTGGTGATCAATGGTGCAGAGTCCATCTGGAGACCTGTAACTAGTGGAGCCCCTCAGGGATAAGTGCTGGATCCAGTCCTGTTCAACATCTTTATCAGTGACCTTGATGATGGGACAGGGTGTCTTCTCAACAAGTTTGCTGATGATACAAAGCTGGGAGGACTGGCTGATTCCCCTGAAGTCTGTGCAACCATTCAGCAATATTTGGACAGACTGGAGAGCTGGGCCAAGAGGAACCTAATGAGGTTCAACAAGAACAAGTGCAAAGTCCTGCACCTGGGAAGGAAGAACAAAATGCACTAGTACAGGTTAGGAAGTGAACTGTTGGAGAGCAGCCCCGTGAAGGAGGACCTTGGAGTCCTGGTGGAGAACAGATTATCCATGGGACAGCAATGTGCTCTTGTGGCCAAGAAGGCCAGTGGTATCCTGAGGTGCATTAACAAGAGTGTGTCCAGCAGATCGAGGAAGGTTCTCCTCCCCCTCTACTCTGCCCTAGTGAGATCTCACCTGGAGTATTGCATCCAGTTCTGGGCTCCTGCCTTATCATCTCTGTTGTAAGAAGGTGTCTGAAGGGTAAATGCCATTCCAGTTTCCAGAGGCAACCCAGAATAACTTGTTTATAAAATAATATTGTCTCCATTCTTTTGGTAACTTGCAGGTTCCCACTAATCCCTTTCTGCATCTTGAAGGTACCCACTGGCTTCTTTTTATAACTCAACAGAAAGACCTAGTTTCCTTATCATCCAGCCAGATCACTCCAGGAATTAGATACAGTTTTTCATTCCACTTAAAAAAAAATATATACATATATTTATATGTGTGTGTATATATATGTCTGATTCCCTCACAGCCAGTTGTCTGTCAGGTTAACTAGAAGTTTCATCTTTAGAGAAGCTGAATGCCTTATTGTTACAGTATTTCTCTCTAGTTCTTAACCTTGACTAAGGTCCTGAACCACTAATGTAACTGCTTTGTCTTCGAACTACCAGGAAAAGCTGTCCTTTATGGTGTACTGGTGCTAGGGCTGAGACTTGGATGTGATCTGGATGGCTGCCCCTTTCTGGATGTCTAAGCCACAGCCTGTCCAGAACATTGTAGGGGTTTTTTTGTTGTTGTTGTTGTTCTGTGCTGAGACTTCATGCTGTTTCTCCATCACTGTTAAGAAGAAGATCCTTCTTTCAGGAGGATTTATCTCGTATTTGTACCCCACATGGGCAGCACGGGCTGATGATGAACTCTGATTTTGTCCACAGGAGCTTGGTACTCAGAGCCTGGGATACTGCACTGACTTCCAGGCAGTCCCAGGCTGTGGCATCAGCTGCAAAGTTGGGGGTGTTGAGGCTGTCCTGAGCACAGCTGAGGAGCCCCTGGATAAGATGGACACTGCCAGGAGTGGGGAGAGCAGTGCTCCTCTGGGAGAGAACGCCCTGATCACGCTCTCCGAATCACACGGTATGTCTGCCCCCCAAAAAAGAGAGTGCCAGTGACCCAGCAGTGCTGACCACTGGAAAGCAATCCTAGCAGACTAGGAATAAAAAAGAAAGGTGGATTTATGGCAGAGGGAAGCAAAGAACATGAGGGATAAAACCATAACCTCAACTGAAGTGCTCTCTTTCTCTCTCTCTTGATCTCTCTGCAATTCAGAAACCTAAATAAGAAATTAGATGCTACAATGATGGGTGCTCAAAAAGTCCAAACAATACATAGCCAATAAGGCATACCCATCAATGTTCTTTTTGAATAGAAAAATGGTCCATCAAAGAGCAAAATTAAAAAATTAAATTTTAAATTTTTTTTCTTCTTTTTTTAATTTAAAAATTAAATTGAAAATTTGAAAATACAGGTACCAGTATAGGTTGGGGACTGAGCTGTCAGAGAGCAGCATAGGTGATAGGGACCTGGAGGTGCTGGTGGATGGAAGAATGACCATGAGCCAACAATGTGCCCTTGTGGCCAAGAAAGCCAATGGCATCCTGGGGTGCATGAGAAGGGTTGTGGCCAGTGGGTCGAGAGAGGTTCTCTCCCCCCTTTACTCTGCCCTGGTGAGGCTGCAGCTGGAATGTTGTGTCCAGTTCTGGGACCCTCAGTTCCAGAAGGACAGGGAACTGCTTGAAAGAGTCCAGCACAGAGCAACCAAGATGAGTAAGGGAGTGGAACATCTCCCTTATGAGGAAAGGCTGAGGGAGCTGGGGCTCTTCAGCTTGGAGAAGAGGAGAATGAGGGGTGATCTCATTAATATTTATAAATATGTAAGGGTCAAATGCCAGGAGGATGGAGCAAAGCTTTTCTCAGGGGTGACTAACAATAGGACAAGGGGCAACAGATATAAACTGGAGAATAGGCAGTTCTGTATAAGTATTAGGAAGAATTTTTTCACTGTGAGGGTGACAGAGCACTGGCACAGGCTGCCCAGGGAGGTTGTGGAGTCTCCTTCCTTGGAGACATTCAAACCCCACCTGGATGTGTTCCTGCGTGACCTGCTAGAGGTGACCCTGCTCTGGCAGGGGGGTTGGACTCAATGATCTTTCGAGGTCCCTTCCAACTCCTAACTTTCTGTGATTCTATGTTTCTAATCAGCATTATCTTCCCATTTCTAGCAGTTACCTTTAATGTATATTATCTTGCTGCTGCTTTTTATATCCTGCTCTTTAGTGCTCCATTAACTTGGACCTTTTGTTTTCTGTTCATAGATCTCTCAAGGCACTTATTTAAAAAAAAATATATTCAGCAGATGCACAATAAAGCATGTTGTATCTGCAAACTAAGTTCCAGTGCCTGATGGTTTTGATTAGGCCAATACATTTGGTTTTGTTTCAATCTCTGTGGAGGCCACTTTGCTCTTCTGTTGTGTAGGAAAGAAAGAAAAAGTGTTTAATGCCTTCCTTAAGAAGCTTGTCAGTTCTCTGCAGAATACTGTGGCTCTGCTGACCTTTTTGAGAAAGCTATTAGAAGAATTAAACAAAGAAGTTTAATCTTCAGAACTGTGCCATTTGTGAATGCTGTTAATGTAATATTTTCTCACTTGCTTTGTTCGGCTCTTGTGAAGTTGGACTGAATACATAATGAGGTGCTCTACATACTGTTTTACTGTTTGTTAGGATAAAATTACCTTTTTTCTTACCAGAAATAGCCTTTACGTTTGAAAGAAATCATTAATTGTGAGAACAAATCAGTGTGGCATTTATGAAGTGTGCATAATGCACTTATCCAGAAAAACACTGCCAACTGGCAAAGGCAAATACATGAACATACTTTCATTACGTTCATGACACAGTGTCAGGGTTTAACACTGGCCCGACAATTAAACCGAATAACAGATTTTTCTATTAATCCCCCTCTCCTCCCTGATAAGGAAAGGAGAGAGAATAAGGGAAAGAGACTTATGGGTTGGAAACTAAACTACACAACTTTAATGAAACAGTAATGATAAATAGGTAAAATTACTAAATATATACAAATATGCAGGAAAATTGATACCACGTTCCTCCCCCCTTTCCTCCAATAACTCTCATGTCACCACTGAGGCTGCAGGGCAGCACTGGGAAAGTCCAGGCTGGACTCCTGGGGTCAGCAGCAGTCGGGAGCTGGAGGCAGGAACACACAGATTCAGGCTGGCACGGATCAGGACCACAGGCAGAGGAATGGACGGAATCCTCCCAGGATGCTGAAGCAAAACAGGGAACCAGTGAAGGAAGGGCAGGAAGAAGAAGAAGGGGCAGGAAGGGGTTTGACCCTCGTGATCCCTCAAATTTATACTGAATATGACGTGTATGGGATGGAATACTCTGTTTGGTCAGTTCTGGCATCTATCTTGTCTCGGGCCTTCCCAAAGGAGGGGTTCAGGTGGGACCTCTTTACTCCTTCTGCAGGGTAAAATGTTTTCCTCAGAAGTGAGAAGTGTCCTTGAGCTTACATACCAGTCTCTAGCAGTAACTATAAACATCCAGTGTTATCAGTCCTAGAAGCAGACACTGTCTGAGAAACTTGCTGTTAATTTCAGCAAGTGCAGCTACTTACAAGAAACTTAGCTGAAAGCAAAAGTACAAACCAGAAAATCACCTTTATCCTGGCCCAAACCACACAGTACTCTATATAAACAGGGATAGACTGAGTCTTGAAGGAGAGAATTTCAGGAGGCTGTCTTCAGGTCGTGCCTATGCATTTGTGTTTGGCCATGGTAGGAGAACTTCAACAAAACTAATTCTGTCTGTGTCTTGGGTGTGACCATTGCCAGTCAGGAATACAAGGAAGAAAAAAAAAAAAAAGAAATAAAAATAGGAAAACTTATTGAATATCTTTCTATGGCTAATGCGAACAGATAGCATCACCCTCTAACACATCTAGCTTGTGTTCCCTATTTTTGTGTTGCTCATTTTTCTTTTTGTCTGTGCCCACAGGTCCATCATCTCGTACATACTCGGTGCTGATTGGAAATCGCGAGTGGATGCGGCGCAACGGTTTGCAGATTGCAAATGACATCAACGATGCAATGACAGACCATGAGATGAAAGGACAGACTGCCATACTAGTGGCTATAGATGGTAACTGCTGTTCTTTGCAGTGACTTAGTAAATAATTGATCCTACCATGAACATGCTAAAAACAAACTCTGGAGCAATTAATCAGTGGTTTGATGTCACAAAGCTATTGATCTTTTAGTGCAGAACTGTTTGTGAACTGCAAAGTTCCAAGGTGTTACTGAAAGAAGCTTTCACCTCAAAACACTGTCTATAAGATTCTGTTGTGTAGTTTTTCAGTGTTTATTTATGAACCTCCTGTTGTCTAGGACTGTTGGGCCAGTCCCATCCTGACTTTACATCACTTAAGAATCACGGGCCAACCTCTTGCATAGAATAATAGAATCACAGAATTGTTCAGGCAGGAAAAGATTTTCAAGATTTTCAAGATCAGCCTTGTCCTAACCCTATTATCCTATTCCTGAACATGATGATTCCTTAGATCATTCAAGTATAATAGATCAGAATAAATGAGTTTTGCCTGAGGTGTTCTGTTCTCTGCTACATGCGAAGAGGTCCCAGGCAATACCTTAATATGAGAAACTGTTCAAATGATGATAGCTTGCCAGTGCATCTGTGATCTTGAAGTGAGGCCTCTGATTCAATTACTGAATAAATATTCTTCGTGTTTTACAGAACAATTTTCAGAGGACTTTTCACAAATCAGCTTGGGCTTTCTCAGCTGTCCAGCAAAATCACATGCTTTTAACAGGGAAATAAGGGCTCTGATGTATAGCTGGGGCTCCTAGTGATGCTAGTGATAGCAAATAGAGATACCTGGGTGCAAAACCTACTTAAGTTCTTACTTTTGAAAGGTAACCTTGTGAGACTTTTGTAAGTAATGTGAAGAAAATGGGGATGTATCTCTGAGTCATGTATTAGAAGGCAGTGCAAAACTTGTGTATGAAAGTAATTAATTATAATATTGATCCCACCCTGAAAGATGAAGTAACACAAGGCCAGATACTCTATTTCTTCCACCCGGAGGAGTGGCTTTAACATCTGACCAGGGCACAGTATATCAGCATTGCCCAGAATGTGTTATTTCACAAGCTGCCATGGTGTGATGGAGGGAAAATTCCTTTTTTTCTGGCTTCTCCTTTGCCTCCCACAGCTCTGTCTAACAGAGGATGTTTCTTTGTGCAGGTGCGTTGCGTGGAATGATTGCAGTGGCAGACACTGTCAAGCAGGAGGCAGCCCTCGCTGTGCACACGCTGAAAAACATGGGAATTGATGTGGTGCTCATAACTGGGGATAACAGAAAAACTGCAAAAGCCATTGCTACTCAGGTATCTGCTTCTTTGCGTTTCAAAAAATACATGCTGAGGTTCCAAACAGAGTCTTAGACCAGTGAATTTGGAACAGGAAATTAGAGTTTCCCTGGGTACATTAAATGAAGACTAACTTCTGAATTGGACTTAAAATCAGGTGAGGTTTTGTGGCACAGTAAAGGTCAGTGGCTGCATTAAGATACCACTGAAGAGAAGCAGACAGTGCTTCTCTAGAGATAGTTTCCTGCAGTAATTAGCCTGTTGCTGAACTGAAATCCTGCTCCCCATAAGCAAATGGGGATTTGTCATCATCTTTAAGGGTAACATAGTAATAACAATAAGAATTATTTTTAAGAAGCATAGCACTCTGAAAGAGATTGGGTTTACATGAGAATTGCCTTGGCCTCAAACTATAAATGTTGCTCCAAAGGCCACAGGCAAATTGTCACTCTACCTCGCTACGTTTTCATCCTCTTCATCTTCATTTCCCTCTTTGCATTGATCTTTATCTTATCTACCATGTGCTTGGGTATCCTGCCACATGGCTAACTCAGCCAGCTCTGTAGTATGCATGTTCTCCTGTGCTGTGAGGTCTGTTTCACTTCTCAGTCTGGTGCTTTAATCCTTCTATTTTGATTCACGCTTTCGCTTTTTGTGTTGAGCTGTGGGAGATCACTTTCCCACCACACCTTCCTTCATAGATTTCTTTCAAAAACAAGCTTTGATTTAGGGTTCCAAGGCACTCAGGTGAAATGTTCAGACAGGCTTTGTCTGTGCCAACCTACATTTTCATTTAATTTTTAGCACTAATTTCCTTTCCAATGGAAAATGGTAAGCCAATCCTAAAAACTTTTTTTAATGTTTCTTTTTCTGAGATGAAAAGAGTGCTTCTACCTTGTGTAGCAAAAAGCTGATCTCTGCCTGGTGAGGCAGCCAAACAGGGCTGTTATCTCAGCCCTCTTTAGTACACCCACCTGTTTTTCAAATACAGCACTAAAACCATTGGTAGGAACTCCATATTAATTGAGATGTGGATGTGGAGAAGCATTTAGCCGTCCATCTGCTTTGTTTTCATAGTCTCCCTGAGACTTGCACATACTTGGCTCTCCATGTTTCCCTTGTGTAACTGCCTAATCATACATAGTTCCTTTGTTGCATTTCACAGAATCCTATTTTGATACATCAACCAGCACGATTAGCTAAAAATGGTTCTTTTAACCATCAAACTTTTATTGCCAGGTCAGTGGCACTTCAGAAGCGCCCTGCAGGGCATGATGCTAAGGGCAGAGCATGGCTTACCAGCATCTCTGCCTTAGGGGCAGAGGGAAGTGTAACCAGTTCCTCTCTTGTGCTAATGGCGTGTTGCTCTTCAGCTTTCTGTGCAGCTTGCAAATGTTGCCCCCCCTGGAATCAGTTTGGTTGACTTTCCTTTGTTTCCTCTTCACCAGAACAGCAAATAGCTCCTTCTTTCAACATATCACCAACAGGAGTGTGTTTCTTTCTTTGCACATAGGTTGGGATCAAAAAAGTCTTTGCTGAGGTCCTTCCTTCTCACAAGGTTGCAAAGGTCCAGGAGCTCCAAAATGGGAGAAGTAAAGTTGCAATGGTTGGTGATGGAGTCAATGATTCCCCTGCACTGGCCAGGGCTGATGTTGGAATTGCAATTGGAACGGGCACTGATGTTGCCATTGAAGCAGCAGATGTGGTTCTAATCCGAGTGAGCACTACAGTTTTGACCTGTCCCCTTTTATCACTGACACTCCTCTTTTTGTTTTGGTACTCTGAAGACTGCATGTAGAAAACATTCAGTCCTCTTCTCTCTTGCAGAATGACTTGCTGGATGTGGTTGCCAGTATTCACTTATCAAAGAGAACAGTTCGAAGAATACGAATAAATCTGATTCTTGCCCTAATTTATAATCTGCTTGGAATACCCATAGCAGCAGGTATGTGACTGCCAGAGCTCAGCTTGCCAAAGATAGCAGCACAGTTGAGCTCTGAAGTGCCTCTTGCAGGATTCCTGTTCAAGGAACCAAAGAGAGGTTCCTAGAGTATTTAAAACTTTGCAGAAGGAAGACAAAATAGATACATTAAATGTTGTTTTCTTTCATGTTCCAGAAAAAAAATCTTTGTTGCCCAGTTTTAAACTCTTAGGAATAATTATTACATGATGAAATTAAAAACATGTTCTTATTTCACATAGCAGTGCTTGGGGATGTACAATCAAACCCAGCTCTAATCAGTGGTACCATCCCAATTCTGGGTGCTCCCAGAATTCATTCTGAATTACCTGTATTCTCTCCTACTAATTACATTCTCTTTGCTTCTGTCAGACATCCTCTCATGCTCCAAAGTCCTTCTTAAAACTTTCTTCAAGCATTCCTCTTTTTGTTTGTGAGTAACTTCTCCCTCCTTTGGGCTATTGCCGTGTCTTTCTGTTGCTTTTGCTTTGTTTCATATGTACAGAATATCTGGAAGGGACAAATAGTCTTACTTTGTGGCCCCTGTCTTGTAGCTGAATTGGTACAAAGGTCTTCCCTTGCAACGGAAGGGACGTATTTAAAAAGGAGTGAGTAAAATATGTATCATTCTACTTGTGTTTACGGAGGTCTCAGGAAGTTGCTTTGTAGAACTTCTGATCTGTTCTGTGATACGCAGGGACAGAAATGTCTGTATGGGTACAGACAGCTCTGGCTGAGGTCCATATGTTTTTTTCTAGGTGTGTTCATGCCTGTTGGCCTCGTGCTTCAGCCTTGGATGGGATCAGCTGCAATGGCAGCTTCTTCTGTGTCTGTCGTGCTTTCTTCCCTGCAGTTGAAATGGCAAGTTGTCTTGTACTATGCAACTGGGGAGCCATGGGCAGCACTGCTCCTGGGGCTCCAGGCAGACATTACTTTGAGTATACCTAAAAGTACCTGACAATCCTTTATCTTGGGGTAGTACTGTCTAATCCTTGGCTGCAAAAGAAACATGAAGAAGTACTTGCCATTTTGTTTCGACCTACAGTACATTTAACCAGAAAATAATTTTGGGGTCCTCAAGTCCATTCTCCTGCAATTGTCTATTACAAACTCTTTCATAATTCAGCAAATTCATAATTTTTCTTAAAGTACCCCACTTCGGAAGTCCCTTTATTGTTGAAATGCTTTGATGTCGTGTCACCAGTAGTCTTCACCATTAACATTGAAGTGCAAGTACCATTTAGGTTGTCAGAAGTTTTTGATATGTTCTACTGCCAAGGTCACTTCTACATATTGATCTCTTGGCACTAAACTTGTTTTTCTCTTCTTAGTTACAAGAAGCCAGATGCAGAAAGTTACGAAGCACAAGCTCAAGGCCGCATGAAGCCACTTTCTCCTTCCCAGATCAGTGTTCATATTGGCATGGATGACAGGAGGAGGGATTCATCCAGACCAGCTCCTTGGGATCAGATTAGCCAGGTGTCTCTCTCTTCCTTGTCTTCAGACAAGCTGCCAAGATGTAATGGTTTTGTTGAGGAGGAAGGGGACAAATGGTCACTGCTGATGAATGGAGGAGATGAAGAACAGTACATCTGAAGCACTGTATTCTTAGTACAGCAGGAAACATTCCTCCTCAGTGGTGGCAGGAGGGAATGAGTTAAGACACCAGGAGGTTCAGGATTGCTGGTGAAGTCATTCCTTCACTTATAAAACAATTGTAACTCATTTTATTGTGGGTTGTAGGGACTGTGGATTTTTTCAAGTCACCAGTTATTTCTAGTCATGGAAAGAATCTGTGGCTCTATAATAAACTGGCTTCTTCATACACAATAATTAATGGAATAATGTTAAACTGTAATGTTTGTTGTCTAAAAGAGTTTCTCTCCTCAGGATTGTTTGCTGGGCACCCAGTTTCATACTTTTCACTCTTTCTGACTTTATTCTTTCGAAAGCACATGAAGCAAAAGTTTTATAGAACTGTCAAATATTCATTTCTGTGCCTAAGTGAAAATATCCATGGCATAAGCAGCTCAGTGAACACAAATTATATTTTTACATAAATGCTAAATAGTCACATCACTGTGAGAGCACTTTGTATTTACGATTCATGTGCATCTCCTCGGACCAAAAATGCTTCAGTGTTTCACTGACTATAACTTTCTGAAAGGTCTCTTTCAAAGATTTTCACTTGATTTCAGGTATCATGTCCTTCAGATGCACATTTCCACGGCTAAACTTGTTCTGTTATTCTCATTTTCTCCTATATTTTCTCTTTTGTTCCATATGAGCTTTTCCCCCCTTTTCTTTGCACAGGATATCTTCTATGAGATATTATTATGTTTACAGATATTCCTGTTTGGGGCAAACTCCTTTAAATTACCAGGAACTTTGCTGTTCTTATTGAAGTTCACAGAGGGACAGCAGTTCCTGGTCCAGATTAGCATATCATTTTTTCTGTGGATACCTTGCAGGACTCCATGAAGCTCCTGAGAATTCAGTAGTCATCTCTTTTTTCCTCTGGCAGAGTGGAGAATTTCTGTCAGTGTGAGTGAGTGTGGTGTTTACCATGGGGTGAGTGAGAGCAGGACTAGCACTAGTGTGACTCCAGTGTGGCTGAATGGAGTGAGTTTATTGCTTAAGTTAACCCCAGCTTGCTGGTTGCTTAAAACGGAGCCAAAAGTTTAAATGGTAAAGGGGTGAAAATGGCCTTAAAATGTGTGGTTTCTATTTGCTGTCATATAAGGAACCTTTTCTGATGAGAGAAGGACTTGAACTAATATTTGTAATAGCTTGAATGTTAAGGTAAATTTTTATTCGTGTTTTGAATTGGTTTTGATTTCCCTCTTTGTTTCATGAGGAATCAAGGTGCTGAACAACCCTTTTTTCACCTTAACATCTACCAAAGCCTGCCAGTAACTCTATCACTATGAATGTCAAATTCATCCCTTAACCCTTTTTAGACAGAACAGTAGGAATCAGCAACTTTGGTGCTCTGAATCTGGTTCCTGGGGCTCACATTGCTCAGCCAGGGACCTCCAAAGCAAGCAGACTGAAGTTTTATAGCCTGATCTAAAAAGTAAAAAGTGAAAGAACAAGCATTACCAGGCTGAACAACATGAAATAACTACCTATTTTCACTGACTTAAATACAGGACTGTTTCCAACATGGGTTCAAATTCTGCCCCTCCTCATGCAAAAATGAAAAATGAGTCAGAGAGCCAAAGAACTGTGCTGCAGCATTGAGCAGGTCTTCCTATTCTCTCTTCCTCTGAATATTATATTTGACCTTTTCTTAGCAAACATCAACAGCACTGACTTAAGTATAATTGTGAATGAGTTTTAAAAGTGTGAAATCTCTTTGCATGTGTAGAGATTACTTTCACAGCACACTCATTTCTCAGACATGGGGAAGATTGTCTAATGTCTGACTGTTTTATGTTTTCTTATCAGTGCATACAGTAAACATACTGTGTTTTTAAAAACAAACAACCCTGTGTCTTTGTGGGCTTGTTTTTTGTTTGTTTGAAGGGTACAGAAAAAAGAAAAGAACAAATGCAGTGATTGTTGGACTGCAGGGTATATATGCACAAGACAGATTTTGTGACTGCTTTGTGATTTATGGCAGGCAGGGTGTGTAACAGGGAAGAAAAGAGACAGTGCTGTATTGTATGTTGAGACAGGTGATCTTGCAAGCATCTTGAAGGGTGGAGTTAGGATTCAAAATCATCTTGAGAAATTGGACAGAACTGACAAACTTTGCAAGTAGGAAAGAGAATTTTAAGGTCAGCTTGGCAGACTGAGGTCAGGCTGGTATTAATTTTGTGACTCATTCTAATGACAGTGATGCTGCAAAACATCGAGGCATTTCTGTTCATTTTGAGATAAAGACGATATAATCCACATGACATAAAACATATCTTTCTTTTCAGTTCTGGAGAGGTTTCAGATTAAGTATCAAGTCTAGTTTTATATGTTATACTTGTTAGGAAGAAATCAAGACTGTTTAGAGGAAAGGAATGGGATTTAACAGAAATCTAGAAAACATGAGTACTTAAATACAGAAGAAAGAGAAATATGGGAAGATCTATGGAGTTTGGGCAAGTTTGCCTGCAAAATACTCAGGAAAAACAAGTCTCCAGTCACAAAGAGAACAATTTATTCGTTTCATCTTTTCAGTGTCTTTTATGCTCGTGATGGATAGAACAAGAAATAATGGGCTTATTGAATCAAAGATTTAGATTAGTCACTAGGGAGGAACCTTGTATCAGGAAAGATTATGGAGTTCTGGAAGAGATCTCCAAGGGGGGGGGCTCTACGGATGTGCATGGCAGTCAGGCACACATCTGATGAAAATGACTTAGCCAGGGGTGACTCCTGCCTTGGGGCAGATGGATGCCCTGGACAATTTCCTGACCTTTCCAGCCAGACTTTCTCTTATTTCTGTGAACATTGAATCAGACCCTTGGGGGACACAGAACAGTCCTGTCATGGGGGTGTGAGAAGGAGCTGGTGTGAAGCCCTCTGCTGGGAAAGGCTGGGGGCCTCCCCACTGCACCCCAGGCACCAGGGGTTGGCCTTGAGTCACCAGGGGTCCCCTTGAGTGCACGTGGTTTCAGTTTTAGAGCTGGGTCTTGAATTGTCTGCATGTCAGTGGGACAGTTCATAGGGCTGAAGCAAGGGGCACAGCTAAGGGTCTTGGCCAGGGTAGGAAGGGGACTTGTGAGTTGGTAGTGATGGTTGGGTGTGGGTACATGCCAGTTTCCCTGCCAGGCAGCAGGATTGTTTTATCACGAGCTCTTAGAGGTGATAAGTTTTGTCTTTGTCCCTGATGTGGCAAGGTAACAGGCTTCTCTGCAGAGGAGTGCTGGGTTTTCAATGGCTCAAAAACATTACATCCCAGAGCAATCCATGTTACCTCCTTGTTGACTGGGATGCAGGGGATGTGCTGAGCAGCCCAGGCCAGCTGCATGCTCTGGGCACAGAGGGCATGAGCACTGCCACACGTGTCCTGCTGTGCCTCCAGAGATGCCTCTGTGTGAGTAAGCCCACAGACTGTTTCCTGGATGCCTGCTAGCCCAGGGCCTGCAAAATATTTAGCTTTCCCACAGACATGTCATCAGACTATAAACCTCTGTGGGTGAGCAGCTTGTAACCTACATGCAGGTTACAAGCAGGTTACATCCCAACAGTGCCCACATCCAGCTCACACAGGCAGAATGGGCAAAGGGGAAATGATACCCATGGGGAGCTTGCTCTGCAGTGTCCCAGATTTTCCAGCAGAGCTGGGAAGGGTCTGCAGAGCCAGGTCCTGCTCTGAGAGACCCCCTGAGTCCCTACAGAAAGGGGCATTGCTTCCAAGGGTTAATATTATTTTAAGATACCTCTGCATTGCAGTTGCAAATCTGAGCAGCTGGGAGCAACCTGCTGAACAGGAAAGAGCTCAATAAATATATACTGTCACTGAATTATAAGAGAGTGCAGAGACAATATAATTACTGTAATTATGTCAGATACTCACTGCAGAGTTGCCATTTGTGTGGGGAATTTTATTCTCTTGCTATGGAAAGAGGATTAAAAAACACACACACCTTACAATATGTTCGTGCTACAAGTAACTTAGTCAGAAGATACTGCTTCATTGTTCTCTTTACAGACCACAGAGCTCATTAGGTGTATTGTCATCTCAGGGATGAAAGGGAAGTAAGCAGGACTTTAGGGAAGCAGCTGCTTGCTTCGTGCCCATGGGGGAGGCAGATTTTGGCTGTAAAGGGGACTTGGCCAATGCTACCCTGGCCAAGGTTGTGTTGCAGTGAAAAAGTTTATACCTGTACGTCATGGTTTAACACTGGCCTGGCAATTAAACTGAATGACAGATGCTCTCTATTAATCCCCCTCTCCTCCTTGGTAAAGAGAGGAGAGAGAATTAGGGAGAGAGACTTACAGGTTGGAAGCTCAACTACACAGCTTTAATAACAGTAATGATAAAAAGGAAAAAAATTACTAAATATATACAAATATACAGGAAAATTGATACCATGTTCCTCCCCCCATTCCCCCAATAACTCTCATGTCACCACTGAGGCTGCAGGGCAGCCCTGGGAAAGTCCAGGCTGGACTCCTGGGGTCAGGAGCAGTCAGGAGCTGGAGGCAGGAACACACAGATTCAGGCTGGCACGGATCAGGACCACAGGCACAGGAACAGACAGAATCCTCCTTGGATGCTGAAGCAAACAGGGACAGGTGAAGAAGGAGAAGCAGGAAGGGGTTTGACCCTTGTGATCCCTCAAATTTATACTATGATGTGTATGGGATGGAATACTTTGTCTGGTCAATTTTGGCCATCTATCTTGTCTGTTCCTCCCCAAAGGAGGGCTTCATGTGTGATCTCTTTACTCCTTTTCTCCTTTTGGAGGGCAAAAGAGAACTGAGCAGTGTCCTTGGCTCTGCACACCAGTCTCTGGCTGTAACTATAAACATCAAGTGTTATCAGTCCTAGAAGCAGACACTGAGTCTGCTTAAGTCTGAGAAACTTACTGTTAATTTCAGCAAGTGCAGCTACTTACAAGAGACTTAGCTGAAAGCAAAAGTACAAGACAGAAAATCACCTTTATCCTGGCCCAAACCAGGACACTGTAGTTCACAAATTTTGGTGGAAGATGCCTACGGTTGTCTGCCTCTGCTAATCCAGGTACCCACCTGTGTGGTTCTGGCCTCACTGGTTTGAAATTGTCTCAAAGGAGCAATTTTAAAATAAATATCCCTGGCTAGTGTGGAGAACTTGTCTGACCAGAATTGGGTGCAGGTGTTGACACCTTGGGATGTGATAAGATTTTCTGGGTGGAGACACCTCCTCTGAACAGGTCCCTGCAATGCCAGATGGTTTTTGCATCGCTACAGGCTGGGCACAGAATGGTTAGAGAGCAGCCAGGCAGAAAGGGACCTAGGAGTCTGGATTGACAAGAATCTGAACATGAGCCAGCAGTGTGCCCAGGTGGCCAAGAAGGCCAATGGCATCCTGGCCTGTTTCAGGAACAGCATGGCCAGCAGGTCCAGGGAGGTGATTCTGCCCCTGTACTCAGTGCTGGTGAGGCCACACCTCGAGTACTGTGTCCAGTTCTGGGCCCCTCAGTTCAGGAAGGAGATTGAGGTGCTGGAGCAGGTCCAAAGGAGGGCAACCAGGCTGGTGAAGGGACTCGAGCACAGATCCTATGAGGAGAGGCTGGGGGTGTTCAGCCTGGAGAAGAGGAGGCTTAGGGGAGACCTCATTGCTCTCTACAACTCCCTGAAAGGAGGTTGTAGCCAGGGGGGGGTTGGTCTCTTTTCCCAGGCAACTATCAGCAAGACAAGTGGACACGGTCTTAAGTTGTGCCAGGGGAGGTTTAGGTTAGATATTAGAATTTCTTTACGGAGAGGGTGATCAGGCAATGGAATGGGCTGCTCGGTGAGGTGGTAGATTCTCCATCCCTGGAGACATTTAAAAAGAGACTGGATGTGGCACTCAGTGCCATGGTCTGGTAACCGCAGCGGTAGTGGGTCAAGGGTTGGACTTGATGATCTCTGAGGTCCCTTCCAACCCTGCTAATTCTATGAATCTACGATTCTGTGGTCCCTCCAGGCATGACTAAGCCACATGGATGGTACTTGCGAAGTACTTGGCTAAGGGTAGCCAGGAAGAAGATAAGGCCTGATGACTGGGAGGAGACTACTCCCTTTTCCTGAGGGCCAAGCTTCAATGATGCCCCTGGAGGCAGGATTATGTACCTGGCTAAAGGTGCTGGAACAAAGGAGGAATGGCATCTGGAAGAAGATAAGAACTGATGATTGTGTGGAGGGCTACACCCTTCTGCTCCCCTCCAGGCAGCCTGTCTTCCAACGAACCTGGCTGATTGACAGGTTCCCCTTCAAAACCAAAGGAACTCACGGGTATAAATTTGGCTGTCCATGCTTGGGTTTAGTTGTCTCTCAACCCACAGCCATTTCTGCACTGGACCCTGTCCAGGATCAGCACGCCATCCTGAAGAACCTCGCTGGACAGCTGGACCCTTGGTGGTGACTTTCTCTCCCTCATTCTTCCCACTTTCTTACCCTTTTCTACACTTTTCTTGCTCATTCCTTCTTACCACTTTCTTACCCTTTCCTACACTTTTCTCTCTCATTCTTTCTTACCACTTCCTTACCATTTTCCTCTCTTTCTTGTACCTTCTTTTCCTCTCTCCCTCTCTTACCTGTCTCTATCATTTTGCCTGTGTTAATTGTTAAATAAAATCTGCTTGCACCTGACCCTTTTCTACGGTTGGATTGTTTTTTGCTTATCCAAAACAAAAATAAATTTTAATGTTACCCTGGACCATAACACCACCCCACCCTGTGGTGGGTGCTAGGTGTAAGCTCTCATCATGCCTGACTTGCTGACCAGCAGGGTTCATTGAGGGATGCTGTGGCCAGGGCACCTCTGCTGTGACCTTCTTCCCTCCCTGGTGAAGGTTTGCTGTATCCTCCTCCAGGCTTCACTGGCAGGGTCTGGGGTACCTGATGGCTCCTGGCTGTTCCGAAAATTGGGTTCCTGATTTTTGGTCATGACTGCTGAGCAACAGGTAACAGCTGTGCAACCAGGAAAGGATGATGTACATGGTTTATGGACCATAAAAAATAGGCTTATGTGGTGCTGTTGGTTAAGGTGAGAAAGAGAAACAACAAGGAGGAGAAGAAATATTTGTAAGGCGCACAGGTATCTTAAAGGCAGCAGGAACTGCTCATCATGACCTGTGATGAACAGAGCGAGAGGCTGGGATGTGAGGGTTGCTTTTGTAAGGAGGAGGCACCCAGATTTTCAGGCCACCAGGGCACTTTTCTGTGGGATTCCAGAGGGTGGAAGGTCTCAGCCATTCAGAGGGGTACCAGAGGCTGACCAGTACCCACTGCAGCTTACAGCTGAAGCCAGGAGCGCCCCAAAACCTGTGAGTCCACCTTTGCAGTGAAGAAATCAGCAGATGAATTCCCTTTCCCTGCAGAAGCCATTAACCAGTTATTAAAAGCTACACCAACAACTCTGCATGCTTAAAGAAAAAGGAGAAAATGAGAATTTGACAGGGAGCTTTCCCTTCTGAACATATTAGGTTTCAGGATAAAATCTTATTGCTTAAATAATAAGCAGGTTGGAGAAAGGCAGCAGAAAAATAGGTTTGTTCTTGAGTGATCTTTAAAAGAACAATAAAAGCAGCTTTGTTTGGAGAGTTTAATTCTGGGATCTTGGCCCAGAGGGTGCAGAGCCTCCATAACACTGCTCAGGGGGAGGCTGGGGAGGAAAACGGAAACAAGGCTGAGTCCAAAGCAGCCTCACTATTTTCTTCATTTGAAAAGTGCACAGAAATGCACACCACCGATTTGGTAGCGCTATCATTCCTGTTATTTAATTCCTTGCACATTTATTAAATGTAAGCTCTGAGATAAACCTGCCTTGCAGCAGTACAACATCAAGCCACTTCTGTGAGGAAAGTGTTGGTTGCATCCTACACATGGCTGAACTGAGGCACAGCTGGGAAGACCTGAGCAGTATCAGACCCCAGCAGGAACCAGGACATCTTGTGTTTCATTCCTGTCTCTTCACCACCATCTTGCCTTGTTCTCCCACTTGCCTTTCTTGTTTGCAAAAAACACCTGAGTAAAATAACTGAATATTAAAGGGCTCACTTAGCTTCATAAAAACAAATGAACAAAACCATAACTCACTGGCAGGCAAGCTGTTGGTCTCTGATTCAGACATGGATAACTTTTTCCCCACCACCACCTTCTCCTTTTCCAACCTCATCAGCTCTTCCATCATTTTCAACATCTTCTGTGAGTAAGTCAGGAAAGAGACACGTTGTTAAATCCTGCAATATAAGACCTGAAGAGTAATAAAATGAGCAGTTCACAAGTTCTGCCAGGTGCGTGCATTGTCTGTGCATCACATTTATGCATCTGTGCTAATGACAGCTCTTCCCCTGAATGCTCACCTACCAGTTACTTCCTTATTAATTAAAACACACATTTAGAAATGGCAGTAGTTGTAATGAGAATGACTGTGCCTACACAAGTAATAACATTCTCCCTATTTAATTTACTATGCTGTGCACACACACGTCTGGTGCTGTGAATGGCCACAGTGGTTTTGCAATGCAAACACTGGCTGAAGCTAAAAGTACTTGTAACACCCAAGAACCAAAAAACAAAACCCAACCAAAAACCAGAGACAGAACTGGCAAGCCACGGTAAATTATAAATTCTTTTTATTCTGGTGAGTTGTTCAGACAGGAGCTGGGGCACAAAGCAAACCATGATATTCCAAGCAGTTCCAGCTCTTGACACCATGGATGGCATACAGGGCTGTACCAAAGCAACAACTATAAAGTGCAAGCACATTTCCCCCAAGGCTGCTTCCCCCCACCATCTGCTACCTTATTTTATCCTTTCTTATTTCGAGAGAACATTAGTCCTTCTTTCTCTTTTCTTCTCGGTTTTCTATTGATCCCAAGGTTCTTGTTTAAAGAGTTTGATGCTTTGATGATCAGGGTTTCTTCTCTGACGAGGCTCTCCAGAAAGAAAATTAAATTTCCATTTACTTAATAAGGCCACTCCCAAGCTTAAGTCATTGTCCTGGCAAGATGATGTACACAGGTTGGTTAAATTTGCCACTTGAGACATTATTTTACTTCTGTTTTTCTCATGTCCCCCTACAAGTTTCTCCAGCATCCCAATGTGGGATTTGTGTGTTGAAATGCGGCAGAGGCTGCACATGTACATGGGCAGAGTCTGGAGAAAAAAAACCTAAGTTGCCAGGGTCTCACACCACCTCTCCTGTTTTGCTAACTGGAAGAAAGAGCCTCCTTGCTGCTTCTGAAGGTGGCTTCCACCATCACCAATGGGTGATCTTCAGTTTTAGAAAATTCCAGTGTCATCTTTCTTTTTTCAGTTCCATGGGACCCACAGACCGGAGCAATACTGACCCTGTTGGCCTGAGTCATTATGCACTGACTTGAGATCCATCACCCCTTTCTTCACCTGATGAGGTTGAAGTGGCCTAGCATACCTTCTTCAGAAGAGATGGACACATAAAAATTATCCCAAGACATCTAATTGGGGCTGAAACATACCTGGGTCTTTTCCATAAGTGGTTTCTTCTTCTTCTGACTAGAAATTGGGATGGCAGTGGAAGATTTTGAGCGCCTGCCTAGAACTTCTGGATATCCACAGTAATTCTGGCAGACACCTCCATATCCTTGGCAAATGGCCATGATCCATCTGCAGGTCAACTTCATGCAATATGTGTAGTAAATCCCACACATGTATACTGTAACAAACCCTATGCAAGTTTGCAAGGCAGTTCATAATATATTTCAGAGCCAGAAATTCCAGGCAGAGAGAGAGAGAGCTGCAGACGTTGAGCAGGGGAATGGGAAGCATTGCCTGGTTTGAGTAATTTTAATTATATAATTCTGGCTAATAGCAGCCCGCCATCAAGGGGCATGAAGGCAACTAGCTGTTTCTCAATAATGTAGTATAGATTGTAAGCATGCTTTTTATTGGGATGATGATGCATTACCAATGGGAAGGTTTAAGGGAAGATGTTCTTCATGCCCAACAGAAGGTACATAAAGTCTTTTGGATCATAAAGATGAGGTGAGTGTAGTTCTATACAGCAAAAGCTCAAGAACCTGGCCTGCCAGATATTAAATACCTGTGTGCTGGATGAGCCATACACTTTGGCTGCTAATCTGAAATAGGACTTTGGGGAAAAAAGAGTTGACAACCCACATGGTTTTATTTAAAATATACAGGCCCCTGTGTCCCTATATCTCTTTTTCTATCTGGTGCTTAAAAAATATCAGGCAGTCCCTCTTGCATGGGTTTCTTTCCATCTTGTCTTTCTCCCCAACCTACTTTGCACACGTATGCATTGTCCAGCTCATTGTTTGTTAACAAGTTTCAGTAAAATCTGGTGCACACAGGTAACTCACAGGGACTTTTAAAAGCATCTCAGTCTTGGATTGCCTGGAGGCCCCATCTCTGCAGGGACCACCCATGGTGAGCTCAGCCCTGAGTGGTCCACAAGCCATAGACCAAACAGGGTGTTCTGGCATCATTCAAAGACCCAAAACCTGAGTTAAACTTTGAAATCCCTTAACAAATAATATGCCCTGAGTCTCAATCCAATCTACTATGCAGTTGCCTGATGAAGTAAACTAAAGAGAAGCCAGAGGTTTTCAGTTCCATCTTCAGCTGACTGCCTTGTGTACCCAGGAAGTCACAAAATCAGCAAAAGAGAAATAACAAGTACAGCTTACCAAAGTGAACCTCTCCCATAGATGAATAAAAGAATCTAAGGCAAAACTCCATCACACTGAAAATATAACAGTGTAATCCACTCAAAATATAACAGTGTAATCCACTCAGGTGTAGTTTTGCCCAGACTCATGTAAACCAGTGGATAAAACCCTTGAGATCTGGGCTGGGAATCACTGGGTTGAGAGTCACTTCTCCAACTATAATCTGGCCTGTGTGGAGACCCTTCCCACCTCGTGGGGACACCAGCCAAGGTCATTTCCCTGGGACTGAGGGACATTACCTGGAAAAGGAAACAATTATCTTGCATGCTGTGAGTGTGTAACCGTGGGTGATTAACTAAAACACCTCTGATATTTAGTGCCCTTTATTGGTTGTAATACTGTGGCCCATGAACCTTTATAGGTTTTAACAGTGTGTTCAATGAATCATTATAGGCTCTAACAGTGTATTCTCTTTATTTAAGTTATAATAGGCCATTCTTCTACTCCATGTGTGAAAACCCCCAACAGTGCCACATTAAACCTGCCAGTGCAGTTCAAATAAAATGTTTGCTTGAGCTTTGCAGTTAAACCTGTATGTGAAATTCAAATAAATTGTTTGCTTGAATGGTGCAGTCAGCCCTCTTTCTGTCCCACCACACTCACCAAGTTATTTCAGACTAAATGAGCTATTTCTCATTAACTCTACTGCTATTTTTCAAGTTCTGTCTCAGTCTTTCCCACTGTACATCCAGTCTTTCATCTTAAATTAGTTTTTCTTTTAAAATGCTACTGCAGGATTTAAGTGATACTACATGCAGAAGGAAAGGAGAACTCAAGTGTGAAAAGTGACTGCAAAGGGCTGCAAAAAGATGCATCCATGTGATTTTGTGAAAAAAAATGATACAGCTCTTAAACTGCTGGTCAAGCTTTTTCATTGCTTCATGCATGGCCCAGCTCCCATTTCCCTCTGACTTCATTAGCATTTGGCTGAATCCCAGTTTCTTTTGAAAATAATTAATTGCAGAGAAGCTATCCTTACTGGTGTTATTCAGTCCCAACTATACTTACCACAAAAGCAATTACAAGGGAGATGGAGATGGCTTTCCTACTCAAAAACATTGGTTTCACTACAGGAGGAGCCAGGAACCAGCATTTCCCGTGGCCTCAGAAAGCTGGGGAATGAGTTTCAGACACAAAACCCCAAGTGAACATCCAGTCACTCTGTCCACATCATACGTGCTGTTTGCACCACTGCTGGTCCTGTGCCAAGGATCATGTGGTACTGTGTTGGGAACACATATTTCCTGGGGCCATTCCTGTTGCCACATGGGAATGCACTGCTTGTCCCTGCCTCCAGAAACTGAGAACTGGAAAGAGGTCAGGAATGTCAACCAACATTTATTATCTTTTCTCCATGTCACTTCTTTTAGTGAAGAAGTCTGAATGTGTTAAGGGCACACAGGGGTGGGAGCAATTAGAATTGTTGAGAATCATTGAGGTTGGGAGAGATCTCTGGAGGTCATCTGTTCCAACCACCCTGCTCAAGCAAGGCCACCTAGACCCCAGGAGCTTTTGAGTACCTCCAAGGATGGATACTCCACAACCTCCCTGACCAACCTGTGCTTGTTTCCAGTTCCACAGCTCAGTCACCCTCACAGTGGAAAAGTGTTTCCTGATGTTCAAGGAGAACCTCCTGTGTTCCAGTTTGTGCCCACTGGGTGATGTCTCACTTTGCAGTTGCAGTACTGGACATTCAGATGTCATGTTGGCAAACAGAGAGGAGTTGGTTGTGAGATAAATTAGCCAGGTAGATTTTAATTATGAACATTAAGAGATGAGCAAGAGGGACAGAACTACTGATGGCATCTAACACAAGAAATACAGGCATGAAGGAGTTTGTTTAGGACATAATCCAAACAACAAGAATTTACTGATGCCAGAATCTATTTTTTCCATAGGAACTCATAACAGCTTCCCAATGTTACCGAGAACAGGAATGCTTTTGCTGAGGTAGTGGTAAAAATAATAATTGGGCTTACATAAACTCCTAGCAGGCTCTAATTAAACCTTGTGTAAGCAGTGTAGCAGTGAGAAACTGGGAGTTCTGCATACTCAGGATGCCCAGGGAGCTCCTGGGGCAGCCACTGGCAGTCTGCTGCTGCTGCCCAGAGTTTCTTGTGTTTCTGGTGTGGCTGTGCTCTGTGCCAGCCCTGGGAGTGATGTGGCAAGGCTAGACAGAGCAGGGACATGGTGCTGCACAGCAGTGGCATGACATTGCACAGGTGCTCCTTTCTTCACCTGCTTTGTGCTAGCTTTTCATTTTGTGGGCAGACAGTGGAGCTGGATGTGGTGTTTGATGTCTCTTGTTACGGGTATTATCCTTTGGCATGGGAGGATTTTCACAGTAGAGTGACCTGAAAATCATGCAGGACCTCTCTGATGGATTTCCAGGTGCTAAAAGACTTCTAGTCCCTTGGAAATAGCTGGCTGGCTGGCATTCACTGCAAAACCCTGCGGCAGATCTTGGCTAAAGGGGAATTAAGGTTGCTTCTGGTGTGTTAAGTTTAGGGTCACATGCTTTAATTTGCAGTTGGACATGGTGATCTTAGAGGTCTTTTCCAACTGTGACAATCCCGTGATTCAAACCTCTGAAGACCTGGAAGATGCTAGTGATTAAAACTTCTGGAATTAAAAATTTCTGGAAACCAGGAAATGCTGAGCACTTAAACCAGGCAATACTGTTCATGCCAGCACAGCAAGTGCCTTTCAATACCTCCTGAATTCTGTAGTAGTGGAAGCTAATAGCTCCACCTTGGTCCCCCAGGACTTCATAGAAATTTTTAAATTCTGTCTCCAGACAGAATCTCTTTTCCATGTTGAGCTATGCAAGGGCTGTCTCTTTTTTCCCACTGACCAAGTTTCCATCACTGCATCCTTTCTTCTTCTGCAGATGGAGATACCAGACCTGCACACACTGTCCAAAAGGCAACACCCCACTGACCTGTACAGCGGCATACTTATATTTTCTGTTCTGCTTTGTTTCTTTTTACAATTGGTTCCCCATTTTTTTTGCTTCTTTGGCCCCTTTTAATCGGTGTGTTGATGTTTGAACTGTTCTCTGTACTGCAGCCTCCTCCTGGCCAGAGAAGTCAGCTCAGACCACCAGGGTAGGGCAGAGGAGAAGGAGGGAAGATCAAGATCCCTCCCCAGCAGCTCAGGATGGGGAAGGAGCTGCACAGCTGGAGCAGGATGGTCTCAGCACTCCTGTTCTGCCCACTTGTGACCCCTGAGTTGCCCTGACTGGGACATTCCCATCCCTTTCCAGCCTCACCTTCCACCCCAACACCTCTCTCCCTGTACTGGGCCACCCTCCTCATCCCCACTACCTCCCTGTGTTTTCTGCTCACTTTCTTCACCCCCACCTTCTAGGGAGCATTTCCAAAAAAAGGATAGATATCCACAAAAAGGGGTGGAAATTCAAAACACTGCCAGCACCTCCTGTGCAGAACAACTTGACATTAAGGTCACACAGACCCATTGCTCCTGGAGTGTAATTTTACAGTCCCTTATGCTTAATCACAGCAAACTGATTATGAATGCATCTGAATGAGTGTTATGACTCTCAAATGGAAAACCAGCAATGTTCCAATGTTGGAACTGATCCAACAGGGACAACTTATTATTTCCAAGAGAATCATCCCAACTCCTTCCAAACATCACAGGGCACGTTTTAGCATAATTAAAACCTCCTTGATAGAAATGAGCAGAACCATACTGACGGCAGCCCTCTCTCCTAGCACAGCCAAGGGTGAGATGGACCAACAGACTGTGTGTGTAGGTTCTAGTTTAATGATCCCACCGTGCCTTTTGGACACATTGAATTCTAAAGCAGTAAAAATGCAGTGCTTGTAACCCTGTGCACATCCATGTGTCCATCCTAATGATGCCAGCTGCTTTGTACAGGCCATTTTAAGGATCTGAGATCTTCCTGTCCTGTCTTCCAACACCACTTTCCTGAAGTCCAGGACTCACTATGTGAAAAGCAAATGTGGAGAATTTGAAGACCAAGGTTGGGTCCTGCAATTTTCATGCACATCCAGGCGTGTATGATTGTTTTAAGCATTCATTGGCCTTATTAGAGAGGGGCAACCACGCTGGTGAAGGGTCTGTAGAAGTTTTATGAGGAGAAGCTGAGGGAATTGGGAATGTTTGGTTTGAAGAAAAGAAGGTTGAGAGGAGCCCTTATTGTTCTCTATAAATACCTGAAAGGAGGTTGTAGGGAGCAAGCAGTTCTCCTGCATCCCTTTGGTCCCAGCTCCCTTCAGGGCTTGGGTCAGCCCTGCCAGAGTTCTGCAGAAAAACATCACTGACTTTCCTGAACCACTCATATTAGAAGACCTGTGAGCCTGCTATCCACCAAAATCAAATTTTTACAAGTTTTCTTTTAAAATTAAATTAAATCATTTGGGTTTAACTGGTGTCCCAAAGACTGCATGACTTCAAGGAGCACAACAGAGAAAAGTAGCTCTTGCCTGAACTTCTGGGAATGAAATCTTCCTGCAGCCTCTGAGGACCACATCCCTGCTTAGAGCATGGGGAAATGGGCAAGGTCATGAAAAAAGTTTCTGGATGACATTGCAAAGCCCTTCAGAGAGAAAGCAAAATAAATGGCTGCACAGACTCCAAATTGCTCTTCTCTCCCAGAATCTTCCCTGACCTGAGGGCAAAACACAGTCACTTCATGGTTTTGTTTTGTTTTGTTTTTTTGCACACCGTTCATTTTATCCCAGCTCAGGAAGCCATCTTCATTCTTGCTTGAAAAATGTGTAAAAAATCATTAAAGCTCTTCAAAATTACTTCAAACGCCTACAAGAGTCTAAAAATACACAACACTGACAATGTGGGCTGCACCAGTTATTGTCTCCATGCTTGAGGCTGTGAACTGGTAATTTCACATGCCAGCATTAAATTGAGGAGTCTGGTATCTCTGCCTATAATACAAATAATTTTAGTGATGAAGCAGTAGGTATATTTGTCACTTTTGCTTGATGTTCAATGAGAAATAATCACATCGTGAGGAGGGTCATGCTGGCTGTAGCTGCAGCACCCTTGGGTTTTCTTGGCCATGTCCTTTCTTTCCATCCATCCCTTCTGACCGCTTTATTTTGTTGGGTTTTTTTTTCCTCCATGTGTCAAAGCATCTAGCTAGAGGTTAAATGGCAACCTGTGGCTTGCCTCCAGGCAGGCTGCAATGCAGCAAGAAACCTTGTGTGGAGGAGGGAGGGCTGGGGTGGAGCTGGGCCGGGCTGCTCCAGGATATGGGGCAAAACCAGGAGACAGGCAGGAGGGTTGGATCTAGATGATCTTCACCCTTCCAACTCTAGCTATTCTGTGATTCTATGACTAAGTATAACCAGGTGTGTGGGGGGTGAAGTTGGTGGCTCCCACTGCCACAAGGGGTCCAGAAGGGGTGAGGGTGGCATCTCCCACCACCAGGAACTCAGTTGTCTGTCTGGTGACTAAGCTGTTCTTCAGGAAATCTAGCCCACAGGTTTCCCACAAGGTCTTCAGTATGCTATCCCTAGGAACTGGGTTTAAAATAGTATTCCTCTTGTTATGGTTGTCATGAGAGACGTTGGCCCCATTTCTGGCAGTAAGACTGTGAGCAAGTAAGGTGTGAAAAAGCTGCAGAGGTGTTAAGTGGTTAAATGGTACATAAGCATCTGAAGTTTGGGTTATCCTATTACTTGGGCAAAAGGGAGCTGGAAACCACTGTGTCATATTTAGGATTTTCATACACTACCATCTTGTTCATACTGCTGTTTCTGGGGCCTCCACTGTGGCTGCAGCCAAGGATTGGAGTACATGGCTGTGGTCTGTGTACTGTGAAATACCCCCCAAAAAGCAGGGTCAGCCCTCTGAGGGTTATCTTTCTGCTGTGAAACAGGCCAGCCCAGCCCAGATCCTTGGAGGTATTCAGAGCTTTCATGCACAGTGACATTAATTACAGCTGGTGCCTGAGAATCAACTTTTAAAGCTCTGGACCTTACTCCAGACCTTATGCTTCTAATATGGTTGCAATCCTCCCCTGACATCCAGACCCATCTGCATCTCTCATGTCTGCCTCTGTTTCCTCCCCATGTAGACTGGGACACTGGGCAAGGACACTGGTGTGCCTTGGACTTCCAGTATGGCCTCAGGAAGTACAGAAGCCAAGCATGCTGGTGGCACAGACTCTGTGCCTGTGTTTCCAGCCTGTTACACTGACATAGTAATACCTCTGTACACCACAGTACGTGTCCTGGCTGCATGGAAGAGCTATAGGATAAAATTGCTGGAGGATGTCAGATGTTTGCTAACAGAAAGTGCTTGTGACAGGAGCTGAATCATAAACGTATGTAAGAGAGGAGAAGCAAAGAAAGAAGCCTATGGGTATACAGAGGTGTGGTCCTTGCCTGAGGTCCTGTAGTCAGTCCTGTTTACCCTTCTACAAGGTAGCATCTTCCTGGAGGAGACTGCTGTTCTGTGAGAATCTTGAGTCAGAGGCCAAAAAACAGCAGGTGATGCTAAAGACCCATTTCTGGCATGAAAATATGAGATTGATCCATCCCATCTGTTTATAGGGACCCATGGCCATGCCCTGACCCCTGGATAAGGTTGGTTCAGCTTGTGTTTGTCCATGTGAGACCCTTGTCAGTGGCAGCATAGTGCTGCCTGTGGACGGGGTTCTCCACCATCCTTGATGAGTGCACCAGGCCTGTGGACCTGTGACTTCCCATCCTTGGTGAGGCACTCAACACTGGGCTTCATTCAGGAAAAATAAAGCTTAATTAATCAGATTGGAAGCCGATGGTTGCGTACAGGCTTGTGATACCAAGGTGTCTGCATCCAGCGCAGGCAAATGTAGGATATTTCCAGTCAGTACATAGCTGGAGCAAAGGCTGGGAGTCTTGAAATTATAATTAAGATTACCTGGAAGATAAGCAAATAGGGTGGTAGTAAATTCCTAGTGTGATCTGTTGGGCCAGTTAAGTGTGGAGACCCCATCTGGAGTACTGTGTCCAGTTCTGGGGCCCCCAACACAAGAAGGACACAATGCTCCTGAAGCAAGTCCAGAGGAGGGCCATGAAGATCATCAAAGGGATGAATAACCTCTCCCATGAAGACAGAATGAGTGAGTTGAGGTTTTTCAGCCTGGAGAAGAGTGTGAAGAGACCTTATAGTGGCCTTCCAGTACCTGAAGGGGCCTACAGGAAAGCTGGAGTGGAATTTTTTATAAGGGAATGTAGTAACAGTATGAGGAGGGATGATTTTAAACTGAAAGAAGGTGGATTCAGATTAGATGTCAGGAAGAAATTTTTTAGTGTGAGGGTGGTGAGACACTGGCACAGGTTGCCCAGGGAAGCTGTGGCTGCCCCCTCCTTGGAAGTGTTCAAGGCCAGGCTGGATGGGGCTTTGAGCATCCTGTTCTGGTGGGAGGTGTCCCTGACCATGGCAGGGGGATTGGAACTGGATGATCTTTAAGGTCCCTTCCAACACAAACCATTCTATGATTCTATGACCTGAGACAAAGCACCAGGAGCTGCTCCCCAGCAGCCCCAAGCCCCCCCAGTGAAGGATGCACATGAAAACTCATGGTCCTCTCCCAAGGGGGGGTGCAGGAAGGAGTTTCTTTTCTCATTCAGGATCTGCTCTGGAAAGCAGAGCTTTGTGGAGGACTCCCCAGAGAATGTCAAGTGCAGGCTGCAGTCAGCTGTCTCCCTTGGGTTGGCAAGAGGAAACTTCAGGTGCTGAAAATTGATTTGGTCTTGTTAAAAGGTTGTATCTCAAATCAGAGGCTAGAAACTGGCCTGTTTAAATGGATATTAAGGGCATTCCATAATTAGTGGTCTAACATGGTGCTAAGGAGGGGGAACATATCCACCTGTGCTATACCATAAACTCCCAATTGCTAAATGTTTGCTAACAGGGTGGTTCAAAAGTAAAAAACACCAGATTTTTATCTATTGCAGTATATATATGCCAGGAGCTGTAAGACACAGTAGTATGGATTAGGATGCCCAGTTGTCACCACACGTGTTGAAAGATATCTTCTGTGGGTGTTTTATGTCCCGTTGGCAAGCTGGTGTCATGGGTAGGGTGGAGATCTGGAAGGATTTCTTGGATTCACCACAAAATCCTTTTTCATCCTTAACCTCTCAGCCCCTCTTTGTGTCCTCTTCCTTGGAAGAGAGCTCTCAAGAGCTGTGGGGTAAAAGCACTGATGGTGTGGCATGCTCTGAGACCTCTGAATGGGAAGTCCCATATATACCTATGGTATTTATGTGTATGTATAGCTATACATATATTTCTTGGGATATACCATAGAAATACCACATGAGCATGAAGGACTTTACTGCTGATGCTGCTTTTCAGCAGGCTGGTGCAGGGGTTATGGATCCCTGCAGGCTTTGTTATTTATGCCTTCATTAGGAAGATCAGTTTACACAAATCCCCAAGGATGGGGAAGGATGTTAATCAGTTAATCACCCTGTTAATCAGTTCCCCCTCTGTCAGCCCTTGATTGTATCTGCTCTCAAGAAAGTGCCACTCCCCAGTTAATCAGTCCAGAAGGTCGGGTCATGGATTTTTTTCCTCATCTCTGAATTATTTCACAGTATTAATGACTACCCATCAGGCTGCTATTTGGGCTTTTTTCTGAATTAAACATTGCTGCTCATTGCAAAGATGAAATCCAAGTTCATCTTCTTCTGAGAAGAAGAAAACCCTGTTTATCTTGGTACAATGTAAATCCAATATAAATATTTTTTTTAATTAAGTGCATATACAAGAGGTATGAAGGAAAGGGACAACATACAGCTTTTTTTTTAGGGGCTTTGTGTATTTGGGCTGCAGCTTGAAATTTCCATGAAGTCTGCAGGGAAAGCTGCTTTTTTTTGTGAGTCATCAGAGAGAAAGCATGTTCACAAAAGAGGCACCCCCTGTGCTCCCAGGAAAACTGTACTTTGGTTCTCACTCTTTCCTCCTGCCTGCAGCACAGCAGCTGAGCTGCAAATGTGTGGGGCGATCTTGAAGGAAACCCAGACACGAATTGGAAATTTACTGTCAGGGTGAGCAGCTAAATAACAGCTTTTCAACCCAATTTCTATTTCAGTGTTCTCAGGCTACCTAGCAGAACTCTGGAAACGTGGCAATTCACATGAATAATAATAACAATAACAATAACAGTAGTAATAATAATAATAATAATAATAATAATAGTCCTTCTGCTTGAAAAGCTCCCATGCCAAAATGCGCAGAAAGCTGTGGTGTGGGATAACAAAATCATGACATTATAACTCACATTAAAAAATGTCGAGGGTGGTTGATGGTGTTTCCCTTTGGACCCAGGAGATATTATCCTTTTTACATACTGCTCTTGATCAGCATGGCAAGGCACGGGGTGCTAATGGAGGTGATGGCATGAAAGGTTTGTTGTCAGGACCCTGTGCTGAGGTCATCTGCTTCCACAACATTAACCCTGAGGTTTGGTAAGTCAGTAGCTGTACAGCTCCTTTTGTTAGCAGAGCCAATAAAATTGTCTTTTATTTTGATGAAAGCCCACCTAAGTGTGTAATGTTGGGCTCACTCAACCTCACCACCACCTGTGAGCATTCCCCCACTTTATGTGGGACTTCGGAACATTTCAAGCACTCTGAGGGATGATACAGACTGAATGGATTGATGGATAGGGATTAAATCCTTCCTCCAAATCCCCATATGTCAAGAATCTGGAACTCCCTCCCACTCTGCAGATTATGCTTCTAGTTTGATCAGTAAATAAAATATTATTAAATAAGAAGACAATAAGATAAAGGCAGAGAGACGATGGGAGAAACAGAGAGATTCTCACCATTATATAATTATTTTTAAAAACACATTTTTATTGTCATTCCTCTCACAATTAACCCATGATAGATGTTGAATTCTGGAGGGTGAGGGTGTGGTTATTCTTTTTCCCTATCTGATATCTTCAGCCACAATATTCTATCTCCTTCCTCAATTTCCATGGCACTCTCTGCACTGACTTTTCCATGATTCAGCCAGACTTCCTGGCAGAATGGCAACGGGATTTATATTTTTGGCTGGATGCATACCTCCAGTTTCCCATGAGTCTTGGGCCTGCCTCCCAGCTTTTTTACATTCCTCCTTTGTAATGACTGACACACTGAACTGTAAATTATAGCCATAGGTACACAACACACACACACACACATATATCCACCTACATACAATGAATGAATAAGTTTAATTTTCTTCCGTCACTCTTACTATTCTGGTTTATGACACACGTAGACATGTCAGTTGACTTAAATGACTCTTCACCATTTTCCATGTTCTGCTTCTCCCACAAGTTGTGTCCACAGCTGCATCAGCAACACTTTCTGATGACAATGCTGTATTTGAAAAATGTGTCAGTGAGCTCAGGAGATATTTCTTTCCCCCATTCAAATATTTACGCTGATTTGGCACAAATGACTCAATCTCTTTACAGCTCTGTTCAAGAATTGCCATTATGCTGTAAGACACTTTGGGCTTTGGGAAGTTCTGCATTTTTAGAGGGAAAAAGCTGCAGTCCATAACTTCCACCTTTGCTGCGGTCCTGAGTAGAGAATAGACTGTTCTGAACAGTTTGAGCAGAAACTTTGAAAGAAAAACTCAAGAAACACCTAGAAATGTGAATTTCAGGTTTAGCAGCATCCTCACTGGCTTGTGACAGAGTCCAGAGCAGCCTTTCAGTATGGATAAAGTGGGACCCTTCTGCCTCAATGTATTTTTTCTGTAATGTTTTCCTTGGTATGCCCATATTTTTGTCTACTTTACCAGGGAATGAGAGCAAGAAGTGAATCATCTACATCAGAAACCAGGTGGGCTCTGGAGTGTGCAGCCCAGCCAGCCCATCAAATTCCAGTGTCCTGTTGTCAGACTGCCCTGTGCAGGACTTATTGAGCCTTCAAAACTTTCCTGAGAGCACACAGCTCATTGACTGTCAATGAATTGCATTGCCAACATAGAATGCTCATTTGGGTTCACCATGTTTCCTTGTATTTGCATTTTATCCTTGCATTTACTCTGAAATTGCACTGTTTGTTCCCTGTTTAATGCCTCTTTGGCTGAAGAGCAACCATGAAAAATCTGATTATGGTCTAAAGTTACATCAGGGCCTGTTCTGCCTGATTCTGTGCTACTGAACAAGTCCCAAGTTAGCCCTCTGTTCACAAGGGTCTGAAACATCCCCGGGCACAGGACAGAGCTTTTTGTGGTGGCATCACTCTGCAGAAGGATCCATCAGCACCAGGGCAGCTCAGCACTGATTTTTAGGGTCCAAAGGGCTCAGATGCATGACTTCTGACTGAATCTCTCCTGAAAAATATGTGCTGTAACCTAGGCATTTGGTGTCTTCAGGAGTTGGATCTAAATGCTGAAAATTATATCTATTTTTCTGTCTTTTGGAGGATGGAAGCCTTCCAGATACCTAAAGGACTTGGTCATTGAAGGAGGCCAAAAGGAAGTGGGGTGGGCTGGTGTAGGGAGATGTGAGTAGAGGAGACATCACTGGGCTACAGAAAAATAAACACAAGGCAAACAAAAAAGCTATTTCCCATGTCTGCTGTGGATAGAACTATAGATAAAAAGTCAAAACTGCAGTTAGGGAGATTCACCTCAGGCAAAACAAAAAATTAAAATAAGTGAAGTCCTAGAGGATAGGTGATGGTTATGCAACACTGGTTCTGGAAATGAAACAAGAAAAACGGCTTAGAGAAGTGCTTGCATAGAACATTACAGGTATAGCTATGAGGCTCAGGGGGACTTGGCAGATTCTTTAGGTCCTTCCACCCTACTTTAGGTGAGTCTGCCCTTCAAATATCTTCAGTTCTTCAGACATGCCCAATTCTCTCCTGGTCCCAACAGCCAACTCAAACCAGATCAGCAGACCTGCTCTTCCAGAGAGTTGTATTTATGCATTTTTTTCATTTGGAATTTTACATCTCAGAATACTCCACATTCATGTTCTAGTGTGATAAATGTAACTGACCTTTTCTTTCTAGTAGTTATTTTACTTGTGCTCCATGTTACTTTACCACTCCAGAGTGTTGGCAGGGACTAGCTTTCCAAAATCCATCCTCAGTCCAGAGCTGCTGGGAGCAGAGCAGGTGCCCTCTAACTTCCCACTTGAAATGCCCAGCCCTGGTAAACCTTGTGAATGTGGTCTCCCTTCAGCAATTCTACTCAAGGAAGGGCCACTCTGAAACTACAAGGTGGAGGTATATTCAGGGGAACTAACATTAGTTTAAAACCATATTGGTATGTGCTTTTCTTCTTCTGGCTTCCCTGCTGCATTGAGTGATGCCTTAAATTTCATAACTGTTGTATTTTACAGCATTCTCACCAGGGAAACACTGTTCTCTGCTGTGAAAGAAGTGACTGAGAGCTCTCCTAAGTACATTTCATGAGCTTCAAGTTCTTTGCAAGTGAAAGCATACCTAATTTTAGTTTAAATGTATGTTAATGTGACGTGTGGATTGAAATAACTGAGATTAATACTTGGCTTTTTGACATTAAAACATAATAAGTGACAAGTGCTTTTTGCATCCTGTAATATTCTGAAAGGTTCTTTCTCTGTATAGCATCCAGTGATAAAGCTCTAATGCATAAGAGGACTGAAATTTCAGGGAGTTGCATTGAATGGTCTAATAGGTTGTTTTAATCTCTGGCTTTACATGGTAATAATTGAATAATAATAACAAAGGTTGTGTTCCTGCCCTGGGTGGTTCAGCTGGCTTTTTTTATGGGCTGGCTATTCACTGAGAAATAAATATTCATGGATTTTTCAGGAAAGACACTGTGTAATTTGTCTTCAGCACCATTAAACAAGACAAGCAGCCTTATCCTACAGCAGATCACAAAGGACTGAACTTGAGTGACAGCCTAAGTATTCCTGAGAGTTACAGAAGTCATCAGATTCTTCAGTCACACTTGCAAAGGCTTCTGATGTTGTGTCCTTGAGCCTTTTCAGCATAAAACACGAAATTGAAGGGAAATGAGTTCCTAATTCTACCATACCAGAGAAAGATGAAATGCTTGGTTTGGCTTTTCACTGAGTACTCTCCACTGCTGCTCTTGTCCCCCACTCTCCATCCAGTACAGTGGGTTAAGTGTATGTTTGCCTCCAGACCAACCTTTGCAGCTCAGTCACAGAAAATGTGAAGCACCTGAGTTCAGTTCCTGAGTTCAGGAAGCAAGAAAAAAATGCAATTCCTGTGCCTCAGTTCAGCAAAAGGCACTGGCTCTGTACTCACATCACATAAAATATTGCAAAATATTGACCACATGTTGCATTGCAGTTATCCAGGCTTTTCTCTTAGAGTCTCCTGTACCTGCTCTGCCAACAGGATCTCAACAAGTGAGCAATAACCCTGCGTGCACCCTCTCCTGCTCTGAAACAGACACATACACTCACACTGCTGAATTTATTTCCCTCTTGATGATGGACTCCCTGCCAACTTTCCCTCTGGTTTACACCTTTTCCTACATACTGCTGACTTCTGGAATCCTTCCCACTTCTCACCCTGTCCTCTGCCCACACCAGCAAGGATGATGCCAAAGATGCTCTCAGCCAGACAGTGGACGAGAGAGCTCACCTGAGTGGGTGAATATTCTCATCAGGCTCCTGGAAAGTTAACTGGTGGTGGAGTAGCATGAGTTGCCCCATTAAGGATCAGGAGCATTAACTGTGGCTCTTAAATATGGGGGATCCAAAGGTGATATTTATCAGTGCCCTCTTATAGCACTGACTCAGTTGATATAAACTGCTCTGAGTCAGATGAAGTATTGTGAGCTCCAGAAGATTATCTCAGCCATTAAGCTCTCAGCTTCTTGTGACTTTACCCACACACACTTGTCTACCTGGTGACAGGCCAGGAAACCAGAGATTTACCCCATTCCTCAGGCGACAGGACCTTAAAAAATAATGACCTGAAAACACAAACACAATGGCTTTAAAGTAACTCGGACTAAAAAAACCCACCTTCTCTGATTTCCTCCTAGAAGTAGAGATGCTGTTTCAGAGAACTGGTTGGAGCACAGCACTGCTTAATAAAGTATCCACATCACTCTACATGACTTTCCACGTGGTTCTCAGCCTAGCAGAACAATTTGTGCCTTTCCCCTGTGGACAGCAGCATCCCTGGAGATAGCCTCTCTCTCAGTACCAAAGACCTGCTCCCAGATAAACATCTCATACTCCTTAAGGGATTTCTGTCTTTCTGGAGGGCCTCCTTGTCTTCCTGGAGAGCTCATTCCTCTTACAGGAGAGCTGTTACATCTGCCCACAGACCTGCTTCTTCTGCCTCTAAGCTTCTGTCTACCTCCAGAACTCTGTCTTTCTCCCAGAGGAACTGTTCTTCCTTCCAGAAATCCTTGGCCTTCTTCTAGAAAACAATATAGTCCTTCCAGAAGTCACTATACACCCTCCAGAAGTCCTCTGCTTCCTTCTGAACAGCCTTCTCTTCCTCACAAAACGCATCTTCTTCCAGATTCCCGTTTCTTCCTCTCAGAAGGCTGGGATGGCTGTCTTGAAGTCTGTTTTTTTCCCAATAACCTTGATTTTCCACCTCCACTCTGCTCTTCTGAGACCACACCTGGAGTATTGTGACAAGTTCTGGAGCCCCCAGCAAAAGAAGGGCAAGGACCTGCAGAAGTGAAACCAGAGGAGGGCCACGAAGCTGACCAAAGGTCGGGAGCCCCTCTCCTATGAAGACAGACTGAGAGAGTTGGGGTTGCTCAGCCTGGAGAAGAGAAGGAAGGCTCCAGGGAAACCTTATAGCATCTTTCCAGTGCAGAAAAATTGGGGAGGGACTTTTAACAAGGGCATGTAGCAAGAGGACAAGAGTCAATGGCTTTAAACTGGAAGAAGATAGATTTAGAATTAGATGTTTAAAAGAAATTTTTTTTGTATGAGGGTGGTGAGATGCTGGCAGAGGTTGCCCAGGAAAGCTGTGGCTGCCCCCTCCCTGGGTGTTCAAGGCAAGGTTGGATGAGGCTTTGAGCAACCTGGTCCAGTGAGAGGTGTCCATGTTGATGGCAGAGGGTTTGGAACCAGATGATCTTGAATATCCCTTCCAACCCAAAGCATTCTGTGAATCTGTGATTCTCCCAAAATCTCTTAATTGCCTCCTGAAAACTCTGAATCTCCTCCCAAAAGGCTTTCTCAGCCTGTAGCTTCCTGATGAGCTTCTGCTGGCAGTAGGCTTAGTAGGGTGTGGAGGACATCAGCTGACAATGGCAGCTGTGGTCAACCTGTGCCACGCTGGCATTTCTCCAAGTCGCTTCCCAACATGACTCCAGGTGCTGCTGGTCTAGAGAGGGGTGAGGGGCTGTGCCAGGACCAGCCTTTGGCACTGCACTGCACATCCCAGCTCCAGTGAGCACCATGAAGGACAGAGACCTCTGCCCTTTTCCCCTGGTACTCCAAGCACTCTGGTCTCTCTGACCCCTGGCTACATCTTCTGTCCCTTCCCAAAATACTCCTCACAAAAATTTACAGATTCCAGAAATGTGAGGAACTTGAACAATGAAAACAAAAAACTAATTTTCCATTCACTGATCTTCTTAATAACTCTAGAGGAAGGATTAAAGCTGGTTTCTTGTTTATACTGCTTCATCAGATTTATTATAACTTACTGCACAATGCCTCCAGCTCCATAGCAGGGAGCAGGTTGCCTTATAAATAAAAAGCTCTTTCTTATTAATACATTATGAGCCTGCCTATCCTTTGCTGTACCCTCAGGAAAGGCCTCAGGGGCAGCAGATGCAGTGCAGCTCATGCCAATGCACATCACTTCTGCATCAGGATCAAGAAGGTGGGGGTGGCCCATGCCTCCCCCATGGCCCCAGGGCACACTGTCAGGATACCTCTCCTGGGGGCAGACTGCCCTGTACAACAATTTTGGACTGGTTTTTTCCCAAAAGCACAGCAGACTTGCTTTTGAAAACATGGCAGAATGAGGCTCAGCAACCCAGGACAGGGAGAAACATGGCATCTTTTCCTCATATTCATGTTTTAGGGACAGGGTTTCATGGGACTTGACAGTGTTAGGCTTACAGTTGGACTCAATAATCCTAAAGGTCTCTTCCAACCTAAACAATTCTATGTTTTGACTTCCCTTCTGCCCTTCCAGGCTTCAGCTTGATAACTTCTTTGCAAAATATTTTCACTCTAACATGGAGGAAGCAACCCAGGTACCTAAACATAGACATCCAGTGTCATTTTAGATACTCAGGAATTTAAAATCATAGAACTGGTTTGGTTGGAAAGGACCCTTAGGATGATTAATTCTGTTAACAGAACACTGCCAAATCCATCACTAAACCATGTCCCTGAGCATCACACCTCCACATCTTATAACCTATTTGCAGATGGACTGGCAGAAGGTAAAGCATAGGTGACTCGTGCCCTTTGGGAGCCACAGGTAGAAGCCAGGGGAGATATCCCAACACATACCAGGGCATGGGGCAAGTTTGTCTCTGAATTACATGGCTAAAACTTTCTTTGAATCTTGTCCCAAGAGGTTACCAGACCAAATCAGGGAGACATTTTGCTACTGTGAGGCTTCCATCTCTTGAACATGCATCAGGTGATACAAATAAAGCATCAAGAAGTTTTTTCTCACAAGATAGGTAAAAATATTCTCTTTTTTTTTTTTTACTGTACTACAGAGACAGGCTCATAAAGATGTAGAATAATTATACCAGAGTACATTTTTTCATTAAGAACATTATTGTTATTACACAGAAAATTACTGAATTATATCATTTTTTCCCACAGGTCTGCAAACACTTTTCCAGTTGTCATCAAAATAATAGTAATTTTGTTGCTTCAGATATCTCTAAGAGTGCAGAACTAATGGCTAGCAAGTCTGATGCTTGTCCAGGCCTGTTCTCTTACTACAGTAAGGTCTGACTGATAGATATCAAATTAATTGATGAAACTATTACTTTACTTGCTATGACTCTCGTTATTCTTTTTGCTTCTACCATCTCCTCCTATCAGAAAAATAAAGCCCAAAAGATATCTAGTAATTGTGATCAGGAACTTAACATTTGTAAAAGTCTCTAAGAGGGACATGCAAGGCTTAGAGAAGTGCAGACATGTAGGCAGCTGTGTATCCTGATGCCCATGGTGTCACCATGTGTGTCTAAATTCGGCATCCAACTCAAGTGCTACTCTGTTTTGTGTTATTAGAACAAGACCAAAGGATGGAGCTAAAGCTGAACACAGACATGGCCAAGTCCAGATGGTTTTCAGGAGTAAATCTGTGATCTTAAGTCTACCTAGAAGCTTGCTTTGAGAGCATAGACTGAGTTCTAAATGGGTACCTCCTACTAAATTCATTAGGAAGAAGTGGTGGATGTGTGGGTTTGAAAATCAGGTCTGCCTTTGCACCAGGTATTTTCACCTGGATTTATCTTCCTAGTCCTTCAATGTCTGGTCAGTTGAACTTCTTCCTGTGAAAGTGTGCAGTGGTTTAATTGTATGCACCAGAAATGCATTTCATGCAACTTGGCACCTGATATTACAGGATGTGAAAGAGGTGCCTTACTTACAGAATAAGCTGTCTCTCTTTTTCTGTTGAAATTGTATTAAAATTTATAGAAGGCTGTCTAATCTCTGTTTGGTTGTTGAGTTCTTCACTGAGACACTGATCTCTCCATTCTTGAGACCTTAAGCCAAATTCATCTCCATAATCCATCTTTTTTTTTTTATTATAAAACCAATTCTCCAGCTAGGAATGGAGGACAAACAGAAAAAAACTAGATGCTTTGTGAGGACTGTAGGAGAAACCAAGATTAAAAAGTGTCATGATTGCTATGAGAGAACCCTTGGAAATCTCTTCCAGTTTTTTCTGTTTCAAGCCTTTTTCAAACCTTAAAAAGTCACAGTACTTCAGATAGAAGCAGTTTCTACCAATATGCTTTTTTTCTTGTGGGATGGCTATGATGTTCTTTGTCTGAAGTTCAGGATTTTTTATTTTTTTTTTAATGGGACTAGTTCAGGTACAGTCCTGTTAATCAAGAAACTTGTGGTGTCCTGCTAAGCCTCTTGTTACTCTTCTTCCCAGATATTTCTCTTTAAAAATGGGTTACCTTGGGTTGTGGAAAGAATTTTTTTCATCTCTCAGTTTGTTTCATTCCTTTCTCCATGGGGTGTCTCTTCTTTCCAGAATGTTTCCCTGCACTGTATGTCTCTCCTACAGTTCTCTGAGGCTACAGCTGGAAAACACTGCTGATGGAAGGAAAGCATTGTTTTTCTAGACCAGAGGTTTTGGTTATGCCAGCAGCACAGTAAGTATTGTGTGTGGCAGAGATGTGGTGAAACCTTTGCATATAAATTTTCAACCTTCCATCTCTTACCATTAATCCAAGGAGTTGCAGCAGTGGAAGGATATATTATTTCTTCCTCTGTTTTTCTTCAATACCTCTTTTCTCCTTACAAAGTCAACTGTGTTGACAAAGAGGGTCTTTCAGCTTTCAACTCCTTTTCTTTGCCATTTCAGCACAAATTTACTGTTAAAAATTAACTCAAAAGTGCTTTCAACATCACTGCTACCAGTAACAACCTTCCTGGAAAGGACTGGATGGATAAACCTTTGCTTTTTGGCACAAAATCCCATGCTTTTCCTCTCAAGCATGAGGAGTGGGAGCTCTCACCATCTTTTTGGGGAGGAAAGCACAAGCCATTCTTAGGACTTAGACATCTGTCTGGATTCTATATACATATATATATATATATATGAGGCTTTCCAGGATGCTCTGCCCCAGGAAGGATGACAGGCAGGGGCTGCCACAGCAGCAACATCTGAAAAACTAAGAGATTCTGAAAGATGAAGCAACATAGCCAAAAGTCCTACAGAGTCCTGGCAGACCCTACTCTCATGGGACATCCTACAGAAGCATGTCATATCCCAGTTCAGATTATGGCCCCAGTGTCACTGGTGGGGAGTTGATCAGATGAGAGAGGAAGTCTCCAGTCTGAGGCTCACCTGCACTTCACAAACAGGAGCCCACAGGGGTTGTGTTACTGTGTGACACCCACCCAGTACCATGAACTGAGCACTACAGTTCACATCCACCTGTGTGTAGGTGCCCAAGTGTGGGTGTCCATGTTACAGAGGTGTCTGGAGAGGGGTTCAGCTGCCAAAAGCACGTGGTGCCTCTTGGTGATGTTAATCCCACCCCAGACCCCACTGGCTACACTGAGGAGCTCTTCACTTTGCTTTAACCAGATCTGGGATATTCCAACAGCAACATTTTGGTGCTTGTGATTCGGAGCTGTTTCCCAGCCATGGAGTCCGTGCCAAGACAGGACTTGAGTCCATGCCCTTCCTGAGAAATTAGACACTGCCCATTGGGTGGCAACACTTATATTTTTATGTCTGTGTGTGTGTTCCTTCACTGGGCTGCTTCTGTCCCTGCAGTGAGGAAAGGCTGGGAGGAAAGACTCTTTAGTGACACTGCCATTTCCACTGTGTACCCATGGGCAGGGTCCTCAAAGTGGGCTTCCTTGCCTCAGTACTGCTTCATCCATCACTGTAATAGAAACAAACATTTTCTGACCAACTTTTGTAGCCACTTGGCCAGATTTCCTTACTGTCTGGAGGCTTTAATTTCTGCCCGTGTGGAGTTAAACCATCCAAGGGACCATCTGTGTTCCTGGCAATGTTACTGTGCATAGGAGGAATTTGTTGGTGTTGCAAATGCTTGGGCATCTCTGGACTTGGGAAGTAGGTATTGTTGGAGAGAAAATTAGATGGCAGGAGTTACAGAATGAAACAACATCTTAATTGACTTTAAGCAAAGCCCTATATATGCCATATACGCCATATGTTTTGCGGAAGAAATTTTGGGCACCTTCCAGTGGTGAATCAGTGTCAAATTTTAATTACAGCTCCATTTTGTAAGACTCACCTTTAGCAAAATAATAATTAAAAAAAGCCTTCTGGAGTTCTCAGGTTCAGAGCCCTTCTCTCCCAGATGCTCCATCACATCATCATCTTGCAAAAGCAGCAGGATGACACAGAGGCTTTTTCATGGCAGATCTGTGATCACCCCCCACACAACCCTGTGTACACTGTACAGCAATACATCTCCATAAATCATTTTGACAAAGCCATCCCAAACATATTGATGCCTGCAAAAAACTCCAAACAAATAACAACCCTCCATTACAGGCTTTCGGTTAGTGAATGCAATGAATATAAACTCAGAGCAACTGTACCTGGTCTGGAGTTTCAGATGAGATGAGGAGCTTGTGTGCCTGACATTCCTCTCACTAACCCTTAAATGACATTTTTTATAGGCAACAGGAAGCTGTTCCTCACTCTCACTTATCTGATTGTTAGAAATCAGCTTCTATTTCATGGCCCATTTATACTCATTTGCTCTAAATCCATTTTTTGATTTTGTATAATAAGGTTTCTTCTTTATTCCTGATATCTTAATGGAGATTAAGTATATACTTTTTTTTTTTCATAGTATAAACTAGCTGAATCCTATAGATAAAAAAAAAACAAACCCAAAACCAGATTATCCACATCTTTGTCTTTTTAAATAGCTGTTTTCTTTTTTAAAAACTGCTACTTCATTGTTGTTTGTGTATGTCAGGAGGTCTCATACTTAGTTCAGTATGCTATAATTTTTAGCACATATAAGTATTGCTATTTTTCTAATAGTGAATAAAGTCGAGTTAACAGTGACAATGAAAAAGACACAATACATGGGGTTTTTTTATTATTATTCATGACAGTGACCCACGGAGGTCCGATCAGCCTTGATGCTCAGGCTTCATGTTGCTCATACAAAACAGGTCAGTGACTTCCCTAGAGAATTTAGCCAAAACAGGCTAAACAGACATTCAGTGGAGCAATAAAGGTGCATCATCACCTCTATTTCGTAGCTCAGAAACAGAGACCAGGTAAGAAGTGTTCTGACAGATACTTAATGGCCAATATCTCCCCATGCAAAAGTGACCAGCAAAGACCTACGAACCTGAAGAGAAAGCTCAGTGCATGTTGTGATTAATGTGCCTTTCATGTTCTTAAACAGCAGATCTGTCACATTTTTAATGGAAAACCTGGAACCAAACCAGATGTCCAGTGAAGCAAAGGGAAAAAGCTCTTTGCCTTCTTCCCTGCCAACGTAAAGCCCTTGGTTTGTTTCAACAACTCTGCAAAAGTGTTTTCAGATGTGGTCATCATGCTCTCTGTCACTAGCAGGCGTTAAATAAATGTGGAAGAAGAGATACCAAGTAGAGAAAGCTACCTTGTCCTGCTTAGTGCAGGACTGCTGTGACCTCTGTCTTGGGGTCTGCTGTAGTTGGCAACAAGTGACACCTTGGATGGCTTAAGGAGCCAGGCACACATGAAAGAACAGCATTGGACATCAATATCTCCTGTGGAAGAAAATAATGGCCAAAAGGTCAGGTAAAGAATGGGTGAACTTTCCTGGAAATAAAGTATTAAATGTTAGGCTGTAAGCAAAGTGAGGTAGTAAGTGAACTGAGGGCAGACATCACCAAAATGACCTCAGGCTGCAGATAGTGACCCACCAGAAAGAACCATCCTTGTGAACATCTTCCAAAGTAGTTGCACCACTCTAACACCTCAAAGGTGAACACACAGAGAGGGAAGATTTTTTTTTAAATAGACATATTTTTCTATGTGAGGACAGACAGGTACCTGTTACACACAGGCACCATTTGAGCCAAGAAGACCTTAAAAGGATAAAGACCTTTTCTTTCAATCACTGCTCACATCTCCCTGCTACACAGAGCTAAGCACAGCCAACAAAAGTCACGTTCTGTCTGTGATGCACCTTTCCTACTCTCTGAAGATATTAGATGCATATTGTGACATGCTGCCTAGTTAATTTGGCTACCAGTGACAAAAATTCAAGTCCTAAATTATTCTTAGCTCGTTCTCACTGTTTAGTGAGTCCTGGTCTTACAGATCTGGAGATTTTGTGACTTAACTGTGTTTCAAAAAAATAGCATGGAGCATACAATTTACTGCAAATAAACACTTCAGGCCTCATATGCACACTCTTTTTGAAGGCTAGTGGAAAATACCAAATATTCTGGTTCTATTCTCTCTCAGAGCAAAAGTAAACTGAAGTAATCTTTCTGTGCTGGGGACCTTATTCAAAGCTCATCTCAAAACTGGTATCCCTTAAAACCAGCTTTGCCTGTGCTACTTGCAGTCACCAGCAGATATATGTCAAATATCTCCTTCTTTGCTGCTCTTCTGTTTTTGATTTATGAATAAGAAGAGGCAAAGATATGCAAGCACCTTAGTTGCCTCAGCCTCCTACTAGCTCTCAAATCAAAACAAAAAGCAAAAACTATCATCAGATATAGAGCAGAAAACAGTAAGACACCCAAGACCTCTGATTTATGTCCCCATCTCTTCTGCTCTTTTTCCCTTTCCTTCTTCACACTCTTTATTTCTCCATACAAATCAAGGATCCTGCTGAATATTAAAATTATTTATTTCTTCTTTCTGAGAACTCACAGAATCATGCAATGGTTTGGATTGGAAGGGACCTGAAAGATCATCTGGTTCCAACCTCCCTGCCATGGGCAGGGACACCTCCCACCAGACCAGGTTGCTCCAAGCCCCATCCAACCTGGCCTTGAACACTGCCAGGGAGGGGGCAGCCACAACTTCCCTGGGCAACCTGTTTCTGTATCTCCCCATCCTCACACTAAAGAATTGCCACTTTTGAGATAAGCTGTTAAGACTGTTCCATGGGGGAATGTGAATGAAGCCTGGGAACTAACTCTTGTTGCAGAGGGCTGGGGCAGCACAGCCATGGGGGAGTGCTCAGCCATTTGACACCAGACAAGCACTGGTGTTTCAGCATCACCGTGGCTCCTCAGCACAGTATTTGCTCAGTCCCATCCAAGCCTGCTCAGCATCCCCTTCTTTTCCTAATTCTCTTAGAGGGCCTCTGGATGTGGCTGTTGACAACCATGGCCCCCATTGGCTACAGCTCCATGGCCAGGCAGCTACAGCACAGCTGTAGACAGCTGGCTACATGCTGGAGAACTGGTGACTATGGTGCAGGACAGGTGATCTCCTGATGGTACCTACAACAGAGCTCCAAGAACTGTCCCCCAAGAGACCTCTGTCCAGGCCATTCCATACACATTAACACCACGGAACGTGGCAATGAGCAAAGCTTTCTGGCAGGCCCTGTGTGAGTCTTACTGCTCATTTCATCTAAAGAGGATTTCTGGATGTGCTGCCTTGATGAGATAGGAGAAAACACAAGACACCCTGTGAATGGGGTTGCTGTCTGGTGTGCTCCATATAGCCCTTGTTTGTGGAAAGTACTATGTTCCCCCAGGAGCTTCAGCCAAGGTGCTTCCACCAAGGGTTGTGCTGGAGGCACTTGGAGGCCACCCCACATTCAAGAGAATGTGACTGAGTTTCAACATCTTCCCCCACTTTTGAGTGGAATCTCCTTTGGGGTATGCTAAGGTTGTGCACCAGGAGCTGCAGCTCACCACCCAGGAACTGGGAATCTCTCCATCTACACTCCATATGAGCAACTCCACACCTTCTGCTTGGACACCTTCTCCTCCCCTCTGCCATCTGGAGTCAGCCCTGGAGTGCAGTGCCATCTGGTGAGCTGTGAGGCACTTGTGCAACCCAAACACCACCGCATCTCGCTCACAGGCCCCTTCAAATTTAAAATTTGGTCAAAATGCCAACACAACTCTGAAATACAGTTTCAACAGGAGAAGCTATGATAGACCCAGCATTGCACCAAAAATGGATCATTTGCACGAATGAGTCATTTTTCAGGGACACCAGAGGATTCGACAGACTCTACACAGGCACCAGCCAAAGGCCTAATTTACTGAGTTGGGCCCTAACCCAGCTTTCATCCCCTAGAAACTAGGCTTAACATTATATCTTTTGATACCTGAAACCCAGGACACAGAGAGTTTTTAAACAGACTCAAAGGGAGCCCAAAATATTTGATTTGTGCTAATACTGCATCAGATACCTGGCAAGCTGCTGACACCTCCTCTCTGTGGAGGAAGATCTCAAAGTCCTTAAGAGAATGCCCTTGGGCTCTTGCCCAGGTAGAAACTACCTGGAAGGAAATGTCACTGTTGAAGAGGTGTTTTCTTTACAAGAGACTTAGGTCCTGCTTTAGGTGTCTTCTCAGGCCATGAGGTGATGCTCTGTACATGGAAACACGGGGCTGTGGGAGGCCATGGGCCTGGCTGCCACTGAAGCAACTTCCTCACAAGCATCCCATGAGCCCAGGTTCCCTCCTCAGACCTCTGGGATGCAAATGGGGAGAGAGTCCTGTGGGTGGGTGATGGGGATCAGGAGATGGTGGGGTGAGTCCTAGTTTGTGGGACTTGGAGGGTCTGCATAAGGCAAGATTTCATCTCCCAAAGCAGACATTTTAATGCATCACCTAAATATACAGATCTATAGAGTGGAGGATTATTTCTCCTTGCACAGGGGCTCCAGTACTCCCTCACTGACATGGCCCTACAGAAGAAAGAAACACAAATTTAACCAGTTCCTGCTTTTCCTGCTGGGGAAGACCAGAGAGGTGGCATTGAGTTCCAGACTGCAGGTACCTAAATGAGACTGTCAGTGATACCAGCACCCACACTCAAGACAGGTGCCCACATCACCTTCTATACCCAGCCAATGCAACTGCTGTTCAGGCAAATGCAAGCCTCTAGGTTTGAACTGTCTGAGGTTCCCTTAATTACACAGGGCATCTATCCAGGGCTGGCAGGTATGAGACAGGAGCTACAGGAGACACTCATCCTTCTGGTCTGGTGGCTGTCAGGATACCTAGAGCACCCCAGGTGGGACTAAAAGCCTACATCAAGGGAGCTAAATCACAGAATCATAGAATGTCAGCTTGGAAGGGACCTCAAGGATCATCTGGTCCAACCCTTCTAGTATTATTGTTTATATGAGATGTGTCAGCACCCCGTCAAGCTGAGACAAAACTTTCTGAAGTGTGGGAATCCACCACTTCCCTTGGGAGACCATCCCAATATCTGACTGTCCTGAGAGTGAAAAATTTTCCTTTTGTGTTCAGACAGAATCGCCCCGGAAGCAACTTGTGCCCATTGCTCTTTGTCTTAACAATGTGACTCCTTGTAAATACGGAGCCTCCACCTTCTTTGTAGCTCCCCTTTAAGTACTGGAACACCATAAGGTGTCCCCTAAGCCTTCTTTTTTATTGAGAGAAGCCACAAATCAAGCCATTGCTCTCACCAGACCTTAAAGGAAATTCTTGGGTAGAAAACTCCACTGGATACTCTAGACTCTGTGTATCTCAGTACTGCACTGAATTCCATCCTAACTCATTTGCAGTCACTAAGCCATTCAGGGGTACTCCTGCTTTGAAACTCCCTCAGAAACTTTTCTTGCTTTTGTTTGCTGTAAATGCTCCACACTAAACATATGGTTCTGTTTTCCATGAGTTAAGACTACAAAGAGGGGTTTTGGTCCTTGCTTTTGAAAGTTTATTGTTTTCAGTTCTGTTGGACAGATATCGTGTCGAGTGTGGTTTGCTACCCTGCAGCTCAGGAGGATAAAGGCACTAACAGGTGGCAAAAGACATATTTTATGAGTGAGAAAATAAAATAACACAAATGACAATGCACAATGCTTTCTTCTGTTGTTGGTGGAACAGTATGCTTCATTATGGCTGCATGTGATGGGAATATTAGCTCTGATGTTCAGATGTGCACATTATACTGTTGATTTAGATTATCATATGTCATGCACAGTAACATTACAGGCTTTGACTTTTTTTCTTTACTGTATGTAAAACTTTTATGAGTTATTAGGCTTTTTTTGTCAACTATATTTTAAAAGTAAGAGGTTTATTCCTGAAATTACATTAAAGGAGGCATTTTGTGGCCAGAAGAGTTCAGCATTTTATTCAGCTGTGATAACTTTCCCTTAGACTCCAGGATGAAGCACAATCAAGACAGAAACATTCAGTAGTTTTATGATGCCCCTGTGTGAGGAGCTAATCTTTTTTCACGTGCTTCATTTTTCAGGGATTCCCAAAGGATTTTAAAAAATTCTACACATTTCCTAAGAACAATCTGCAGTGGCATAAACAAAGAATAGATGGACGTCAACAGGAGTTTTGGCTTTCACACTTTTAGTAATTACATTTTCTCTTATTGCAAATTTCAAGAGCCCTGGAACCTCCTGGTTAAGGCTCTGGACTTATGCATAAATTTTGCTCACATGAATTTGGGCAACTTGTTCCTTTGGTGGGTAAGCAGTGGAACAGAAGCCTGGGTTTTTTAAATCAAGGTATGTATTTTTTCAAGGAAAATTTTCTTTTCCCAGAACAGTACACAGATTCACATCCTGAGTTACCAGTGGTAGAAAACCTGTGATGAATATCATTCAATACAAATGAAATAAAGATGGGGGTTTTTTGGTTTTTTGGTTTTTTTTCCTGTAGGGAACAAGCAAACATGCCTAGGGAAATAATTTGATTAGTAACTTTTCAAACACTGGCCTTTTGTTTTAGCCTGGCTTGCAATGGAAACATGCTGAGTACATTTGTAGCCTTGGGTCTTGAGTGGTTGTTCCAAATAACTTTTGAATTCAATTGCTGATTTCAGTTGAACTTGGCAGAATAACTGAAGACTTAGAAATAAAAGTAAATGTGGTCAGGACACCCAGACCACCACCCTGCCTTAGACAGTGGCTACAGACCCAGGGAACCTCTCTTATTTTCCCAGAGCCATTCCCCAGCACCCAAGGCTAGCACATCAAAAATATCCTCAGCCACAGGTGGCACCTTTGTTTCTCACTGTCTCCTTTCCTACAGACACAAGGATAACCTCATGCTGCTCCGCCTGTGTGTTGCGTATTTAAAGTAGAAAAAAGAGACTCTCTAAGTAATCCAGCTGAGGAAAAACTGCATCATGAGCAGTTATCCCTTACTAGACTTCAACAAATTTCCATCCAGCACATTTTGCCCTTTGTGTCTCTGTTTCTTAAGCCTAGATTACATGATGAAAAATTGTCTGAAGAAAGAAGAAATGTGAATTAGTCAGTCTGTTATTTTCTCATTTTATGCTTTCTCTCTCAGGCACTGGCCAAGAAAACTGCCATGGAGTCCAGCAATGAACCCCACTTGTTGGAAGAAGCCAAAGAACAGAAACATCCCCAGCAGCAGGCTTCACATGGCTCTGCAATTGATTGTGGCAGCCACACAAAAACATCTCCCAGGTGATGTGGGTGAGAAGAAAGCTCCTGCTCTGATCTTGTGTGTGTTGACAGGCTGAAGGGTTTCACAGTGTCTGCCCTGCATTGAGTTCCACAGCTTCCAGACCATCCCAGGAGGTGTAGATGGTCACCTCCTGTCTCTCACAGCCCAGGGGACTTTGGACTGGGCACACAGTGACTCGCTGCACTGACAGCACTTCTAGTCCCAGTATCTTCCTAAGGCTCCTAAAATTTTCCTTTAGAATCATCAGAATCCAGCAGTTTAATGGTATCCCAAGCTGCACTTGCCACAGGGACTCTTAGTCCCCATAATTTTTTGCCATGATCTTCTTGTGATGATTGAATGTTATAATTTCTGGAATCCCTACAGGCAATCATTAAAACACTGGTAAGTCAGTACTGATGATTGGTTTCCCCTACGTGAGCAGACCATTTCTCAGCATGTAGGTACACATTTTTTTGCCTTGACAGTGGAAGAAATGAAAGGTACACTGAATTTCTTTCCCACGGTCTGTTTGCATTTCAATATATCAGGATAATTTATACAAGAAAATGTAACATTCCTGATTGCATGCAGCATTTAAGAAAACAGTCAAACTCCTTCAATTTGAACAGAACTAAATGACGTAGGAGATGAGGGACTATTTTTACCTTGATTTTTAATTCTGAGTCATCAAGTTAGGAATAAGCCCTGTGGCAGAAGTACTTACTCTATATGGAGGGTGAAAATAAACTGAAAATAAATGCAAACTGAAAAGTAAAGACAGCATCTCTATAGAGCCCCTACCTTCTCCGCACTGATCACCAAATAGCCAGGAAAATCCCTGCTGGGGTACAACTTCTTCCAAAAAGCCATCTAGTGAAGGAATCCCCAATTGAATGTTATGGGGGGATGTGAAAGTCCCTCATGGTCTGAGAGGGGACCCGTGTTTTAGGAAGCTGTGCTCTGGCTTGTGGTTTGGGTGGTGGTGCCACTGACATCCTCTGCTCAGCTCAGCCCTCTGCTCAGTGTGACTCCAGCAGGCACACAAGGCAGAAAGCCATCGTGTGACCACTGTGCCATGACCTCTGCAGTCTCAGTCAACCCAAAACTTGCAAGCTTCGCAAGGGAGAGAAAAAGCACCCCAAAGAAGGCACTGAGATTGGAAATAAACAAAATCTTTGTTAATGCTCCCTGTCAGGCACTGGCCGGGGAACAACAGAGGGAAAAGCAGCTTGCTCCTCTGGAATAAGCTTTATTAGATGGTAGCAAAAAAGAACTAGGACCACACAAAGCCAAAATGTCTGGTTTGACAGAGAGTGACAGGGTTTCACAGGGTGACACAAGACGTGTAAACTACCCAAAGCTTAATGATATGTATGTGGCTGTCTGCAAAGAGCTCTATCAACAGCATCAGTAGGAAGGGGGAAAAAATTGCACGAAGAATGACCCAAGTACTCACCACTCACTACTGATTTCAGAATTATTCTTTTTTTCCCCCCTAAAATAAAATACTTTGTGAAAGACTTTTTTTTTTTTTTTTTTTTTTTTTTCAGTACAGTCACAGATGTGTGGGGTTCTTTGCTTCCCCCTGCTGACACCCTGGAACGGTGCAGGGTGGGCTGTGGCTCCAGCCAGCCGTGGGAGTGGGGAAACTAACGAGGGTGGGCTCTGCCAGCAAGCACTCCTGCATCCCACAGCTCCCACCCTGCTGCTGCTGGGAGGTGTGTGAGCAGGAGGACAGGAGGAATAAAAGCAACTGAGCCCCCCGCTGCACCCCGTCTCCCACAGAAAGGGTCCCGGGGGTCCAAGCACAGCTCTGGGGTCCCATAGGAGAGAACTCTCTCAGACAGCTTTCACTGAAGGCTGGAGTTTGTGGTTCCTCTGCTGAGTCTCCCAGGCGTGCAGGTGAAGATATTCGGCACCGACGACACTCTCAGGTAAGAGCAATTTGCTGGGAAGTGGGTGATGTGCCAGGATAAAAGCCAGCATGGGGCTTTGTGGTTTGTTAAGAAGAAATTGGATCTAGATGAGGACTTTGCTCTGAATATTTTAGAAAAATAGAAAGAAACCATTCCCTCTAGCAGTCTTTGCTTGGGAGGGGCTTGCTGATCCATGTGCACCTACTGTGTTCCAGCAGGACCTCCTGGCAGCTGGGAACGGTTGGGAGGGAACTGGAGCCTTTGGAAGCCCCAGTGGCTCTGTCTGCTTTGTTCATCAGTGCAGCATGGGGCACATGAGGCTGGGAGAGGGCAGAGCTCAGTTTGAGAAGACTGAACAGGGTAGGACGTGAGTGGAAGTGGCTCTTGTCTGGGTTGGTGTGTGGTGGGGCCAGTGTGAAGCTTCCTTTCGGCTTCATCATGGGTCAGGGATGCACCAGTCAATCAGTGGTCCTCTTCTTTTGACTCCTGTTACCTGGGGAAGGTAGAGAGATGTTGTGGCTGAGTTGCAAACTACCACCCCAAAAAGCAGCTGTGTGGAGACATCCCAGCCTGCTGTAAGAGGCTCAGGAACTTTCCCTCCCTCTGTTGGCCCCTGTCACACAAGAGCAGGTCCCTTCATCTAGGGAAATGACTGCAAGGAAGGACTAAGGGGAAGAGGTCCGGAAGTTGGCTTAGGTCTTTAACTCTTATTTTTTTTTTTTTACTTGTGTCTGTTTTCCATTTTGCACATGACTTTCCAACTCACCAAAGAGGGAGCAGGCATGGTGTGGCAGGACATCTGCCTCTGCATGCCACCAGTCTCCATGCTGCACCACTTGCAGTGTCCTGTGAGTTTCAGCAATCATTTCCCCATTTCATCTGGGAAACTGTTCCCCAGCTGCCTGGCTGCTGAGTTGCACTTTCGCACCCTCATGCACAAGAAAATATTCATCTTTAACACCCATGGCAGTTTCTGCAGGGTGTTAGCTCAGGTAAAGGGGCAACATCTATTTACCCAGCAAACATAAGGACTTCTCTGGGGGATTTTTCCTGTAGTAGTCAAAGCAAATGTCTGAGGACCCGGTGGCTATGTGTGCTGTGTCCTTTTTGGAACACGTTTTGTGTACAGCCATCCTTAATTTGATTTCTTTCTCTCACCCATTAAAAGTGCACAGTCTTGATTCACAGTCATTTCTGGGCTCCATCACTAGATGGGGACATGCTCCCAGATACTGAGTTCTCCTTCAGTTAGTCTTTTTTCCTTTAGTGTAATATAACAGCAAATTTGGGAAAAACATATGGTTTACCCTCTACTTATGGAAATTCCCAGCCACACACAGTTCTGCTCAAGATAATTTGGTATTCAACCATTTTTAACATGGCATTGGTTTTGTTAACGTTATATGTGTAAGAATTAGTGCTATAAAAGTAATTCTAGACATGAACATTTATATAACAACTAATATTACTGATCTCTACAGGGTTCAGAACACACTTGTCAGCAGCTAACACTATTCTCAAATTGAATGACTGTTTGTGCCCTTTCCAGGCACAAATCTGCACCCAAAGTTTTTAAATTAATGTTTTAAAAATTTTTAAATTAATGTGTCATTTGGTTGCAGGAACTATTAGTTTCCTTTCCTCCTTCCTGTTTTCTCTTTGGAGTTGGACTAAGATGATCTTTAACATCCCTTTCAACACAACTCATTCTGTGATTTTATGAGCACACACCAGTGCTTATCCCCTCCCTTAAAATATTAGTCAATAGCTGCAGCCCAAAGGCACAGTATTTGCTCTTCTGAGGAAGGTCTGGTGGCTGGAATGAGAAGCATGCACTCCCCAGAGATCAGGCACTCGTGTATAATCTCCATTCCAGTCCACTGCCCAGTATTGATGGAGACATTCACTGTGATTTGGAAGGCTTATTACATCAGTAACCACTCATCAAATGAGGTTTGTGGCACATGAAGATGAGGGCTGGAGGAGAGATGGATGAGACCTAAAATTCATGAGACACCCTATATGATGATGCACACTTGAAACCTGAATATATATATATATATATATATATATATATTTTGGTGGTCAGGTGCTACATACAAGTGTGTCAGTATGGGCCCTGTGGTCCCTAGTAGGGTTTGGGCAAGGTTGGGCTCAGCATTGCATGATGACATGTCATCTTAGAGCAAAATAAGGCTAATCTTAGAGCAAAATAAGGCTAAGCTTAAAATATTGAAAATATTGCTCATTAATCATTAGAAATTTCAGAGGGGCTAATCTGTGGTATGTACAAAATTGCTGCTTCACCCATTCCAGTCTCCTCTGCACACACCTTCAGCTATCACACAGTTGGTGTTAGATCTGTGCTGGTCCTGGCCAGAGGCTAAGGCTTGGAGGTTTTTGTGTGTGTGTGTGTGTGTGTGTGTGTGTGTGTGTGTGAGCTTTCCACACTCCATTGATGCCGGATGCTACTTAACCATCTGTTGCTGTCTGCTGCTCAGCCCTTGGATGCCTGGCTGCTTGCTCATTCCTCACCCCACCTCATAAAAATTCTTCTCTACAAAGAGTTACTTTCTAATCCAGCTACATTTTAATCAAAGGCATGTTGTTTTGGGCTCCCTGTGGTTTGCAGTTTTTTATCCTAAATTTCTCTTCAGAATATTCCTCGATCTTAAAACTCTTTTCACCCTCTCTCCTCCCCTTTTCTTGAATTAGTTTTTTGCTAACTAAATATTTTTTGTAGAGGTTTGCAAACCTTAGCTTTTTCACTGGGTCTTCTAATAGCAGTCAAATACACTTTATCCTGCCCCAACCCTAATCAAAGTCATGGAATAACAGAATCATTGGAGTTGGAAGGGAACTCTAGAGATCATCTAGTCCAACCACCCTGCTAAAGCAGGATTGCCTAGAACACATTAAACATGATTGCATCCAGGCAGGTTGTCTCCAGAGAAAGAGGCTCCACATCCTCAAGTCAAGACAGAACCTTTTACAGTTTTCAGGGAGACAGCATTAACACTTCTCCTCCAGCCTTCCTGTGACCCCAAAGCTTTAGCATCACCAGAAGGCAACCCCAAAGCTGCTGGAAGTCATACCTGGCTCTGTCTGAGGGCTGCTCTCTGGATTTTTGGGTGATTTGAATTTTTTGAGGGTAGTAAAAGCCTGCTGAAGTGTGTGACTCCAAGTCAAGATATTTAATATGTTAAAGACCTTTCTCATAACCATATTCATTTCTGTATCCCCACAGACACCCCAGAGGCTCTTCACAATGACTGCAGGTCTGGAGAAAGCCTGCCACCGCTGCATATCTAAAATTGCCAGCAATGGTAAGGCAGTTCTGGTAGTAATTGCCTCTGTCTTTAAGCACTCCTGTTGTTAAGCCAGGTATATAAAAAAATGAAGTAGATACCAAGCCTTACCTGAATCTTCCACTGAAGTTTCCCCTTCTTCCTACCTTTCTGAGACATTTCCTTCCCTATACAATTCTCTGCTGGAGCACACAGTAGTAGCTCTACCCTGACAGCACCTGCCTGCTGCAGTATTTGGATCATAGCAGGTGACTGTAAAATTTCAAACAAATACAAACTCCACCAAGTACCTAAATATGGCCTGCAGCAGAAAAGCTAAGCAATATAATCTGTTTCTCTCCTGTTTCAAGTAGTACCTTGTAGTCCAGCAGAAGTGTCTGCAGGGAAAGCTACCTGGTAAAGAGCATCACACCCAGCCTGGGAACAAACTCCCCTGGGACCAATTCCTGTGAAGCAAAGATGCTGCCAGTCTGTGTGCTGACATGAAGCTGGGGATAAAGAATTGTCAGGATGAGCCCTCCTTTCACACTGGCCACTGGAGAAGCAGGTAGCCCTCATTAAGCACCCATGGCAAGTGGGTAGGAGGCATTGGTTATCTGAATTGTTCAGCCTGGAGAAAAGAAGGATGAGGGGAGACCTTATAGCAGCCTTCCAATTGCCCAAACTTCCAACCCTGGCAGTGTTCAAGGCCAGGCTGGATGGAGCTTTGAGCAGCCTGGTCTACTGGAGGGTGTCCCTGCCCATGGCAAGGGGGCTGGAACTAGATGATCTTTCAGGTCCCTTCCAACCCAAACCATTCTGTGATTCTACGAATTTAGGTCTTCTGCACAACTGGGATCCCTCAGTGTTCAAAACAACAATTTCATCCCACCCACAGTGGGGGATTCAGAGGGGTGTAAGGAGCTGACAGCTCCCAGGTTGGGTGAACAGGCTGGTTCTTGCTCTCTGAGGACCAGGGAAGCAGGAAAGTCACCTGGGCCAGGGGCCCTGCAAGCTGCCCAAAGAGGCACAGGGGAAATAAGCTTCAGGGATGGGTTTATGTAAGACCAGGGAAGCAGTGTTGTTGGCAGGAGGTTAAAATCCAAGGATTTTAAAGCAGCTTACTCGTGCTGACGGCATTGCCTTTCACTCAGAGTTGAAAGTGCTTTTCACTTTCAGTTCTAGGCAGCAGCAATTTCTAATTCCACTCAAATACAGAAGAAGAAAACTCCTTGACCACTCACCATAATTGATACTTCACCCACTCTAATTGCTGTATTTGCCAGTCTAGGACTGTTACCTTGGAGGCTTTTGTATTTATGCGTTTGGCTTCACTTGAAAGGCTCTCAAAGTCCAGAGTGGACTTTTATTCATGATGAAGCCCCTTAACTCCTTGCTGTCTCACAACCCTTCAGAGAAAACCAAGCCAGGGGGACAGACAGCCCATGGGTGAATAGCAGAGCAAAAAAGGGCAGATGTAGTATTTCCTCTAATTTTTGTTCCTACCAGTTGCAAGAAAGATGTCACTGTTCCTTGTTGGTATTAAAATGCCACTGGGATTTTAGTGATGCCAAAAAAAAAATTAATGAACTTTCTGCCTTTTTTTTTTTAAAGCTTGGGAATAGTTCTGATCTCATCTATGCTCTCTTTCACCAGAAGCATCCTCTTGGGTACTGCAAAGTTACCCATGAGTAAGGTAACTCAGAGATACCATTCCAGGAAACCCATTACCTTTAGGTTTTCATTACATTAAAGCTGAAAATCAGCTCAACTTCAGCTATGGATCAGCTAGTGCATTCACAATTGATTTTCTGTTCCTTAAAATGCAAACCATTCTGAAGTATAGTGGCACTTAATGTCACTTTTTCTCATTATTCTGTGTATATTTTTCAAGGCATTTCACCACAGCCCCGCATTTGTATCTATGGTGTCTTGATATCTAAATGACTCTGAAGAGTCAAGCTACCTGTGCAGCAATTTAAGTTCAGAACATTAGGGCAGCTTTTAATTAACAGAAAGGCTGATTCACTACCCTGGGTCTGCTGCAAAGCAAACAGGTGCTTCTATATGGAATGTCTAAATCTTGTCTAAGAAGTAAATCTGGAATCACAGAATTGTTAAGGCTGAAAAAGACTTCTGAGATCACCAAGTCCAGCCCATGACCTAACACCACCACAATGATTAGACCATGGCACTCAGTGCCACATCCAGTCTCTCCTTAAACACCTCCAGGGATGGTGACTCCACCACTTCCCTGGGCAGTCCATTCCAATGCCTGATCACCCTCTCCATGAGGAAGTGCTTCCTGATATCCAACCTAAACCTCCCCTGGCACAGCTTTAGGCCGTGCCCTCTCACCCTGTCTCTCCTTGTGTGGGAGAAAAGCCCAGCCCCCTCCCGACTACACCCTCCTTTCAGGAAGCTGCAGAGAGTGTTAAGGTCCCCTCTGAGTCTCCTCTTCTCCAGGCTAAACAACCCCAGTGTCCTCAGCCTCTCCTTGTAAAACTTTCCCCCTGGTCTCTTCCCAGCCTCCTTGCTCTCCACTGGACCCACTCCAGCACCTCAATATCTTTCTTCAAGTGCAGGGCCCAGAACTCACAAGGTGCCAAATGTAGAACCCGGACCATCTGTATTTCAGTAGCCAGAGACACAGCACAAGCCATTCTGCAATATTGCTTAACACTCAAAGTACCTCCCCATCTTGAAGGTTCCCAGGTCACTGGCACTTCTTCCTTCTCCACCATTTCTGATGTGAGTGGCACTGCTAGTGTCAGAGCTGGAACCTGGAACTTAAATTTTAGGTGTTGTGCTGCTGGCACAGCTTATCTGAATATCAAAGTGCTATTCCACAGTAACACAGCCCTGTCTAAGCAAGCTGTGGTGGCAGGTGGCAAACAGCTCGGGGCCCTGAGATTGGATTTTGTCTGCAATCAGTTTTATCACATTTCCCCCGCTTCCTAGGGTGGCTTTGCCCTGGGACTAGAGACCTCCATAGGAATGGCTGAGCCAGCTAGCTGTTGAGTATCTTGTTAGGTCAAGGGACTAAATATATTTTTTAAATTAACTAATGAATTAATTCCTGCAATTTGTCCCAAGAGGCTATTTCATCAGTTTTTCTCCTTGCTATGACTAGTCACATAGACAGAGCAATCTTTGTTTCTGCTCAAGCTCACCTAATATCTCTACCTTCACAACTCTTTGGATCACTCACAGGTCCTCTGTGGAGTGCTCAAACCTTGTTGTTATTTTCTCTTATTTGGCTGTTGGCTAGCCAGGCTGAACAGATGTAATACTTTTCTTTCAAAGTCAGTTCATTCAAGTTTCTTCAGCATATCTTGTCTGATGTAGTGACATTCTCCTGCCACTCAAAAGCCCAGAAAGACACACACTATCCAGACCTACCAAAGCCAGGGACAGTGTCCTGCCTGGTCTATAAAACAGATGCCCTTGCTGGGGCTGGCTCCCTGGAGTGGTCCATTGAGACATGCTCTGCCACTACAGCACCCACCCACACTGCATCCTTTCTTCTCTCCACATCCCTATCAGTACTGCAGGGGATGCCTGAGAAGGAATAAAACACAGATGAAAATATCTGCTATCTATCTGCACTCCATCCTGTGGTACTGCCAGTCTCCATGCTGCTATACAGCACACTGTGACCCTGACTGAGCTTAATGCACTGCCATCTGCATCTGGCTCTGGGCATGATTCATCCTGGGGTCAGGCCAACTGACCTGAATTTGCTCGAATCCAGACAGCTGAGAGTCTGTCCCCTTCAAATCAGCATTCCCATGGGGTGTCCAAAGGGGGTACTGTGACTTTACACTCCGACTTCTGCTCCTCAGCTTGTCCACGCAGATAAATCCAGGGGTAGCTGCAGAATTTGTTTGGAAGTTGGGAGCAACTCTTAAAAAAATTAATTTTTTCCCCCCCTTTTTTATCAGGATATACAGTTGTGGCAAAAACCTGCCAGGCTGTAGGACAAACAGTGTTTGTGAGTGATGGCTAATGTACACAACACTTCATTTATTACTGTATTTATTGTCACACTGAGCAGGTTGCACTACAGCAATATTAGCATACTACCTAAGCAGAGTGGGTAGGTTGAGACTTTTACTCATAAATCACTTCTGAAAATACCCTGAAGGCTCTTACTCAAAAAGTCTTACTCTATCTTCAAAGTAAATATAGAGTGCTGGAACTGATTTGAAATCTTCAAGTGCTTGGAAAAATCATGGCAGCAAAACAATATCTGAGGAGCCCAACTGGTGTCACCTCCAATTTTGCCTCCAGAGCTGTCCCACACCCAGAGGACAGCTCACCTGCTGCATGCCCTGGGGCCAAGAACATAACTGGGGATGGAGAACAAGGGAGTAGCAGAGGTAGAGGAGGAGAGCTGTGGTACAGGGGAATTGTCACAGAAGATGTGAAGAAGGAGAGAACATGGTGTACAGCCATAATGGTAATGGTGATTTCAAGTTCTTTTACTTCTGTGGAATAGTGTGGGGAGACCATGGCAGGCGTAATTCAGCTAAACAGCAGTTTTATAGCAGTTACCCATCCTGTTGGGCAGGAGATTCAAAACCCGTGCCCACCGATCTGATTTTTGTGCCCACAGATTTCAAGGAATGTGCAAGATACACATCCACTCCCTTCCCTCTTCCTCTGTTGTGATCTCAGACATGAGCTCTTCCCTTCACCCATTTCTGATTTTGCTCACTAGTGCCTCCCAAAGCAGGACTTCACTGGTGCCAAACACAGAATAGCTGCCCCATCACCCCCTGCCTGATGCCCTCCTGAGATGGGGGGAGATGTCCTCCTGAGACATGGCTGGAAAGCAATCCCTCCCTCCACTGTGATTTTAGAGACTGCCAGCCCTTGTCTTCTACATTTTCTAGGAATGGGTCCAGGGGTTCTCTGACCAATATTTAAGTTGGTAATATCACCAACTTTAAATCATCACAAGCACCAAACATAGAACTGCCCAGAGAGCAGCATCCTTTCTGCAGAGCTGTGCTAGCCTGCAGCAAAAACCATTTTCTTGAGCAATTTGTCTTTGGACCAGAACGGGGCAGCACAGCCCAGATAAACTCAGGCAAAGACTGTGTGTATCCCAACTGAGCAGCATTTCTGTGAAAACCCCACATATTTTGGGGAAACCAGTCTATAGTGCTCCTAGCAGCATTGAGAGCTGCTGCAGAACCCTGCCAGTTGTGTAGTCAATTGTTGAGAGTCTCATTTTGTTAAGCATGGATCTGGAAACCTTCCCAGACTATGCATCTGCCCCTCCAATTCGAGACCTAAGAGGCTGTAGCTGAATGGGGAGATAATGAGTAAATATATTCCCATCAACTGCTTTGGGAGGGGAATTAATGAACCATTTTCTTTCTCTCTTGAGCTCCTCGTCATCCCTACCTCCCATTTCTCCCCTCCAAAATCAAGCTGTTGGGTAGATGCTAGACACAAGCAAACACAGATGCCCCTGTGCCAGATGCACAGCCCCACACGTACGTGGCTTCCCCCAAGTCTTCTACAGAGCTTATCACAGCATCCTTCCCTGAGGGGCACAGACCACACACCTCATGATTAAGAAATTACACGATGCCTCCTCCTTCCAGGCTCCTGAGTACTTGCCCCTGCAGCCAGGGCAGAAACAGGAGGTGGCTGTGAAAGCAGAGGCAGAGGGGTGATGCTGCTCCCAGATCTGTGCAGTGATGACAGGACTGCTGGCAACACCAGGCAGCCAATACAGCTCCTGCAGACATAAAGTGCACTCATTTGGATACCAGATAAATGAGTTGCCCAGGCTGTGGGTACTATTTTCAGGTGATGTTCACGGGTGTGTTTTGGAAGCCGAACTCAGCTACAATAGCATCGCTTCTGAATATGAAAATAGCAGCCTAGATAATGTAACAGTGAGAGGACCTAGCATGAAATGTGACATGTGGTGACAAGGGAGGCTCTAGGCTGAGTTGTTCTAATGAAGGGTTGTCAGTGTTTGAAAGAGCTTAGTCAAGTGTAGGACACTATTCAAACAGAGGAAGAATTTCTGTACTGTGAAGCATTCAAGAGATAGAAGAGCCTCAGCAAAAATGTGTGTGTGTAAGAGAAAGACCGGCTGATGGGGAGAGGAAGAGGGGGTGGAACAAAGGAACAGAAGTGCTTTCTTCAGCTCAAACTATCCTCAGTCTCTATCAATTCATAGAGATAACGAACATGCTACTTCTGAGAGAGAAAGATGTCTCTCTGAAGCATTGAAGTGTAAGATCCTTGCTCTCTGCATAGAAAGCACGAGCAGCATGTGGGGGATGGTGTGTTCCCATGAAAAATGTCTGCAAGTCACAAAGCCTGGTGGGTCTGCCCTGAATTTTGATGCAGCTCCTATGTCCTCAGTTTCTCCTTCCATAAAATGGAGGCAATGATGCTTCCCTTTTTCTCTAAGGCACCCTGAGGGTGACATTCTGGCAGCACTGCAGCTTGCCAGTGGCACTCTACATGGGGTGCTGGCAGTGTCCCCGCTCCTGTGCGGCAAGGAGGACACAATCCACCTTGCAGTTGCAGTTCTCTGGCACAGGGAACTGCCTGACACAGTTTGCCTGGGGAAGGGCTGGTCCCAAACCAACCCTGAATGCTGCTTACTCCAAGATTTTTTTTCATAAGCCTCCAAGGAGACGTCGTTTCTTATCTATGCACCTCCTCAGCCCCTCTGCAACCTATGGCCACCTCCTCTTGCCACCCATTTGCCTCCTTAGGCATCTACTTGCAGATTGAACCATTTCCAGCAGTGCTCTGCAGGGATGCTCACCACAGACTGTCCTCGTTATGTTTTACTCTCATTTTGCAGGGCAGCTTTTCACTGTAATATTGCCAAGCGTTCATGATTAGGCACAGAGGTGACAGCTCTTGTAAGGCAGGCTTCTCATACTGCTCTTGACATACTATTGTTTCTCACTTTCTGCAAAGGTAAGCATTCATCCTCTGCCTGTGCTGGGAAAATATCAGGGCTCAGATACACTAGCAACACTCTGGGGAGTAATTAAGCACCTCAGATCCTCTCATCTTTGGGAACAGTCTATGAACATCCCCATGAGTATCCTTCCACTCAGCTTCAGCTGCTCGGTGACACATCCCCTGCCTTGCAGTGGGGCTGCTGCCTTTGTGTTCACGAGCTGAGCTGGGAGTTAGACCCGCCAGAAACCGTTCAAATCTGCAATAAAGACAGTTCATTTAGCTGTCAGTGAAAACTGGGTGGAATAGCATTAAAACTGCTATTTCCTTAGCAAACAGACACGGTTCAGCAGTTGCCATGGATTAGCTGGTGAAAAGTTACTTGTCACTCTACGGTCACCTGGAAGTGTCCCTGAAGCTGATGCAGGCTAGGGAGCAGTGGCTGACTCCTTACCCTTGCAATAAGATAGCTAGAAGTAGCAGCAACAAAAGCAGCTTGTGTCTGTCATTATTCTTCCACTGATACAAGGACTAACTGTGTACAAGCCAAAAAAATGGAAGCTTGACCTCTGGGAGAGTAATAAACCACTTGGTGGTCCCATCATCTCTAATGCTGCACCATAAGTATGCTATTTGCACTCCACTGAGTGCACTGCATTTCTTGTTACACAGCTTCACGGGTCAAAAACATCTGTAAAGCACTGGATGGAACTGCAGGTCTCTTAACTTCAATGAGCCCCAGTAACACTGTTTTTCTTTTCTCTTCCCCAGCATTCTTTATATTTGGGCTCCTTGCTTTCCTCGCCTTACCACTGTCCATGACATTTACAGGTAAGCTGGCTACTAAAGCAATCTAAAAATACAAACTTCATGGCAACATGTGGCAGGTTACCACATCTTGTGGGAGAGAAAGAACTTGGAGAACTTAACTGCTAAACTGGTGTGGTGGTATTTTAGCTTCAGACAGAATCACATCCCACACTGCATGGTGGAGAGTACATAGGGCTTGAATTTGGACCCTATTTGTCTTAAATACCCCTCCCAGTGTGTCTCACCTCAATACAGGGTAGGAGGCAAGGTACTTGGAGACCTTACCAATACATTTATTATACCCACAATGTTTGAGTTTCTTTAAATTTAACCATAACTATGAAATTTCTGCTTCTGTGTTGCCTGGTTTTGGATGCCCTTTCCATAATTTATTTTTAACATGAAGCTGCTGGCATGCCTCAGATCAATTTTAACTCACTTTTTTACTGGTGTATTTACTTCAGCTCAGTTGCTGCTTAGGCTACCATCACCTGGCAAAGGGCTGTGGGTGTTTTGGCTCTCTCTGTGGGAGGAAGCTCAGAATCTGACAGGAGAAGATTTCATTAATCAGGATACTTCTGTATGGACTGCACTGCAAAAATCTTAGGAAGTGTGGGGATGGAAGGGAAGCAGGTTGCTATATATCCACCTTTTCGAAAGTGAAATAAGTTTTTTGGCTGATCTGTCTCTGTATACCCCCCAAAGGCTGGATTTGTGAGAAGGAGTTCAAGATCAAATATTTAAGAAAGGAAAGGAAAATCCTTTGAGCTGCAGAATGTTGTACATTTTTAAACTACGTAAGGCTCTTCTTTTCTTTCTTAAGAATCACCTTTTCCTCATCATTAACACAGATTTTTCTTGTTTTAAAAAGAAAACAAGAAAACCCCCCCTTGAGAAACATTGGTAGAGCCACCAGGCCACCTCCCCTTTCAGACAGGCTTGCATGCTTACAGCATCCCTGACAGATGTCTGACTTGCCCTTGCTCAAGGAAATTCCAGAGCTTCCCAAGAAGCCTATTTCAGCTTTTTATTGCTCTCACAGACAAAATATTTTTCACCACATCCAACCTAAATCTTCCCTGTGGCAAATTAAGCAGATTACAGCCTGTCCTACGCACCATGGACACAAAGACAGATTGGTCACTGTCTGACTCAAGACAAACTTTGAACTGTTCCAAGGCTGCTATTATAACCCCACTCCATCTTTTTTTTTTTTTTTTTTTTTTTTGCTTCTTTGAACCTGGCATCACAGGTCGCTCTTTCTATAGCTTTTGTTTTTTGATATTTTTGCCTCCTTCCTTTGGCCTCTGGCCACTGTAACTATTTTTTTCTCCTGGGGGAAAAAAAAAAGTAAAAAAAGAAGAAGAAAAAAAAAAGTAAAAAAAAAAGTAAGAAGACTAAACACAGGACATGAGAAATGAGCAGTACAGAATAATTAGCTCCTCTGTTTAACATGCAGGATTCCTGTAAACACACCTCAGAATGAAAGATGCTCTCTCTGCACCAATTCATTGGTTCCAATTTAGTTTATGGTGCATTGTAAGACCAGATGGTTTTTGGCAGTGCTGCTCCCTATCAGACATTTCTCCTTTCCTATTAACATTGAAATTTTCTCTCCTATATGCAGTGTTCAGCTTTATCAGCTGTCATCTCATAGGTTTTTTTGTCTTTTTCCAGTGTATTCAGATCACTTTGAATTTTAAGTCTTGTCCTCAAGAGCCCTTAAAATCATTCCAGATGGGTGTCCTTATAAAGTTGTTCACCTTCTGCCTCATTATTCATGAAAAATGGTGCAAATGAACTCCACATGCAGACGCTGTGGGCAAGAAGCATCACACCTAGATTTGGACTGTACACATATGTAACCAAGTTAAGTGCCCTGGGAGCCAGTTCAGAGAAATGGGCACTTTTGGCAGTGAAAGTCACATATCATCTTTTAGATGTCTGTATAGAGATGAGATGACTTTTGAGGGAGTCAGGACAGATAGCCTATTGGCATCCGTAGATGGCCAAACCCAGAAAAAAAGTGTTCAGCTGAAGGTTGGTGCTGCTGCCTTGATCTGGGACCTGGTGAGTACCAGTCATGACTGGTAGGATTCTAATTAGGACATCCTAATTAGGAATTAGGGAGTTCTAATGAAGGATTAAGGAGCAATTAAGAAGTAGAGAGATGGACTGAGCTGTTACATCTCAACTTTTAGGCTCTTATGCTTGCCCATGACTTAAAATTGCTATTTATCCCATAAGAGGATTTTCGCTTTAGCTTTTCCCCAGGCTGAATACTCCTGAGAAGTGGAACAGGGGTGGGAAGGTATAATTCAAAGTGTGGTACAGTTTGCATGTATATTGACAGCCAGCCTTCTGGAAAGGAATCCAGGGCTGGCATTTTACCACTTGTAAACAGAATTTCCAAGGAATATTTCATCATATCTCTAAGATCAGTGAGAATTGCAAACTGTTATGTGAAGATAGTAGGCTGGAGCTCTGGGTATCTCCTGCATCAGATACAGAGCCCTTTTTCCCCACAGCTTACTGAAATTAAGAGATAATGTCACTGTAATACAATGGTGCCAGAGGATATTGGTTTCCTGCAGCTACATATCTGCAATGGCCATTCTAGGAAAATACAATGTCAAGGCAAATGCAGATATTTACTATCCAAGCAAAAACCTCTGATATTCTGGTAGCATTCTGTTACTGTGATCTTGGAGAATAATGTGTTGATGTGCCTCTACTCATTTTGGCTCCTGCTTTTTTCAGAGAAAAACTGTGAGATGTTTTCAAATGTTAACAAATATATGACAATAACATTTGTTAAAACTCAGAGATGGATAACTGGTAGCCCTAGTAATAACATTAGGTAGCAACATTATGCACTTTTATAATTTGGTAGCTTTGTAAATCACAGTGTAAGTTAAGATCCATGTAAAGGACTACAGCAATTTTTCCAGGTTCCAGACTTGTGACAACATTTAAGCCACAGATTGTTTAGCAGCTTTTTAACTTTTACTGATAGAGATGTTCCCTTTTTTTTTCACTAACCACTCCAAAAATAGAGAGAGCTATGAAAGAACCTCACTGAGCTGTTCTGAGAATTGTTTTTAGTTTCTGGGACAGTGAAGGATTGCTCCCAATAACACATTCTTGTACATTGTCCAGACTACCTTCTTACACAATGTTCTCCAGAGGTAGCTAAATCACATTTGAAAGCTGATGACATAGTTTTTTTAATAGATAGCCAAAATTCTCCCCTGATCAAATTTAAACCAGTACTATTCCTCATGGTCATATCTACACCAAATAATTCCTCAGCTCTCAAGTGCTCCCATTAGTTATCTGAAGCCTGTACTCACACTCTGTACCTTTACATGGGAGCTAGTCTTGTTCTTTAACACTTCTTGTTAACATGATTTTTCCTTGCATTTCAGTCCTTCAGCCACTCAGCATTTCTGTGGGTTTCCTCATTTGCTGATATGCTTTCTGAAAAAAATAGTGCCCTGAAGCAATTTAAGATAAATCCTCTGCAGCACCTGGAGCCTAGTGTAAAGCCCATTGTCCAGAGCCCAGATGAGGTCTGCTCTAAGTGATGGCAGCTGCAGTCATCCACAACACAGCCTGGCATGTTGTGTCCTCTGCCTCCTATTACAAGAGAAGATGGGGAGCAGGTACCAGACACCAGATTAGCCTTGCTCTGCAGGAGCCCTCCTTTACCTTGTGATGCACTTCAGCCATTTGCAGCTACCTGTAGTTACCTGAGAAGAGCAAAGCAACTAAAGTGAGGCCAATGCTGTACTGGCTTCCATTAATTTCATGGATAATCAGAGTCACAAGAACACTTGGGTGTAGTGATCCATTGTGGGCCCTGCCACAACACTACCCACACTGCTGTCCTTAGGGAAAGTCACATCCTGACTGTTCATGAGTGCTCTTTCCACTTCGCTGGACTTTGTGTCCTGGAGTGTTGTTCTGTGGCACCCTGGAGGTAAAATGTGCAAGTACCTCTGCTTCTCCAAGCCTCTCATCTCTTACTCTCCTCTGAAAACTGTGCAAGTTGTTGAAAGCCTTCCTGTGCCTGATCTTGCAAAGGTTGCTGGCTTATTCATTTGGACTCACGTATCGGTCTGTCCAGTGGTCAGGTTCTATTGCTCTTCACCCTAAACTAAAGATTGCTCTGGTTTGCAGGGAACCTTGGACTAGAAGCAGAGCTTTGATCTGTCATCGTCCATATATCCCATCATTCAGAGTCAAAGGAAAACATCCAAAGCTAGCACTGATTCTCCCCCACTAGTTTTGTAGGAGAATCAGACAAGTGCTATGTGTGAATTGATTGGCACATGATGTGTGTGCCTAGATTTTACTGTAACAAATTATCAGTTCCCATCTGTCAACAGTAGGTCCATATTTCCTATGTGCCCATAGTGCTGCATTTTTAAAGTTACTACAGTGTTGCCCCCTCTTTATTTCCTTTTCTACTGTCATACCTGCCTGCAACAGTCTCCCAAAAACTACAGAGTTCCACTGCCTGTCATTCAAACCCATCCCAAGACTGACTGCTCTCATGTTACATTTATGAAAGGACTCCATAATATATTTATCAGGGAAATGAAATCATAGCTCTGTGAAAAAACAAAACAAAACAAAACACAAAACACCTGGCATGTTTTCTTGATTATTATTTTCTTGGCCTCAAATCAAAATCACAGTAATATACTGGAAACAGCAATTGCCTAGGTTCCTAAACTGAAATATATTCCCAGAGATCCCCAGCCAGCTGCTTTTGTGGTAGGCTATTACAGAGCCAAGGACCCTGGAAACCTTGGCAGCTGCTGTCTGAAAATGATATAATTTTTGACCATTCCCCTACTGCCCACCTCTGTAAAGTTGGGAGTTTGAGCAGGTCTCAGTGTTACATATTGGAAAAAAATGAATAAAGAAGATTACAGCCTTGAAATAGGGGACAAAATGGGAGAGAGCCCAAACCCATCTATATCCAGCCCTTTTCAATTAGAAGGCTGGTGTAGAAGAGTCCACTGAACTCCATAGCCTTACACACAGCAGATCACAAAACACTGCCCTGTATCCTTTTTTATGGTTTTTTTTTGTTTGTTTGGTTTTGTTTTTGTTTTTTTAATGGTTGGAAAAGACCTCCAAAGCACTGAATCCATTAGCCCAGAAAAAACTACCATGCCCACTAGAGCATGTGCTGAAGAGCCATGTATATGTATTTTTTTGAACCACAACAACCAATATAAGATCTGTAGTAAGCAAGCACAATCCAGAAAACTTGTATTATACTATACAAGTACTGCAGGAGTGGTTCAGGACGTCAGCAATGTTCTGGACGAGCAACAGCAGTGGATTTGGTGGGCAAGTTAACAAGCTGAAGAGGACTGCAGCTACAGAAGAAGAAAAAAAATCCAACAAAACAATCCCACTGGTACTTCTTTCCTGATTCTTCCTGTTTGGTGTAGTTCTAAACAGGCAAGAGGTTCCATCTGAGAGAGGTTTAGCACTAAGACCAGCAGATTGCTTCCAGTATCCTTCATCTAGAGAACCCCAACTACTCAGAGAGAAGTCAACATTTTCTGAGAGTACAGAAAATCCTTCCCGTCATCTGCATCTGACCGGTGGAAGCACTGAAACATGGGATCAATAACAATAAAATTGTAGTGTAAGGCACTGTTTAAAATTTATTAAAGATACCACTGGGTAGGAGACTTGGGCAGGGTATTCATCTCAGCTACCTTTAGATGCCTACACCTGGCTGTCCAGATTCTTCGTACAGCCACAGAGAGAAAAAGGCACAGCCAGGGCCCAACTCATCTGACCTATTTTAAATGCCCATCTTCAGACAAGATGAATTTAATTTTACAAGTTCTCTGTTTCTCCCTATTGACTATAAAGACTCTAGGAAACTAGTTCAGACATGGATGCCTGCATTGCAGACATCTATATTTGGACAGATGAATCTCACTGCCACAGACCCATATCACAAGCTTCAGTGTCTACAGCCAGCAACATCCTTACACTGCCATACACTGTCTTCCTGAAAACTTACTCAGCTATCTCTTCCTTGCAGTAGATTTGAGGGTTGCCAGGATTCTTGGTGCCATAACAACCAATGCTGTTAGCGAGTCTCCAGCAACCAAAACAGCCTGGAAATGAGAGCTTCTGTGGTTCTCTGTCAGCTGCCTGGGGAGCTAAAATGGTTTCAGGAGCTCCTATGGGCTCTCAAGCTTCAGGGTATCTGACTCAAGAACATCCCACACACAAGTGACAACGAGGAGGAAGGCCATGAGGGAAGCTTATCACAAGTACTTCTTTTCACAAATGGTTTTGATTTTCAATGAATTTTTAACTGCTGACGAAAATTTCCTGTCCATCTCAGTCAATTGTTCATTTATCAAAGATGCAGTGGCTGAAGCTTATGACCTGTGTATGTGGTTCAGATCTGTAATCCCAGAACAACAGCAATGTTGGTGTTACCTTTGTTCTCTCTCTCCCTTCTCCTGCCTTTTGCTTGTCCATGACCCTCACTGCTGTGGTGGAAGATGCAAACCCCTTTTAATTTGGCCCTCATTTCAATAGACACTGGATACAGTTATTTGGTCAAAGGACTATATTTCACTCACAGCATCTTTAATTTTCACTGTACAGCTTGTTGCACTCTTTGAACATTGAGATAACAAATGTTATTAATTTTTGCTGTTCAGGAATGAAGTTTTTGGAAGATTGCCCAGTTCAGCCACTAATTCCACTGTATCTGTTGGTGGGTGGTGTGATTGGCAGCTTAAAGGTAATGTGCTTCCTACGTGTGAAAAATATTCTGTGTGACTAGACTTTGACTTACTAGTTAAGACACCATGATGGTTCCAGACAGCCATGTGCATGCAGTGCTGAAGAGAGCTATCTGGATTGTATTGCTTTTGCTCCAGTACCTAAAGCACCTATCAGCCAAGTGAGACACTGATGAGTTCAGCATTCAGCACTGTCCCACACACTGTGGTGTGATTTTCTCCCACATCACAGCATCTGTGCTACCATTCCCACTGGAGGAAATTACTGCACAACATGGATGCCTGGGGCAAATGGGGTCCTATTTCCACAGCAGTCCTCCAAACCTTCCAGATGTTTCTCCTTCATTTTCAGACATGCAGGCTGGACAAAGAGTGGAGTTACTCTCCTAGCTTTGGGAACACTATAAAACTACAGGTGTTTGGTGCATAGTCCTTCACAAGTTCAGTTCACTCCCACTCTGACCTGGCCAGAAGCAATGACTATGCAGCAGCATGACTCTCTTCCAGAGAAAATACATCCTTGACTCACAGCTGGGTTTATTAATCCAGACACAGCAATTTCTAGCCACAGCTACCTGTCTTCCAGGGGACTGTGCTCACTTACATATTTGCTGAGCCGGAGCCTGGCTGCTTGACAAGTAGAGACACCCCCGTGCCCATGTCACACCCTAGTCACTATAAATCTGTAACTCTGCATTGACTGTAGGGTAAAGCATTGCCCTGCTCTGAGTGTCTCTTTGCAGACTGCTAGCCATGGGCACCAAGAGGCTTGTCACAACAGACTGCAGAGCTACTCTAAGGCTTCTCGACAGGATTAAGCAAAACTGGTTTTTGCTTTCCTAATGATATTCCTGCCAAAGGAAGGAAAAGGGGCAGAGCTGAAGGGAAAGCTTTGGAATCACACCTCTGGGGCATGAAGGGCTAAGGACAGCAAGTCAGCAAGTGCTGCTGCTGAAGGCAGTGCCTGTACTGGTAGCACTGGATGTCCTGCACAGCTAACGGGGACAGCTGCAGCCTGGCACCCAGCCTGCCCCCCAGGAGCCTGCAACTGGTAGAGCAGACAGAATAGACCTGGGGGGTTGTGGTCTAATGTTTCAGTACAGGCAGCCTGTACTTTGAAAGGGATCCTGCCAGTCTCCAACTTGACAGCACTGCATGTTGCAGCCAGCAGCCACTGCAGCTATGTTCCCCTTTGATAATGTTTCTAGCCCCTTTTCTTTGCCAGGCTTGAAAGACGGGGGAAAGAATACTCCCCTGCTCCCTTTCACAGTGGTAACCAGACCACAGTACATCACTGGGATACGAATCATCCCTCCGAGGACATTTGGTCAGTAAATAAGTAAATGGACAGAAAGGAAAGTACTTCATCTTGTTATAAAGAATTTGCTGTTATAAGGAATTTGCCGTGCTATGAGTTCTACTGGAAATGCTTAGTCACTGAATCACACCAGTGGAGTTATCTGTATGATCAAAGGTTCATCTAATAATAGTTCAGAAAAGATTAGAGTAGAATTAAAGGAAATTTTCATGACAATGCATTGAAGCTTTCATCAAAGCTGTTACCTTTTTCTTAGCTATCTCGCATTTAAATTCATCTTTTCCTACCCTAAATAAGACAGCAAGTCCCAACACCAATATAGGCAAAAAAAGGGTGTTTCTACTGGGTATCTCACACTCAACTGAGCACTCAAACTGGTAGGTAGACTTGTCCAAAGCAGCTGAGCATCTTCTGAGATGAACATTTATTTTAGGGCAGAATCATGACACACAAGAGACATAAACCCACCTGGTCAGTGGGTCTGGGGATTCCCCATGGGGACCTGTGGCATGACCTGAAGGTCTGTGCAGTTCATTGGCTTTGAGGTAAGCTCAGCATGTAAGCAGCTGCCTCTGCTCAAGCTTCACCAAGCTCAGCCATGGCAGACGAGCATTGGTTTTGATGAAGTCAGAGAAGATGGGATTTAGATTGAAGTCTAGATCCTTCATAATTTTATTTGAGCTGATTCACCTACATAGCTGTGGAAAATGGACTTAGGAGAGACAAGCCCACCCACTAGAAGGCAGGAAATACCCTACTTAAGTTACTTAGCAGTTACTCTTAATCTGTTCTTAAAAGTCTCCAGCGTGGGAGCTGCTGCCATCTCCCTACACCCTATCTGTTCTCATGTCTTTCCATTATTACCACTGACAAGTTTTTTCCAGTCCCTGGCCTAAATCTCACTGGCAAATAAACTGTAGTGGGGAAATGCATTATTCTCCAGATGTATCTGCCTCATCCGTGGCTCCTCAGCTTTCTCTTACTTGATTTTCCTACACCCAATTTTAATTTGTCCCAAGGGCTGGCAGTGTTCAGGTGTCCAGACTTCCCACAGCCTATTTACTTGTTCCTTTTCTCTCCCAACACTTCCAGGTGACTCTCCTGCTGTATGACTCCACCAGGATGAGGCAGCTGCTTTCCAAGTCTGTTGTGATTGATGATGATGATGATGATGAATATCCCTGGAGGCAGAATGCTCACAAGTACTACATCCATCTAACCCTCAGCCTTTTCCTCTTTCTCTGGTTCATTCTTGGGAACTACTGGGTTTTTTCTGTGTACTTGCCAAATTTCATTCCACCTTTCCATCAGCCTCAGGATTATTGTGACAAAACCTTGTACATTTTTGCTGTTGGTGTTCTCATTATTAGCCACACTGTTCTCTTCCTCCTTATCTTTTGTAGCTGCTGTGTATACTGTTTTTCCAGGCAAGGATACTCTTCTGAGGAAGACTAAATGCCACGTAAAAAAAAGCCCCAGATGTTTGGGAAAGAGTGTACGACAAAGAACAGGCAATAATTCACCCCTGTGTGCATCTTTGTTGTACTATTTATATGTATGATAGCAGTCAACTGCAAGAGGAAATTGTAAAACACAGTGCCATCTGGAAATAGCTAAGCTGGAGTACAGCACAGCCAATGTAAAATTGCTGCTACAGATGCCAGGGCACACTTTTGCTAACTACTATATCCCTGCTTTTAACTCCTGGATATTCTGTCTGGAGTAAGGTCTTGCAGATGGCAAACTCCTCAAAATCAGATCCCCCTGTAGTCATTTTGGCATAGGAAAATTTTGCCTAGAAGAGTAGCCACATTGTCCCTTTTTCTGGGATCTGAACCTCTCTGTAGCCTCGCTGAGGTCACTGTCCCACCATTACAGAGGAGGGAGCTGAGACAGAGATGAAGAGCTGTATTCAGATCACCTGGCATGGCACATGGACTTTGACAGTAACTTAGATGCTCCCTAGAGAGCTGCTCAGGCCACTGTTAGACCAGCCAGGAAGCAGCTATGATAGCCACACAGGCAGGTATAAAAAGCAGCCTGGATATGGCCCCCAGGTTTCTTCTGAACTTGGATTAGAAAGCATCCCTTATCCAATTTTGGTGCTAAAACAGTCTGAATATATCCATCTATATCAAATACATCCAAACTGAAGCAAAACTGCTTTGCAAGTCTTCAGCAGAACGAGGAACTGAGCTACTGTGTATCAGATCAGTGCTTCAACCAGGGCTCAGCATTCCTCAGTCTGGGTACATTCCCTTTCCCCTCTTTTTGTGTAACAGTAATTTGCCATAACATGACAAATTAGCACATGAACACAAAGATGGTTCTCAACCACTGTGATCAGATTAATAGAAAACCTAATGATGTTATGTTGGTATTTTTAATATAAAATATTATAATAAGACATAGGCAAGGGTGTGAGGATTTCAGGGGGACATGTTAATTTCTGCAGTTCTCTGGTTGTGATGTGTGAGTCTGATTTTTTCACCTTGGTGTTGTACATGTGGAAAACTATAATTGATGGAGAGATGTAACCCAAACAGCTTTTAAGTCAAAAGCACCAGCATGCACAGAGACAGTTGTTTTGTGACATGTAATGGAGCAAGCCCTTAACTGGTTCTGGTAGATTGTTTTTATCTTCCTTGATGAATGCAGTGTAAAGTGCTCTTTCTGCTTTTGCTTTTGTACACTTTTGTGAAAATGTTAAGAATGGAAGGGCTCCCCTCTATACAAGCATAAGGGTGGCCCTAGGCACAGGAAGAGGATGTGTGTTTCGGGCATTTTTTCTGTTAAAACCCACACAACTGAAAACTATGGTTTGGAGAAACATGAAAGTTGTACTATGTCTGTGGAAAGGTGAGATCTGTAAAAGAACTTCAACGATATGCCACAGCTGAACAGGCTCTGCTCAACCATCCTTCCTGGGACTGAGGCTAAACACAGGGTAACGTCTGTGGGAAACACCTGTCTTCAACCATGAACATTTATATCAAGGACAACTGTATAGGTAGCTAAGGGTATGTTTGGTCCATAAATATTTTAATTCAGGCCCTGCCTGTAAGAATTGTTTATTAAAAGAAAAAATAACTTGAGAAAGAAGGAGGGTAAAGGGTGAAAGAATCTGACAAGAGGGCAGACAGAAGGTAGGATAAAGGGTGTAGCACTCCTCTGCTCTACAGCAGCCACTCAGGAGAAGTCAGTCAGGCTGTCTCTGCTCAGAAATCCATGGAATGGGAATTACTCACACTGCTGGCTAACTTAGGCCATGCATGGTTGTATGTAGGGAAACACAACCAATGGCAATCATTTCCTTTTATTTGTGGGACTCAGGTTGTGCCTGGGAGAAGTCACAGACTGTGTTTTCCCAAAAGCTGCTCCACCCCGTGCTCTCCACTGCCTCTCTGAAGGTTCTACATAGCTCTGAAACCTAACTGCTGCCAGTTGTGGAATGTTAGAATTCCTTCCCACCCTGAGTACTTCACTGGCTCAGAACTTGGGCTCCTGGATTCCAGTGTTCAGTTCTGAACTGATCTAAGTGATTTTCTCTTGAGGGGAGAGCATCTTTCATTCATAAGATGATGAAGAATTTAAGAAATTGCCCATCAGCAGACATAACTCCACCCATTTCTTGAATGCAACAAAACAGCTGTTTATCATGAACATGATGTTTATCATGAGCTGTTTACACATGAACTTCACCCAAAAGCTTGGAACAGGCATAAAAAAAGAAAATTATACTCATTTGATTATGCAAAAGAAATTTAACAGGAAAGTAGCTACACACTCTCCACCCACAAGACTCCAGTAGAGGCTCCCCTGTCCTTGCAAAATGCTGCTTGAATCATTCTTGATCACAAAGAATCAAGAGCTCATATTCCTGATTAAGTGTGAATTAACTCCCATGTCACTGTGCATCCAGTGACCTTGCAGCAGGTGATGATGTGTTCACTCCTATCTGAGCAAGTATGAGGTGATTTTAGTTCATCCTGAAAGAGAAGAGATGCAAGCTAAGTCTCGCTGCCTGCATTTTCTGCCTGCCTGTGTGAGCTTAGTTACAGCAGCTCCAGCAGATGTCCAATAATTTATCAAATTCCAGCCACACAATGGCAAGCCTGAGGCCTATGTCTCATTCATGGCACACTAAGACTTGAGTGATTCTCTACAGACTACCAAGGAGGCCTTAGATAGGAGAATCCAGTGCACTCATTGACATCTTGGGAAAGTGCTGTCAAATCACAGTGCTGGGTTCAGTACCTGGATGGAACAAACACAGAATGATAGAGGAGTTATTAATGAAGCATAAGGCATTTGTAAAATATTTCAAAGGTACATAGAGTAAACATAAAGCTTTCTTAGGGCTGGGAGAGGGAAGTTCTGAATTGGTAGTATTTACCTTTACTTGTGTACATCAATAACCTATGGCAAGTGTGAACATCACCACCACCAAAACTGTTGGAGCCATCAATTCTGTATCTAGATAAGAGTATTCCTTCTGTACTTCCACTGCTACTGTCTCCTTCAGGAGGCTGGAATCATTCAGGTGTGGAGCAAAGACATCTGGTTTGGGGCATATGATTAAATACAACTGTGTTACAGTGACTTACTGAGTTCCTGACCCACCACCAGTAGCATAGTTTGAAATGTTCTTTTTTTTTTTTTTTTTAACAGTAATACAAATGGCTTCTGCAAACTGGAGAAAATACACCCTTAAGTTATTAGGAACTCAGAAATGTGTTGACTACAATGCAGGAAATAAGCTGTAACCATTCCAGTTAAATCACACACACACACCTTCTTTAGAAACAAAGCTTATTTCTAGCTCTTAAAGGAAAAAAATGTACAGTATTTCAGTGGATTAGATAACCTTCTCACTGATAGTTGTGGGTACTACAGAAACCTGATAATATAAAGACAGAAACACATTTCTGCATACACACAGACTGTAGACATGGACATATAATAAATGCAGTGCAACAGCTCAGAAGTCAGAAGTGCCTAGAGAAACGTAGACCTGTAGGCCAACGTGCATGAAAGCTCTTTTTTAACCAAAAAAAAAAATTATTTCTGTGTGATTTAGGTACCTGCATATCTTACAGACTTGATTCTCAGTCCTTTGGAAAAAAAAATTACTTTTTCAGTATCAAGATGAAAGGAGTACACAGGGTGCATAGGGTGGAGAAAAAAAGCCGCTATGTAGGCTTATTCACAAGCTGCACCCTATGTGCTCCTTTCATCTTGATAATGAGGCTAAACTAAGCATTTATAATAAAATGAGGCTGCTCTTCATATTGCTGTGCTACTTCTGCATGGGTTTCACATTACTATTTCATAGTATTTCAGACCATGAAGATGGTCAGAGAGCTGGAGCATCTCTGCTATGGAGAAGCTGAGGGAGTTGAGGTTGTTCATCCTGGCAAAGAGAAGGCTCCAAGGAGACCCTAGAGCTCCCTCCAGCACCTGAAGGGGCTACAGGAAAGCTGGAGAGGGACTTTTTACAAGGGCCTGGAGTGACAGGATGAGGGGGAACATTTTGAAACTGAAAGAAGGTAGATTTAGACTGGATATTAGAAAGAAATTATTTGCTGTGAGAGTGGTGAGACACTGGCACAGGTTGCCTAGAGAAGCTGTGGCTGCCCCTTCCCTGGAAGTGTTGAAGACCAGGTTGAATGGAGCTTGGAGCAACCTGGTCAGGTGGGAGATGTCCTTCTCCATGGCAGAGGGGTTGAAACTAGATGATCTTTAGGCTCCTTTCCAACCCAAACCAGTCTGTGATTCTGTGATAAATTCGTTATTTTCAGAAGAGATGAGAAAAGTTGCTTCATTATTTTAAATTATTTTATTATTTTAATAATTTGTCAAACAACAGGTTAAATAAGACTTTTAATAAATAAGCCTGGTGGTTATCTGCAGGGCAGGGTTTGGCTCCACAGCTTTACATGGGTAAGTTTCACATATCTCTCTGGTTTCTGTTACCACAGTGTGTGGACTGCTGATGGGCACCACACTTCAGTCCATTCCTTCAACATTTGCACACAATGTTTGTCAACCACAGAAGCTGAGGTGTGTCTACTGCTCTACTTGTAAATAACACCTTGGTGGATACATACTACTAGATCCAAGATAAAAAGTGCAAGTTGGTGGTAACAACTGGGCTGAAACAATCAACCCAGATGAGCTATAAGTTTTGAGGAAGAATAAGCAAAATAAGAGAAATTAAGAGAGTACAGCAGAACTGACCTGACTTAATATGCTCCTGAGCACCTCTGTCCATGAGCTGGCAGTAAAAACAGTAAGATCCACTAGAACAGGAATGAGAAGAGGAAAAGGTAGCTGGAGAAAATATTATTAGAGATAACTGCAGTACTGTCACAGCCCAGCAGCAGACATGTATGCATGTCTGTATGTTGCTTATCATAAGGACACCAAGATAATTTTCAGTAATAGGAATCATAAAATTGGTGATTTATTGACTAAAAAAAAATATTTTAAAGAATAAAATCAACTACAAATCTATTATTTTGAAAATTTATATACTAAAGCATGCAGAAACTATTAGATATATAGATGCACTAGGTTAGCAGCAGGTTTTAGCTGCTGTTCCCAGTCAATTCTGTTCACTCAGCAGTCCCCCTTCCTGCAAGGATGTGCCTGTCCCTGGGAGGCCCCACAGGCTCTCAGAGACCAGGGCCCTCAAAAGTTGATGGAGCAAACCTATACTTTTGATCCAGCAAAGTAAAAGATTCCTTTTACTTGCCCCTGAGTAAAAAGGAGCACTTGAGCTGAGCTGGTGCCTACTGCCACATTTGTTTCTGGAGAACAAAAAGCTATTTGATCTGGGGAAAGCCTGACTGTTCACTGGAAACAAAACTGCTGATGACAGTGGCTGGCAAACTTATCAATGACTTGGGTGTAAGAGCAAGCACACAACAAAAAACTCTCCTACTGTTCATAAAAAACACTACACACACCAGAACTCTCACCCCTCCCTGTGTTCAGGATGAGCAGCTTTTGCTTCTCTGACCCTGCTAATAGCATAAGACACTTCAGACATATCCCTGAGACCTCAGGGCCTGGATGTTTTCCTTTTAGACCACTCACCAAACCCTCTGCTTCAGACAGGCAAAAGAAAGAGTGCTGACTGCCTCTCCCCAAGCTGCTGACAGCTCTTAATTGGTATTACACACACTGGGGCAGCACTAGTTTCTAAAGCTGGAGTTTTCAAGTGTTCTGCATCCACAGCTGAGGCCAGCATGGCAAACGCAGGGCTGGGAGTGGCTCCCACTGCCACAGTGGCTTCCACATGGCTGCCACTTCCTTTGAAAATCTGGCCCCAATTAAAGATGCCGAGATTTTCTGTGAAACGGGCCCTTAAAGCCTGCTCCTGCTCCCATTACAATCAGTGGTGACATTCTGATTGATTTAATGAGGGCAGGCACAGAAACTTAATTAGAAAATTGGTAGCTGCAAGGAAAGAATGCACAATAGCTTGCCAGATCTCTAGTAGAAAGCAAGTAAAGGAGCCAGCTGTCATTCAGACAGATATTTTAGCCACCCCCTCCCCCCCAAAAAACACAAAACAAAAAAAAACCACAAACAAACAAAAAACAAGAGATTGGCAAGATGGCCTTGAAGCTGCTTTTAAATTTCTTGTATAATTGCTTTTCAGCTCTTGAGTTATCTATCTACCTTTTAGTTCTGTCCCCTGGGAAGAAAGTATGAAACATGCTAAAACACAAAACCCTTCACATCAATCAGTATTTTCAACTTTTCTTTTGTGTTGGGAGGCAATTAAAACTGCTTAAAACCCCCTGCTTTTTGAAAGGTACAAAGATGGATCAAGTCTAAGGTGTGTTTTTCATATTACTACAGCTGGGAGCCAGGGAGGTATTTTTCACCAGCTTTTTTGTTTTAAGAAAATGCCAAGATTCTCAATTCATTACTACATGAAAAATCCAAGTATCTGGAGGCTCACAGTCACAACACTCCAGAATTTGTACTTACTCTGAGGATTACCTGCATTCATGGATGCCTGCTATTTCTGTACTGGATTATGCAGACACCTGAAAGTGGGATCACCAGTGCCAGGCCAAACTGTGCAGTGTCACCCATTGTGCTTGGGAATGAATTACTCCTTGAGCAACATACACACTCTGATAACGTTTGAGCTTCTTTTGGATAAAGTTATCTATTTAATACTTAAAGACAGTGGGCATCAACAACTGTTTGCCTAGTACATGCAACAAGAGGATCAGGACCTGGGAATATGCTATGAGTCATTCAACAGTATAGATATACCTCAAGGGTCATAGTTCTCAGGGGAAACCTTGGGTATTAACCCAGTGTTAACACCAAGTTGGGTATTAACCCAGGATTAAACACTGCATTGTGCCTAGCTAGGGTGAAGCCATTTTGCTCTGTGCTCAAATCAAGGAAATTACAGGAGCTCAGCAGGCTTGTGACTCCCCTGATCCCCTCACTTCCAGTGGGGAAGCCAGGCTACATATGTATCAATTGCTGGTTCTGTTAACTATGTGAGATGTTGGCTGCCAGTCCATGAGAAAAAATCGTTGTCTAAAAACTCCCTTGTAGTTGGAGCCGTGTCCTATTGGAACTTTATGCTAAGCTAGTAGCAGCTGTGAAAAAAGGAAAAAGCTGTAAGTTTCCGAAGCCCCAGAATGGATTCTGATTCAGCTAACTAGGTATATCAAACTGGAATTCAGTACAAAATGCAACCTGCAACCAAAACTCTTGCTGAGAGCAGAAATTTTGCCTGTGAGTGCTGTGAGGCACGCTCTTCATCACTGGCACCAGCTGACTCTTAGCAAAACTGTGTCTTACCTTTCTCCTGCACATAACACATGCTGCCTCATTACTGTGATGGCTGGATCAGCAGAGAGCACCCATACAATCTCTACAGCCTCCTGCCTCTTGAGTAACACAAAACAAAAACATCATAGGGGGTGAAATGAGGTACAGAAACATCTAGGCATTAGGAGAGTGTGCATGGCTGGCTTCTGATGTGAAGCTGCTCAGACAGAGATTTCATGGCTGAAATATTCATGCACAAACGTGTCAACACTGTGCTGTGAGGATTCCTTTCTGGGTACAAGCTTGGGCCCTCACTATGGAAAAAGCAAATTTTTCTAAGGAGAAATTTCTCAGCTGAACGTGCTCAGGGATTGTTGCCCTTCAGCAAGGGCACCATTTCTCATCATTTGCAGAATCTCCTGAAAATGGCATTTCTTTGAAGGGTATGGCCAGCATCACAGTAGCAGTGCTACAGTAATATTTCTCAGAGACTGTCATGTGCACCAGGGTGACACTGGTTCCCAGCCCGACATAAAAATGTCTTCCTAACAATCTTATCTCCTCTCATGTTACTATGAGTAATATGCTGTAATTGCCCATTACTCCTTAAACACCAAAATATTATGAGCTGCCCCCATTGTCTGGCTGTCATAATGTATTTTTGTGTTTGACTCATGGGCAGCTTCTGCCATGCATACTCACATTGGTTAGTACCTCAGGGCTCCACCATCCAGCATCTTGCTGATAACAGTCCAAATGATTTAGCCTGCAAGGTATCCTGTGTTTCTGCAAACTCCCCATTTGCTTTCAGAGGTCAGCAGGCTGCAGGGTTGTATCTCTCAATCTGTAAGAACAAAGACTTAAAACTACAAATAAAACACATCAAAGCCATCATTTTTTTTTCAAGTTTTGCCTGTAGAACACCATACTCAGAGTGCTTAAGAAATAAACAGGGTAAACAAGGAAATCACATGGGAATGAAGCAGAACCTGGCTTTTTCTATTTACTCACAGAGCCTTCAACAGGACTTTTGGTTTTTTGGGGGGGTTGCTAATGCTTTTCAAACTGAAACCACATTTTCTGTAATGAACTCAGCTAATTCTGTGGGGTAAGCCACCTTGAAACATTATGGTTCTCCTTACAGCACACTGAGATGCCCCATGGGTTACAGAGTTCAAGGTGAGACATTGTCCAACTACCATAAAATGTGGGGCAGCACTGGAGTTTTCTGTCTGGATATTCAAAACAGCAGCCATGCCCACATAATTCTCTGGTGCTCCCCTGCTGTGTGTTTACCCTGAGCTGGGGTTTAAAGAAAGTAACCAGGCAGAGTGTGAGAAAAAATGGAGAAGCTGAAGGACTGGCAGGTCAAGGGATTCAGAACAGTAATAGAGGACATTATCTCAGCCTGTACACAGGACCTGCAGAAGCCTAACACCTGCCTTGTTGACAGCAAGTGTGATTACCTAACATCATTATAGCAGTCTAAGCTTTACAGTTTTGATTGTAAACTGGTCGTAGGTGGTGATCACAAAACACATACAGATCACAGTTATATACTTACAGACATCATAGTATGCATTTGTAGCTCGGGCTGCCATTCATTTTCCATAATATGAAATAACGTTCTGCCACTCACACTATTGCCAAGCTACTCCTGTCTAAGCCAGAAGTCTCCATTTTGAGTATCAGAACCAAGGCAAATTGTTTAGCAACACTTCAGCCAAAACCTCCTAGACATGTCCAAGAACAGTATCAGTTAAAACCAACTCGGGCTGTTGGTTTTAAATGAATTCAACTGTTTTAATAAGAACAAAAAAAATTCAGAAAAAAAAAATTCAGGTACACAAAGGTATGACACTTAGTTTGATGCTCACTGGAGGGAAGAACCTATTGCTATGAAAATGTGTCTTTTTGCCCTCTGAAAACTTGTGTTTCACACACAACACTCAGTACGAGTGGACAGTGCTGAATTCCCACCCTCACTTCAGGGTGGGTAATACGTTTGGTGTGGGCCTAGTACTCACACAACATGCTGAAAAAGTGATAGACTTTAGTATAAGGCCTTTGCCAGAGTGATGAAAGTCAGAAAAAAGAAGTATTAGGCTATGACATAGGGTCAAAAAAGACAGGATATTCCCATCCTACCCCTATCTCTGCTATTTAAACCAAGTAAATTAAGCTCTTGAAAACTTAAGATCGGGCTGCCATTCATTTTCCATAATATGAAATAACGTTCTGCCACTCACACTATTGCCACACTATTTATCTTACTTGCACAATTAACTTTCTAAAGGCATAGTCCTTTAATGTACTTACAAACATATTTCTAATGAGAACTTCCTCGTGGCTAACATGGGCTGTCCAGATGTGCAACTCCAAGTGATTCTCTTGTGCTTCATAGCTCCAGTGCACATACCAGAGAAACTGGAAACACATTTCAGTTTTCACTTCCCCTACTGCAATGGCCACTTGTGTACCCTACTGGTTGACTTTATCCCATTATGAGAAGCTAGGAATTTCATGGGTTGTTACAAAAATACTATTTGGCGTGGCACAACACGCTTGTTTATGTTTCTGCACAAGCAACTCTTTGACAGCTTTCCAAGAACAGAAGATGAGGACCCAGGTCCTTTAGCAGTGCTCCCCATTTCCAAAACATGACTCCCCATTTCCAGCCCCACATTGGTTGTCAGCAGAATCTGCCCCAGGCAGGTGGTCTGGGAAACATTTTCACTTCAGTCTCCAGTGCCACGGGGGCTAACCGCAGCACTCAGAAAAATCCATGGCTGCCTAGAAGCACTTGGATCAGACACCTAAAACCATTAAATGGTTTGGGTCGAAGGGGTCTGTAAAGATCATCCAGTTCCAACCCCCTGCATGGGCAGGGACACCTCCCACCAGACCAGGTTGCTCAGGACCCCATCCAGTCTGGCCTTGAACACTTCCCTGAGCAACCTGTGCCAGTGTTCTCACCACCCTCATGCAAAAAAATTCTTCCTAATGTGTAACCTAAATCTACCCTCTTTTAGCTTGAAGCCATCCCCCCTCATCCTATCTCTCCATCCCCTTGTAAAAACTCCCTTCCTAGCTTTCCTGTCGCTCCCTTCAGGTGCTGGAAGGACACTACAAGGTTTCCTCAGAGCCTTCTCTTTTTCGGGCTGAACAGCCCCAACTCTCTCAGAGTGCCCTTCCTCTCATCCTCTTCGGGGCCCCCTTCCAAGCTTCGCTGCAATCTCTCCATGTCCTTACACTGGGGGCACTGAACACAGACTCACAAAGGGCACCTCCCTGTCCTTGCTGGCTACTGAATAAGGGAGGAAAATTAAAAGAGAAAAGAAATTCCACCCCACCAACCCCTGAGGCGGTGGGAGGAGGGAGGCAGCACCCCCCCTCCCCAACACTCAGTTCCCGCCCTCGCACCCTTCTCCCCACCGTGTCCCGCCCGTCATGGCGGCTGCGGGCAGAGCCGGGCGCGGCCGCCCCTCGGCCCTTACCTAACGGAGGGCGGGCAGGGCCCGACCGGGCGCATTATGTAAGGGCAGAGGCGGGGCCGACACCGTTGCGGCGGCAGCAGCAGCAGCACGGCCACCATGTCCTGGTACCGCAACGCCGTGTGGTTCGTGAAGGGGCTCCGGGAGTACACGAGGTAGGGGCGGGGGCCGCCTCCCCGGCGGCGAACCGTGGGACGGGGCGGGCGCTGCGGCCGGGCTGGGGGCNTTGGGCAGCACTGGAGTTTTCTGTCTGGATATTCAAAACAGCAGCCATGCCCACATAATTCTCTGGTGCTCCCCTGCTGTGTGTTTACCCTGAGCTGGGGTTTAAAGAAAGTAACCAGGCAGAGTGTGAGAAAAAATGGAGAAGCTGAAGGACTGGCAGGTCAAGGGATTCAGAACAGTAATAGAGGACATTATCTCAGCCTGTACACAGGACCTGCAGAAGCCTAACACCTGCCTTGTTGACAGCAAGTGTGATTACCTAACATCATTATAGCAGTCTAAGCTTTACAGTTTTGATTGTAAACTGGTCGTAGGTGGTGATCACAAAACACATACAGATCACAGTTATATACTTACAGACATCATAGTATGCATTTGTAGCTCGGGCTGCCATTCATTTTCCATAATATGAAATAACGTTCTGCCACTCACACTATTGCCACACTATTTATCTTACTTGCACAATTAACTTTCTAAAGGCATAGTCCTTTAATGTACTTACAAACATATTTCTAATGAGAACTTCCTCGTGGCTAACATGGGCTGTCCAGATGTGCAACTCCAAGTGATTCTCTTGTGCTTCATAGCTCCAGTGCACATACCAGAGAAACTGGAAACACATTTCAGTTTTCACTTCCCCTACTGCAATGGCCACTTGTGTACCCTACTGGTTGACTTTATCCCATTATGAGGAGCTAGGAATTTCATGGGTTGTTACAAAAATACTATTTGGCGTGGCACAACACGCTTGTTTATGTTTCTGCACAAGCAACTCTTTGACAGCTTTCCAAGAACAGAAGATGAGGACCCAGGTCCTTTAGCAGTGCTCCCCATTTCCAAAACATGACTCCCCATTTCCAGCCCCACATTGGTTGTCAGCAGAATCTGTCCCAGGCAGGGGGCCTGGGAAACATTTTCACTTCAGTCTCCAGTGCCATGGGGGCTAACCGCAGCACTCAGAAAAATCCATGGCTGCCTAGAAGCACTTGGATCAGACACCTAAAACCATTAAATGGTTTGGGTTGAAGGGGTCTGTAAAGATCATCCAGTTCCAACCCCCTGCATGGACAGGGACACCTCCCACCAGACCAGGTTGCTCAGGACCCCATCCAGTCTGGCCTTGAACACTTCCCTGAGCAACCTGTGCCAGTGTTCTCACCACCCTCATGCAAAAAAATTCTTCCTAATGTGTAACCTAAATCTACCCTCTTTTAGCTTGAAGCCATCCCCCCTCATCCTATCTCTCCATCCCCTTGTAAAAACTCCCTTCCTAGCTTTCCTGTCGCTCCCTTCAGGTGCTGGAAGGACACTACAAGGTTTCCTCAGAGCCTTCTCTTTTTCGGGCTGAACAGCCCCAACTCTCTCAGAGTGCCCTTCCTCTCATCCTCTTCGGGGCCCCCTTCCAAGCTTCGCTGCAATCTCTCCATGTCCTTACACTGGGGGCACTGAACACAGTCTCACAAAGAGCACCTCCCTGTCCTTGCTGGCTACTGAATAAGGGAGGAAAATTAAAAGAGAAAAGAAATTCCACCCCACCAACCCCTGAGGCGGTGGGAGGAGGGAGGCAGCACCCCCCCTCCCCAACACTCAGTTCCCGCCCTCGCACCCTTCTCCCCACCGTGTCCCGCCCGTCATGGCGGCTGCGGGCAGAGCCGGGCGCGGCCGCCCCTCGGCCCTTACCTAACGGAGGGCGGGCAGGGCCCGACCGGGCGCATTATGTAAGGGCAGAGGCGGGGCCGACACCGTTGCGGCGGCAGCAGCAGCAGCACGGCCACCATGTCCTGGTACCGCAACGCCGTGTGGTTCGTGAAGGGGCTCCGGGAGTACACGAGGTAGGGGCGGGGGCCGCCTCCCCGGCGGCGAACCGTGGGACGGGGCGGGCGCTGCGGCCGGGCTGGGGGCGGTTCTGTGCGTCCCTGGGGCGTTTAACCATTGCGGGGGGGTGGATTTCGAAGCCTTCCAAGAGCGGGCAAACTTCAGTGAGTTATCGAGCAGAGCTGCCCCGCGGAGCTGCGTGGGCTCGCCCGTCCCCGGCCTTCTCAGGCCCCCGCCCTGGGGCTGCCGGCGAGCCGCCTCCTGAGGGTGGAAGTTTGGGGCGTGTGGTAGCAAACGCCTCGAGTTGTTCCGACAGAGCTCATTGCGGTGTCACCGGTGCTTCTTTTGGGTCCATCCCATGGGGAGGGCGGGCTCTAAGGGGAGAGCGATTTGCAATCTTCCCCTGTGTATTTTTTTGGAAGTCCTCTCGTTAAAAGTTTCTCACAGGTGTCTCTTGTTTTATTCAGGTGTGGCTATGAGTCTGCTTCCCAGCACTTCAATCCAGATGATGTGGAGGTGAACGTGGCTGGAAGGTGTTTTCTGGTCACCGGTGCAAACAGTGGCATTGGCAGGGCCACAGCCAAAGAGATAGCGAGGAGAGGTGAGGTGGGCTGTAAGGAGGAGCTCTGAGGGGTCAGCGTCAAGAAGATGGAAGGAGGCAGGTTTGGCCTTCCAGGGCAAACACAGAGACACAGCTCACTGAGCTGAGGAGTCAGGAGTGTTATTTTACAGGGCTGCTAGCCCTGTATTATTCAGTGCTGTTAAAAAGTGGAATAATGAAACAAAATTTATTGTGAGGATCTGCAGAATGCACATTTACCAAAACTATTGGTGTTATAGTGGCGTCTAGAGATGTTGGTGATAAATCAGGTCTGTTTCAGGCTGATTCCATACAAGTAGCAGCCTGGCTGAATTTGAACTACTTTTGAAAAACTTAGCAATGTATCATACAATGGAAGAAAACAGTTGGTTTTGCTAAACTGGGATGAGAGAGTTCAAGAGAAGCAATGTAGTTGTGCTTGATCTTCTAGGTATTAACCTGGAGTTTGTACCCTTTAACTGATTACATGCAACCATTTTTTCTGCTGCTCTCTGTAAGCAAGGAGATGGTGTGAACTGGAACTAAATAGTGGTGAAGTATAAATCTAATCCCTTTCAGAGTTGGCAATCATTTCTTGTGTGCAAGAGTGATAGAGAAGTTTTGGCATGGAGAATAAAAGAGAGGATCTTGCAGTTCTTTGTTCTCTCTTTGCCTACTTAGGTTTCATAACTGTCTTAAGAAGAAAAGTGATGACTTGGTTAAATTAAACTAACTCAATATTATTAGCATCAAAGAGCCTTTGGGTTAAAGATCCCCATCAGTGCCAGTATGTGGCTACTGATGTCAGGTTCTCCCTACTGCCGTTACATATAGTCACATTATGTAAGTATTGCTTTGCCTGGTTTTGCTCACAAGTGGACATGCCTGCTGGCACATGATTTTGCAAGCTGTCAATCTGGCCAGATCTGGATAGGATTTGTTCACCATATCTAGTGTTTGGAGCCCAAAGAACAACCTGAGGCTCAGACTGTTTGCCTGATATCTTGAGTGGGCAGTGCTGTGCATAGAAATTAAGATAACTTAACAATGTCTTTCTGATCCTGTCCTTGCACATGTCATTCTGAAACTCAGTGTCAGCTGTTGGAGTTCTAGCTTCTTGTTGAATCTCTTCAGGTGCACCATGACAATAAAATAAAAAATTCAGACTAAGCAAAAAAGTAACCAGGCTACATTGCCTTTACCTTCAAGAACTTCAGATGTTTGTACATAGTGCTGGTCTTGATGACAGTTTCTTTAGCCCAGGTTCAGCTTTTCTCTGAATCAGTGTCTTACAGGTATTGCAGATTTGGCCTTTCCTTGTATGCCTTGTGAACTGCACTTTGAGTTTGATGGAATCCAACCAACCAAGAATTCCCATCTGTTGTTTAGGGTCAAATAGTTTACCACGGAAAATATATTTAAATCCTTTTCCTAATCCATAGGCCACATCAGAACTTCCCTCTCTTCTTAACAGCAAGAGGAAATTTCATATTCAAAGGCCTTAAAACCCACCTCTCTTTTTATTGAATGTTTTCCACTGTAGTCTGTGAGAATGTGATCAGCTTGAAGGCCACAGGCTTCTTCCATGTGCTCAGTTTGTGCCTGCACACATTACTTGTGCTGTCCCCTGTGTTTGGGGAAGAACTCCCTAAACCTCTTCAAATACACATGGTGGCTTGCCATAAGGTATGTAACTAAAGCCCTTTTTGGCAGTGAAGCCTGCAGTCACTGTGAGAATGTCCAGAAAGGTGAGCATTGGACACTGCCCTTCTTTTTCATTCATGTAACCTCTTTTCCTGAGGCAAAGGCTGTTTTTCCTTCTCATCTGTGTGTGTATATCCAGTACCTGTCAATTTGTGGTTCCTTCTATGCATGGTGTATGTTTCACACAACTGAAGGTGAAACTTTATTAAACAACAGTTAGTGTCATTTGTATGATTATCCCAGATTTAGGAGCTTCTGAGAGCACTGCAGACCTGAGCTTCAGCAGCACTGATGAAAAGCCACTGCTCAGCTCTTTGCAGCAGGGAAGTGGGACTGTTGGCTGCTCACAGCTCAGGAACATTCTGCCTGCTGTGAAGCTCCTGTGATGTTTTTGTGACCATCTGATCAACATTGCCACTGCTACTTGCAGGCTAAAGATTTCCCGCAAACTGGAATGCAGCCACAAAAGGCTTTTTGTTTCACTTGGATTGTATCAAAAGCTATCCCCAAACAAGAAAGTGCCAATTGCACATCACTTCCTGGTCCTTCCTTGTTTCTGATGCCTCCCCCGCGCCCCTCTTCCGTAGTAATTGAGTCTGAAATGTGTTTCTTGTCAAAATCCACCAGGTGGCACGGTTCATCTGGTTTGCCGAAATAAGGAACGGGCTGAGGTCGCCAAAGAAGAAATAGTGACAGAAACGGGCAATCAGGTGAATTGTTTTTCAGTATTTTGTTTACTCTTGGAACCATTGTTCCAACTAAAGGCCTCAGAGGCTTTGGGATGTTTTGTTTAGCCATTTTGCTGTTGTGTTTTTAACAGTATTTTCATACAGACATGGAAACATCTAGTAGTTTATTATCTATGTGGCTTGAAGTGATTTAATTTCACTAGGTGATGTTTTCTGTGATTAATTACAGCAGCATGCTGTTTTATTTTTTCTGGTTGATACGTTTTGTGATGTCCTGCTTATGATTTCTAACTATGTGGCTGAGGCTTTTAAAGGTTAATGCATTGCAACACTCTTACAACATTTTCAAGTTTAAAACACTGGAGTTGAAGGTTTTTTGTGTCTAAATAACATGCTCTCGATTTGCTAAGGTTAACTGTGTGATGTCCTATTTCCATCTCTTTTTCTGACAATATCTCTTCCTTACCTCCTCCATTCTGTTACAAATTCTTTTTATCATTCCACAGTATACCCCTGTAGCTGTCACTGTTGCTTTTGCTAATTATTCAGGAGGGTGTGCTTATGGAGAAGTACAATCATCATCTTTCTATCTTGGTGTAATGGTTTTGGCTATTAGAGTTAATTTTCTTCATGGCAGCTCCTGCGGTGCTCTGTTTTGGATTTGTGACTGCAACAGTGTTGACAAGCCATGGTTTAGTTATTGCTGAATAGCACAGCATCAGGGCTTTTCTGGTTCTCATATTGCCCCACCAACAAGGGGGTTGAGAGTGCAGAAGACATTCTGAGAGGACACACTGTGGCAGCTGACCAAAGGGATATCCCATGCTGTATGATGTCATGCTCAGAAATAAAAGCTGAGGGAGGAAGAAGGAAGGGACGTTCACTGCTATGATGTTTGGCTTTCCAAATCACTGATGCATATGATAAAACCTTCCCTTCCTGTGGATTGCTAAATGCCTGCCTGACAATGAGAAATAGTATATAAATTCCTCATTTTGCTTTGCACACATGGATCTGCTTCAGTTATTACACTGTTGTTATGTCAACCCACAAATTTTGTCTGTTTTACCCTTCCGGTTCTGTCCACTGAGTGGTTGTGTGGGCCTTAACTGCTTGCTGGGGTTAAGCCACAGTGGATGGAGAGGTATCTTCATTTTAAATGGTGACCTGGCTCTTGAACACAGTATTTGGTTCCAGTAATAACTATTCCATTTGGTTATTATCCATTTTTAATGTGGATCAAAAATTCTCAAGACTTTTTATGGTTAGAGATACTGTATTGACTAAGTTTCTGCTCTTTGGTTTCAGCTCCCTAGTGTGATACAACCAACATTAAACTTTGGTTCTTTAATGGAGGTGAATTAGATAAGGCTTTCTGTAGAAATAGATACCTTCCAGCTGCCTATAACTGTGTGATCCCAGGGCTATAGTAAGACTGGTGATGATCTGTGTTACCTCCTTTTCTAGCTGCAGTCAGACAGCTGGGGAAGAGGCGTGAGTCTGATCATCTCTGAAGGTTTCTCCATGTTCTGTTTTCATAGAATCATAGAATTGGCTGGCTTGGAAGGGACCTCAGAGATCATCAAGTCCAGCCCTTGATCCACTACTGCTGCGGTTACCAGCCCATGGCACTGAGTGCCACATCCAGTCTCTTTTTAAATATCTCCAGGGACGGAGAATCCACTACTTCCCTGGGCAGCCCATTCCAATGCCTGATCACCCTCTCCGTAAAGAAATTCTTTCTAATATCCAACCTAAACCTCCCCCGGCACAACTTAAGACCGTGCCCTCTTGTCTTGCTGATAGTTGCCTGGGAAAAGAGACCAACCCCCCCCTGGCTACAGCCTCCTTTCAGGGAGTTGTAGAGAGTGATGAGGTCTCCCCTGAGCCTCCTCTTCTCCAGGCTGAACAGCCCCAGCTCTCTCAGCCTCTCCTCATAGGATCTGTGCTCGAGTCCCTTCACCAACCTAGTTGCCATCCTTTGGACCTGCTCCAGGACCTCAATCTCCTTCCTCAATATCCTTTCTGTTATTTGGTGAAAAAGAACAACCAACCAAACTTGAGGCAAATACTGTTCTTCCTCTAAAAGCAGCAGGATCACCACATTCCCTGTTTTTTTTTTAGGCTGCAAGCCTGTAGTTTTTCTACTCATGGAAGAGTATCAGGGCACTGCAGAACTTGTTTGTAACCCTGGGGACTGGGCACTTGTACTGAAAGCAACATTCAGTGAGGTGTTACACAAGCTGTACAAGAGGCCCAGTGGGACGTGTGACTGCACTGGGAAGACTCATTTTAATAAGGAGTCCACAAGAACATCTTTCTGTTAACTACTCATTCAGTACCAATCCAGGGAGGTAGTAAAGTGCTTTTTCTGCAACTTTACAGGTTGTATCCAGATTTAACTTCCTCTTCCTGATCATGTGAATGAAGATCCTGTTGTAGTGTACACCAAAGACTTTTCCCATCTTCCACAGCAGCAGAGTTTGGTGCTGAAACTGAGTTATTATTTGGCAGGCAGCTGCACCTAGACCTGGGAACTGGGAAATTCTGCTAATCTGTGAAAGTAGATTTAGTCATTGAGATTGTCTCACTTTGAAAACAACTTTGCTGCTGTTGAGGACTTTTGTAGGGAACAGGCTGGTGGGTCCTTTTTTCTGAGCCAGTGTGACAATCTTCAGCAGAGAAGTGTTGATTTAGATCTCTTTCAATCTCTGAAATCACTTGTGGTATTTAGCATTGTCAGGGTTTAATGCTGGGTGAGAAAAGCAGTGATAGATGCTGTCTATTAAGCCTTCTGCCTTCCCAGAAAGAGAAAGGAAAGAGCATATGGGAGAGAGACTTACGGGTTGGAAATTAAGCTGTACAGCTTTAATTAAAACAGTAATGATGAAAAAGAAAATAATGAGCTATAAAAAAAGACAGAATACAAAACCAATATCGTGCTTCCCCCCTAATGCTCACATCACCGCCGAGGCTGCAGGGCAGGCCCTGGGAAAGGCCCAGCCTGGATTTCTGGACTCCATGGGAGGGGGGATCTGGATGCAGGAACACAAAGATTCTGGAACAGAGGAAGCAAGGTCAAAGGCAGAGTTCTCCCAGGATGCTGGCCATAAACAAAGAGAGCTTGACCTTTGTAACCCCTCAGATTTATACAGAGTATGATGCGTACGAGAGGGACACTTCCTTTTGGTCAGTTTTGGGTCACCTTTTCAGTCCACTTCTCCCCACAGGAGGGTTGCAGTTGTGACCCTTTTTATTCCTTTTCCTTTCTGGTGCACAAGAAATTCAGCAGAACCAAGCAATGACCTTGGTCCCACATTGTACTCTCCAGCAATAACTATGGACATTGAGTGTTATCAGTCCTAGAAACAGACACTGACTGAAAACCGTGCTGATGATTTTAAAAAGCACAGTTACTTAGAAGAGACTTAACTGAAAAGTAAAATTACTAAAAAGAAGATAGGTTTTGTCCTGGCAAGGACAAACATTTTCCCCCAAAACTAGCAGCTCTTCTGTTCTAAGAGGTAATGGTAGCTTTAAAAGTAGAAAGATTTTAGAGAGGTATCCAGTTAGAAACAGTAGTGAAGTGATAAGCAATTGGTCAGAAATGAACACTAAAATGAGAATTCTGACCTGATTCAACTAAGGAGCTGAAATCCAATGCCTAGAGAGAAGAAGCCATGTGTTTATCTGCAGGGAAGCAGAATTATAGGCAGGGAATAACGCCTTATAATTTTCTTAGCTTCTTCACTTATCTCATTTGCTTGTATAATGAGTATTTAAAGAAACAACTTGGAAAGAGAGGAGGTCCTTTAATGATTATATGTTGCTCTGCATGAGAACACATCCTCTGCATAATTATTTTAGAACTGCCTTTTCCTGAGATACATCATAAGACTATCTGTGGTGTGTCTTTGAGACTTTGAGACTAAGAGCTATCTAGGAGAAGAGTAGGAGTTGACATGCCTTTTGTATGCTGATAAATGCCACTGTTCTTGTACTAGGTAGAACACAGGCCTGCAAAAAGCAGGAGAATTGCCTGTAAAAACAGTAAAAGGGTTTTGATGTTTTGGATAAAGGAAATACTTCTAGGATTAGTGGTTTAGAAAATTACAATTTCACCCTAGTCAAGCTTTTCCTTTTTTAAATTTTTTTTTTAAATTTATTCTAATGCATCCACATTCTTGGCCATAGTATTTCAAAACATTACAAGACTGTTTTGACATGGAATGATTAATCAGGACATAGTGTGAGGGTGGTGAGGCACTGGAACAGGTTGACCAGGGGTGGTGTGGATGCCTCATCCCTTGAAGTGCTGAAGGTCAGATTGCATGGAAGGAGGAACATCTAGAAGCTGTGCTTGAACAAGTGGTGGATAGAGACTTCTGAGATGAGAAGGAGTGGAAGCTTGTGACTGCTGGCAACAGAAAGCAGGCTACATCTGCCTACAGATGTGCATCTATAGCAGTTATAGTGCCATGGCAACAGATAAAGAAGAACAAGCTCTGTCAGGGGAGGTGTTGGAGACAGATGAACCCGAACTGTTGTTGGCACTGGGAGGTGGGTAATAATGGCCAGAGACTCTAATCCATGGGGGACAGAGGCACCCATCTAGAGTCTTGATGCCTTAAGTGTTTGGTACTTGCTGGGAACTCAGATCTGGGGTATTGTAGAGATTCTGCTGAGGCTTGTCTTGACCTCAGACTGGTACCTCATGTTGCTCAAGCACATGGGCACCAGTGGCATTATGAGGGGTGACCTTGCGTTCATCAGGAGTGCTTACAGAGCGTGAAGAGTGTGGGTGCCCAAGTAGTGCCCTCCTAAATCCTTTTAGTGAAAGGGAAGTACTGGGTTAGGAGCATATGCACCCAGCATATGCAGGTCAACACCTGAATGTGCAACTCCTGCTGGTCTGGCCCTTGTCATTTTGTCTTTGGTCTTTATGGCCTCTTTGACTTTCTCTGAGAAATGAGCATTGCTGAGCAGTAATGACAAAGTGAAGCAAGAGTATCTTTGCCAACAGGTTTGCTAGGCTAATGAGGAGGGCTTTAAACTGGTTTCATTGGGGCATAGTGACCAAACCCAGAAGAAGCATGAGGAGAGTGAGTATGTATCTAAGGGACAGCAAAATGGAGGAAGCTGTCAGTTTTCATGTGAAAATAATATGAGTGGGGGCAATCTCAGATGCCTGTACATGAATACACTTGGCATAAGCAACAAACAGGAATCTGTGCATGACTGCAGAGCTGTGATCTCTCCGGGGTTATAGAGACATGGTTGGCACCAGCAGAGTGCTGGGGTGGAGCAGAGTCCTGGCCCATTAGAAGGGCAACCTGGGAAGACAGGGAGGAGGAGTTCTGCTCTACACAAAGGAGGAGCTTGACTGCATGGAGCTTTTTTCTGAAATGGGCAATGAGCAAACTGAGAGCTTATAGGTATATGCACAGAGGCCGGATTGCTGTGGATGATGTCCTGGTGGGTGTGTGCTACAGACTGCCTGATGAAGTAGAGGGGGTAGATGGAGCCTTTTTTCAGAGGGCTAGGGAAGCACCATGATCCTGGTACTCATGGAACACTTGAACCAGCCTAATACCTGCTAGCAACATGTCAGGGCATAAACAATCCAAGAGATTTCTAGAAAGCATTGAGGACAACTTGTTGATGTGAGTGTTGGACAAGGCAGCTAGGGGTGATCTCTTCTGGAACTGCTATAAGTCTGATGGAAGTGGCCATGAGACTGTGGAATTTAAGACTGAGACGTACTGAGTAATAGAAGTACAGCCTTTGGTTTTAGAAAAGTTGATTTTGACTTTTTTAATGGACCTGGTTGTCAGGATCCGTGGGAGACAGCTGTGGAGAGCAAAAGGCCATGATAAACCTGATCGACCTTCAAGGCAAACCTTCTTAAAGTGGGAGATGCTTCCTGTTAACTGGGAAAAAAGGCAAAGAGGACTGGGGGAACTACAGGTCAGTCAGCCTCAAATTGCTCCCCAGGAAGACTATGGAGCAAATCCTTTACAGAAGCTATGAAGGAGAGGAATGTGACTGAGAAAAACTCTTGTGGATTTACCCTCAAGGTCAAACCTGGATTGACCATCCTGGATGCTGCCTTTTGGTGGGATGACTGCCTATGGACAAGTAGAGAGCAGTGCTTGCCACTTTCCTTAACTCTGCCCAGGCTTTTTACAGGATCTGCCATAGCATCCCTCTTGCCACTTTGGAGAGATGTAGTTTGAATGTGTGGATAGCAAGCTGGGTGGAAAACTGCCTGAAACTTTTGGCTCTGAAAGCCATAATCAGTAGTACAAAGCTGATCTGTTAACTTTTTTAAAGTTGTATCCCTCATGAGTCAATGCAGGGGAAAAAACTGTTTCATACCTCTTTTTTAACAACTTGGATGATGGAGCAAAGTGAAATCTTTGTCAGATTGCAGATGATTTCAAATGGCACAGGGAGGAGAGATGGAGAATGAGGTTGTTATTCTGAGGGATTTAGCAGGTGGGAAAATAGGCTGACAGGAACCTCATGAAGGTCACCAACAGCTGATACACAATCCTGCCCTGGGATGGAATAACCCTGTGGAGCAGTACAGGCTGGCACTAGCTGTCTGGAAAGCAGCTTTGCAGAAAAGGACCTGGAGGTGACAAGTTGTCCTTGAGTAAGTGGTATAGCCAGTAGACTGAGAGAATTGCATCTTCCTCTCTGTTAAGCTTTCGTGAGACCACAGCAGGAGTCCTGTGCCCAATTTTGGGCTCCCTGGCACAAGGAAATCATTGATGTCTCAGGGTTTAGAAGAGAAAGCTGAGTGAAAGAGGTCTTGTTTTGACCTGAAGCCACATGATGGGAGGGTGTAGGTAAGGCTGTGTCGTGCTTCTCTTCGAGGGCTGCAGTGAAAGGACTAGAGGCACCAGACATAGGTTGTAACAGTGAAAAATTCTTCCTGGGTAATAGGAAATGAGTTTTTTTTTCACCATGAGGGTGGCAAAACACTGAAGCAGGGTGCTCAGAGAAGCTGGTGAATGTCCATCTTTGAAAATAAAACTTCCCTGGACAACCTGATCTCTGTTACCTGCCTTGAGATAGGAGCAGGACAAAGCCACCTCCAGAGGTCCCTTGCAGCCTAAATTATTCTCTGATGCTGTGACCTTGAGCATTGCTTTGGGAAGTAGCTTTCAGCTAAAGAGGAAGCTGCTGTAAGAATTGTTTAAACAGAGGCTTTACAAGCCTTGCAATATTTTTCTAGTTCTCTGCTCTGCCTGGCTGCCAGTCACCTACATTTATCTAAGTAGGGTTCTCTTTTAATAAATTAGGATTAATAAACTACAGCAATATATATATATCTTATATATATATATATATATATATATATATATAACAGAAGCCACTAAATCAAGTCACTAACATGTTTTAAAGCCTAGAATTATATTTCCCAGTGGTCTGTATTAACCATAAGTATTTTGGTTGTGTTCTGGAGAGAATATTTTTTCCATACAGCTTAAATACCTTTTCACCTGGACAGACTTTAGTAGTGAACAGTGTCTATTCTCTCTACATGTGGATCATAGCTTTTTTTTTTTTTTTTTTTCCCCTTTAGAATATCTTCTTGCATATTTTGGATATATCTAATCCCAAGGAAATCTGGAAGTTTGCTGAAAAATTCAAAGCTGAACATAAATTACATGTATTGGTAAGTCTGTATACTTAAATCATTTGTCTTTCTTTGGAGTGTGTAGCCTCTGAACTTGTCCAGTGGGTAGTCTAGATTTTACAATTTGACCTACAGTTCACTGCTTAATTTTTGTCTAGATGTTTCTGCAGTAGTCTCTGTGGTCTGTTCTTATCTACTCTCAGCTGACATATGCAAATGGGATGTAAAATAAAATAGAGAAATGCAGTATTTTTTCATCTGCATCTTTTGAGGTTCTCACTGTGCATACATAGTGGCCTTTAGATAGCGTATCAGGCTCTGCATATTCTGCTAAAAAGAAAATGGCAGGGACTGATGCCTCCTCCCACAGGCAGATTACACTTGCTTTGAGTTAATCCCTTGTAAAGATTAAGCTTTTATAGAAAGTCTAGTTAGAGCAGTCTAAAACCAAGCCAGGGAGTGAGCTAACAGTTAAGCAGCATGGATGGTAAAGGGCTGAGTATCCTCTCCTCTTCATTTAGCAGTGGAAATCTGCTCCAAGGGCAGTAATAAAACTGAGGCACCTGGAGCAGTTGGCTTGGTGCTTACTAGATGAGGGAATTTTGATAACAGTTGGAAAACAAGTTGTGAGGAGTGGAAGTGAAGGAGCAAGGGGGTATGTAGGCTCTTTTTGATGTGGGAAAGAAAAACTTCAGCTTCCTTGAGAAGGCAAGGCAGAGAAAGAAGTGTGTCTGAGAATATGCTGGCTACACACAGGAAGCTGCTTAATATTCATGGGGTTTTGCCTTCCCATCTGTGGTGTGTGGTACTCTGCTGTTTCAGCATCAGGCCAGTCGGGTGGGATATCTCTGCAGGGTTGCCAGGCAGAGAAAAGCTGTGCTCCATACAACCAGGTTACAAAGTCAGTAAGATGAACCTCTGCTGGTGAGCTCTGCTCTTCTCAGTGCTAACCTGCTGACCTGGCTAAACTGCTGCCAAGTTTGGAGCTAATTAATTTAATTTGCTGAAGGTGGTGGGGGTGCCTGTGGACACAGGCTGTGTGTCAGACAGCTTCCCTTGGTGAACTTTCCCTGATACAGAAATCTCTAGCAGAATACATCACCACATAGCACAGACAGTGTGGGATCATTGTGTATCTCAGATGAGACCAACAAGCTACACTGCATATGTATTTTCTAATAGCTGCTCTACAGCTAGCATATTATTTTCTGTAAGGAAATATTTCTGTAATGAAATATTATTTTCTGTAAGGAAAACATGGAGGAAGGCACTGCGGACCATTGGCTCTTAGTTTAAGTGACCTGTTTCTCTAGAGAGCCTTTATTTTGTGAAAAACCTTTGTGAGCAGTGGCTGAGAGGTGAATGGCATGGTTCATTGAAACAGTTTGTAGCTTTTTGTTGCAGAGTCAGAAAACAGAAAAGTAATCATCAACTACTTTGTGGATATTTGCGTAGATTATTTTTGTTTACAGGAGTTGTCTTGCAGATCAACAATGCAGGGTGTATGGTGAATAACAGAGAATTAACAGAAGATGGACTTGAAAAGAACTTTGCAACAAACACTTTGGGTGAGTACTGAAGGCTGAGTTTTCAAATATGCTAGTTTTTGTTACACATATATGTCTTTACAGCTGAGTTCCTAAGACACGTATTTCTGCTCAAAGAGAGATCATACCATTGCTATGCCAGGGAGGATGCAAGAAAGGGAAAGAATAGACATTACAGCCTGGTTGGAATGTAATTTTAAAAAATTTCTCTGTTTTTTCAGTTGTTCTCATATCAGTGCCTGTATTTATCATAGCAGCAGAGGACAAATACAGATAAAATGTAATTAAAATTAATTATGAAATTTGCTAGGAAACTTTGTATCAAATTAGTGTTGCTAATGAGGCTCTCTTTGTAGTAAGTGTGCTCCTGGGGCTTGGATAGATCTTGGAGCAGCAACAAATGTTTAAAAGGTATTCAAATGTTTCTGTAGGCTTGAACAGACACTGTGTAGGCACTGTGTAGGAAGGCTGTGCTTTACATGGTGTCCTGGACACTTGAACAGATCCAATATCTGTGATCAAGTGATTGAAGAGAACTGGGGAAGTCTTAGGCACTCCACATTTAAGGGGCATATCCCATGAACTTTGTGGTGGTAGTATAAAAGGGACAAATTAAGGGGAGCTATACAGGGGGAAAGACAAGATATGGGTGACCAGGGAAGACTGCAAGCTAAATGGAAGATTCCCCCATAAAAGCTGTGGAAAATACATGAGAAGTCAGCCAGTCAGGAGAGAGATCTGCCTGCCACAACTGATACCTCTAGGGCTGAAAGCTGCAGAAGAGGTGTGGTGCTAGCATCAGCCACCACTCTTTTCCCTCTGTCTCCCTGCAGGGTCTGTGGCTTTCTCAAGAAACTGTTTTTAATATATTTAGAAGGGACACATTAAGCTGTGGTGTTTTGTTTCTGTGTTTCCCTCCTGTTCATCAGTATCTGGGATGAGGGAGGGGGAAGTTTAGGCTCTAAAGATCAGGCATTTATAGAACTAATATAACCTGGAAACCATTGCTGGGTTTTATTCTTAGTCTTTTTCCTGTGTTGCTTCCTTAACTTCTATCTACTTTTGAAAACTAACATTTTACATACAAATGTTCTGTGCTTAACTGTTGTGGTGCATACAGCTTGTTTTTTTCTGCAAATCTCACCACCTTAACCTCACAATTAATTCAAGAATAAAGGCATAGATTTGTTTTCTTCAAGTTAGTCTTGAGCTGAAATTTTTCTGTTTCTTGTGGTCAAAATTTGAAACTAATTTGATTTTTGCCATCAAGTTTCCCCTGGCTGCAGGACTACAATAACTTCCACCTTGAGAAATTTATTCACCTTAAATCAGTTTAATCCTCTTGTGGTCTTTCAAACAAAACTCCAGCAATGTGCAAAGATGCAGTTTGTCTGGAGAGAAGCTGAGTGAAACAAATACTGCAGTCTGAACATGAAATCATGTTTGGGTTTAGTTTTAAACATTGAAGAGATTAATTGCTGAGGAACTGTACTGGTGCATCACTTGATTTAGATTTTATCACACAAGTAGAAGCAGCAAGTTCTGCTTTTGTATTTTCCCAGCTTTAAATCATTCATACTAGAGATACACAGCTGCTCAGAGGAAGCTGAATTACGATTGTACTGAACTAGGAAAATGCTTGTATTATCTTTTATGAATGTTATGGATAGATCTCCTTTATTGGCTTGCTGAATGACTGCATAAGAAGGTCAAGGGGGTGACCTGCAGATTTGAGAGATGAGGTAAAACAGGTAACTCATCCTCTGCCCAACTTCCAGAGTTCATACAAGGACTGGGTTGTTGTTTAGACTGGTTCTATCTAGCAAACAGTATGGATTAAATTTTGAAGCTTGTACAACACAGTGGGACTTAGTTGAGCTGGAGGAGGCTGCAAGAGAAAGCTTCTGTGCTTGATGGTCAGACACACATGAAGGACCAATGCTATCAACAGGGCAGGGTTTTTTTTTCTTCAAAGTCAGAGATGGGGCAATAAATCTTATCAGCTGGAGTTGTAGCTGCAGAAAGCTGTGTGGAGAAGTGCACGTTAAGGGAGATGCTGTGTTAAGTCATTTCCATAAACACTGTAACTTTGGCTGTGCTTTTCTTTGGAGAACTTATTTTTGTATCAGTAACTATCTGTGGTTATAGGTTCCCAGAGAAAAACTTGGCTAAATTAGATGTGGCTAGTGTATAAGTTGGCTGTAAACTAGAATGTGGTCTGAGAGAAGAAACTCATTTCCCCTCTTTGTGTCTTTCCCCAGAAAAGCTAAAGCCTAAAGAGTAACATGGACTTGGGGCCCTTGTTTTGAAAAGCTGCAGTTGTCCCCTGGGCAGCAGCATGGAAACAATATCTCATGATTGCTTGATTTCTGCAGAAATGAGATGAGAAATTTTATTTTGTTTTCCAAATCTTCATGTGCAGGGTGTTCCTTAGATGTTTCTTTCACATGTTTGTTTCTGCCCTGCTTCTTGGTGCTCTGGTCTAATGAAGGAGTGTGTAAGTTGCAACTACCTAGGAATGCAAGCTCTGGGCTATAAAATGCTTAAAATGCAGAGCAGAACCTTTGAATTCTGTATTTGATTAACATTTCTATAAACTGTAGAACTGTTCATTTAGGTGTCTAGCGTGCTGCAGAGCTTTTAAATCCAGGCTAGGAGCATTTTCCCCTTGACTGACTTGTTAGTCTCTTTTCAAGCTTAATGGATGTTACGAGATCACTTCTAATTGAACTGACTTCTGAAAATACTCATACTTTATATCATGATCTTTTCTTAGTTATAAATGGGACAAATATTAATGTGTAAGTCCTCTGGTAGATAAGATGAATATGCAGAAAAATAATACTGGTTAGAATAGAAAATAGACTTCCCTTAATGTTAACCACTGACTGGCTGATGGAGGACAGGTCACTGAAGAAGGAAATGCAGAGGCCTCTCTGTAGTCAGAATATACAGGTGGTTGAAGGTCATGAAAATGCAAAATGCAGGTTGGTAGTTCAGGTTTTGTATGGTTTGTCTGATATTCAAACCATAAACTGCTCTGAGCAGGCAGCAGCAGCTGTATACAAACTGGTGCCTAACATCCTTAAAATGGGGCTCAGGCACAAATGCCACATGGCTTGTGGTTGTCTTGTTGCTGTCACAGAAAATGTCTTGCCTTATTTCCCCTGCTAGATCCCCAAGGTTTATTGCTGTGATTGCTGGTGAAGCTTAATGAAGGTGTAGAGAGCAGAATAGCTGTGGAGCACTCAGACTAATGTGGGAGCACCAGCCAGACGTGGGGCTGAAATGGCACATTGCTGGCTGACTCACACCTTCAGTATGAAAATGAACGACTGGCTTGGGGTAATATGGGAGGTTTCCTGGGGAGCTGCCAATCTTGATGGGCAGATTTTAATTGTGTAGCCTTTAATTTATGTTTTGTTGCCCTTTTCCTCCTGTGGGCTGTCTTTGTGCTCAGGGTTGTGTTGAGGAGCTGGGCAGGGACAAGCAATCATTTCTCATGAAGAGACTCTCAGACCTTTGAGTCAACGCTTTTTTTTTTTTTTTTAATATTTTAAAATTTAATTTGTTTTGTGGGGTTTTTGGTGGTTTTGTTGGGTTTTTTTGTTTGCTTGGTTTTGGTGTTTTGTTTTAGTAAATTCCCAGCAAAGACTATTCAAACTGACAGTATGCAGTCATTCTGTGAAGAAACAACAAAACAAAACCAAAAACAACCTTCAGCATTGTTAGGCAAGTGGAGGCAACAAGAGTGCGTTCTTACTGAAGCACTAGACATTTAGCTGACACAGTCCTTGTTCCTCTGTTTTATAGGTTGCTTCACTTTACTAAACACTTGCTTGACATGGAAAGATGTCATATGTGTTACATTTTGGGTTTTTTGCTGCTTACCAGCTAATGGGATGCTAAAACACACTGGGAGATAAATAAATGACACATTTTTTCTTCAGCCTGATGTGCTCTCATATTTTAATAATATAGATGTGTACATTAACTCTGTGTGCAGGAAGGGGTAGGATGAGAAGAAATAAACACAGAGTAAATAAAATGCTCTTCTGCTGCAGTAGCAGTGGAGCTCACTTTTGGCAGTTTGCTTGACCTGCATGGATATTTGTCAGTCTTTTCCCTACACATCTTTTCCCTACATCTCCCTGGTGTTTCACACAAGCCAGTGTGCCCTGGTGAACTGTGTTCTGAAATAATTGGAAGCCAGGCAGCCTGTATAGCAGCTGTCATTCTGTGTAAGGTCAGTGCCTGATTTCTGGCAAGACAACCTCAGATGTGAAAAGAGGACTCTTAAAACCAATTTTCTTTCTAAAGACTTTTGAAACTTATGGATGAGAGTTTCTTCATGAAAGGCTAAGGTTGAGTATGGTTGAACATCTGCTTGCTATACTGAAGGCTGGGAAGCTCCTGGGACACAGAGGGACCCTTGCAAGCTGAGCTTTGTAATTCCAGGGAGAGGTAAACCTTTGTTTTGTCTTTCATATTCATTATCTCTTCCTGTGCATTCTTAGTTATTGGTAGTGTGGTGGAATTGGCCCTCCGAGGCAACATACTAAAATCTTCATTCCTGATCTTGTTCTCAGGGATGTGGCTTACTTGGATCTGGATGAATAGAAGGCTTGAAAAGATAACCAGGTCAAGGAAGAATGTCAGGTTTTGTTTGGTTTTTTTTTAGTCTTTTTTTTTTTTTAATTTGGACATAAGAAAAGCAAAACAATTTAACTGATTTTTACCAGATGAATGAGCCATTGAAATCTGAACAATAAAAGTGTGTTGTTCTGGGTTTTGTTTTTTTTTTTTGTTCCCACTTTTTTCACAGTTGAAATAACACTGTTCATAATAATACTGCAAAGCTCAGGCAGATGGAAAATTTCACTGAGTGTGGTGCTGGCTGCCTGCCCTTATCTGAATGTTAGCAGATTAAAAACCTCACCAACAATTTACCACTAATTGCCAGATAGAACATCAAGCAAAAACTATTCTAGAATCCACAAAGACACTTGAGTCTGCAATAATTGCATCATCACTTAATTTTATTCTATAAACAGGTAGTAGCTTTACAGTATTACTTTTGCTGAAATCATAGTTTTCTTTATAAATCGATTTTAAAGTACAGGTTTTGAGGTCACTTCAAATGTGTAAAGCAGATAGGAGTATGTGTTCATGTGCTGGTATTATATGTGATATCCTGTTGATTTTCAAGTCTGAAATACGTGAATCCCAAGGAGTCTTCCAGGTTTTAGCACTCTAAAGCTGAGTTACAACACCAGTGTTTTGGAAATCTGCCTTCAGAGTGTTAATTTAGACTATCTCTTAGGACTATTCTATGCTTTGCTTAGTTTCATTTTCCTATACAGAAAGATTTACAGCCTTCTGTGGGGCAGGCCAGTGTCTAATGCCCTGTCCCTTGCATAGGGAGAGCTTTCATTTTGCTTATACTGTGGTGTAAACTCATAAGAGATGAGTGTTGCAACAACATGCAGAATTACCTTCCCTACTACTAATAATAGTGCTTTTCATGGAGACCCCTCAGCTTTTACTTCAGGTCATACAAAAGGTAGCATGATTTTATTTTGGATTTATGAAACAAGCTGATTTTGGTGGTATTTTTGTTGCTGTTTCTTTTGAAAAACTTGGGATATGACTTGCATGTTTATCTCCATAACTCCTCATTTTCTACACTTGCATCATTTAAAGTTTCACTCTGTGACAGCAGAAGCAGTGACTTACTGCTCATACAGGTTGACAGATGAGTTCACTGTATAGAGTTATAAACCACAGTTGCTAATTAGAGCACAATCAGATTAGTCAGCTAAATAGAGACCTTAGAGCAAGAGGAGCAATTACAAAAGAAGACACAAGGGAATGTGTGGTGATTAAATGCAGTGATTTTATTATTATTTTTGAGCAAGTAAACATGAAACTTAAGTATTCGTGTGAGCAGCACTTGGGAGGGAGTGTGTATGAACAGAGTGTGTTCTCCTCAAGTGCCATGCTCGTTGGTTTTACTGGAATTACCACATGTCATGCACAGACTGACAACCCACACTGTCTAATCTTCTGTGTGATAGAGTTGGTTCAGTGGTAGAGTTGCTGCAACCTTACAGCAAGGTTTTATTACACTATATTACACATGATTTCCCATTATGTGAGCTCAGCTTCCAGATACAAAACTTAGAGGAATTTTCCCAAAGAAATAAAATGTTGAAAGGATGTTTATCTTTAAAAGAACTTGTGCATTAATCCCAGGAGCCTCTTTAACTGCAGACAGCATGTCCAGAAAGTACTGTGTCAAAACTTGTTACATGGAACAGGGCTGTAGCTGGTCAAGTAGGTTTTTCTAGTTTAACTCTTCACCTCAGTTCAGTGAGGGAAAGATGAAATCCTCTCTGGGGGTGAGAGATTAGATGGTTACTCACCCCCTTCCACATTGCTTCTGCTTCTGACCAAGCTCCCAAATTTATCTTACTGCATTCTTTTGTAGCACAGCAAATTCTCCTTTGCAGAGGGAAGTGTTTTATGCCATTTCACTGCAATTTTTTTTCTTTTTCTTTGTTACACCAGTGGCTTTTGGTCCCTGCAGACAGTACACCTTCCAATAGCAGGGAAAAGTGCTCAGTAAGAGTCTGAGCTGTTACACAGCTGTAGGTGCAGGTAGTACAACCATGTCCAGCACCCTCTTCTAAGTGTTCCCATAGCTCCCTGCCCTGCACCCAGGGACACTCAGCTCTAGCCCAGATGCCTCTGCAAGAGAAGCTGCTGCTTGAGTTTCTGCCATGTGAGTAATTCAGAGTAGCCTGCTGATCTCTACAGGCACTCCTCAGACCTGTTAAGAAATGGGCAGTAGTCCAGGAGGACTCTTCAGAGAAACATCCTGCTCCCAGCTGCCATATGTCCCAGAGGGCTCTCAGTTCCTTCTCTTACAGAGTGTCTCCTTAAGACAAGAACCTGCTTTCTGCAGAATCCCCCAGGAATAGTGACAGTTTTTGTTTTCCAGGGAAAAGATCTTCCTTTTTTTCTGACAGAATTCTGAAGATCCTCTCAGAAGAGGGATAGGATTACTAAGGTTCCCAATACCTAATTCTATCAGTGCAAGGTGCATCATTGCTGATAGCCTTTCCCCCCATGTAGCTTTGTGTTCTCTCTTGGTCTTCTGAATCAATTAAAAAAAAAGAAACCTCAAAAAAATCTCCGTAGTTTGAACACAGTGATATTTAAGCATTAATCACATTTGAAATGCTTTACCATTTTTAACTAAGCTCTGTGGGAGGTCATTTCTCCTTTAACAGACAAATTATTTTTGTGTTAAGGAAGCATGTTGAAGTATTCATTTCATAAAGGCAGATGCCCAGTGCAATGATATTAGTAAAGTATTAGAAAAAAGGTGGACAGTTTGGATGTTGCCTTGATTTCCTTAAGTGGGGAAGAGGGGAGTGTAATCTTCAACCAAATCAGTCTTGATTTTCCTAGAAAAATTTTTTTAGTAAAAGTAAGAAGAAATTTCTTTTTTTTTTTTCTTTTTAATATTGTTAATGTGATTCTTGTTTTTATAAGGACTATGGCAGGCAATACATAAATTTTCAGCTTCTCCTTTTGCTTAGAAACTCCTGTCTGTATTTCTGCATGCTGCAGTGGAGTTGTGCTTGGCAAAATTCATGCTGTGAGGTACATGGCTGTACCAGGCCTCTAGCTTGGCTGTACTCAGCATTATTCTTATTTGTCTGAACATAACTTTCAAACTATGTGCAGTCTTTTTATATGAAGGTTTCAGCTGATGATACTGTAGTCCAACCAACAATATGCCTTATTAATAATAATAATAATAATAATAATAATAAGGCACATCTGTTCTGCTATTATTGTACTAAATTTCTTGTCCAGGCTGATTTGCCTGACAGACCAGCCTATGCAAATAAGAATGTGTAATATTCAAGTGTGTTTGCTAAAAGTACTAAGGAGTTTGTGTTAGCACTTAAAACAGGGACAGTAGTTGGTGAAATATTTAGTAGTGGGAGAAATGAAATGCTTTAATTTTAATGCTCAGTGCTTTGCGTCTCTTTGTGTTTTGAGATATTAATGCTTGAAGCTGGGGTCAAAACTGGTCTTTTCTGTGCTCTGTCTCAAAGCAAATGAGCGAGTGGTTTTGTGAGACAAAAAGATGTAATGCTCTGGCTTTGTGGGATTTACTGAATTCTTAATAAACGTGAGGAAGAGAGGAGATGCTGGCTTTGCCATTAGTTTGTGGTTTGAAAATAAGCACATAAACTTCTGACAAGCTGTAGCTGCTATAAGCAGGATTTTAGGCATTGAACATTTCTCTCATTCAGCCGGATAAAACTCCCAAAACTCATAAGGCAATGTTAATGCATTCATCTTTGCATCCCTTTCGAATTAACAAATCAACACTGAAGCCCCTTAAAAGTGTCATTTATTTTGCAGGACAGTGAAATCAAGCATCGTCATGCTGGTGCATTGCAGCTCTGCCTTTAAATAAGCTCTGCAGCTTATTTAACCCAGACATGATGTTACTTTGCATTTGAAGAACCATAGCAAATCAAAATTTAATCCAGGCTCTCAGCTTGTACTGAAGTGATTTATTTATTTTTTTTTCTAACATCACGGTGCAGTCTCCCGTGACGATCAGTGGGAGTTCTTGTCCTAATGATGTCATCGTTCAGACTCCCCGCCACTACCAGGGGAGACATCCAGGCTCTTGTTATTCCCTGGCAACTGCCTCTGCTTGCATTTTCTGCTGAGGACAGGCTGCATTTACTCATCTGCTCTGCATTTGCTTTGTTTGGCTTGCCAGGATCTTAAATATATCATGTGCATATGAATGTCCCCGTGATTATACAGAGGAAAGGAAGACTGTTGTGACTGAAGGAGGAGCTGAACAGTTTGTTCACTGAGCATTTGACACACATTTGACTTTGGTAGCATATTTATAAACATGCTGTGTTTTAACTGGGTGATCTCATTGCCTCTGTGGAAGAGTGGTTATAAAGACAAATGCTGAAATGTCTTCATGTTTAGTGATTAACATGGCCTTGGTAGCTTGTGGAAAAAAATACGTGTATCACTGACATAGAATTGTTGAACTAGAGCCATTTGTGAAGAGACAGGAGTATTCTACTCTGCAAAAACACTGGGCTAAATGGGCTAGATTAATTGTGAATTAAACAAATTTTAAAACCCCAAAACAACAACAACAACAAAAAACAATATTAAAAAAAAATATCTCTGATTTGATAAGAAACAAAGAAGAATCCCTGTGTTGCACTTGAATGGGTGTAACACCTCTGGGTGTGTCTGAATCAAACACATTAGCTGTTGAACAGTGTTTTGAATAACAAACTTCACCAGTCATGGTAACAACTGTGGTGGACAATATTTGTGTGCTGTAAAAATCTGTGCTAAATGAACACTGTTAAAAGGGGGGGAAGAACATGGTTAAATTCCCCCAAGTAATCCTAGCTCAGCCTGGGTCATGGAGCATTAATATCCCCCCCCAAGGCTGCTTATCTTCTGTAACAGTCATGCTGGGAATTTAAGAAGCAGATTTTGTGTGCAACACCAATCAGAATTGTCAGGAAGGAAGTCCATAAGCCATTTTGCTTTCACAGGCATGGCTGGAATGCAGTGATCAGTTTGTTCTGTAGGTACAATAAACATTTAGGTCTGTAAAATAACTGATGTCCTTTTTGAGAAGTGTGCAATGTGGACAACTCTGAGTTGAACAGGAATACTTCAGGTAAAGCAGCAAGAAAGTCTTTACATTCAGGTAGTGTTTTAGAACTAAACAGATGTTGTTATAGGAGATGGAGAGAGAAGAAAGCTTTTTTAAAAACAGAAAAGCTGATGTCAGTGTCTGCTTTGTCTTGTAGGTACATACATTCTGACAACTGCCCTGCTGCCCCTCCTGGAAAAAGAAGATGATGCCAGAGTGGTGAGTCTGTGATGATGTTGAAAAGCGTTTTACTATTCTTACCTCCTGTTTGGTGACAGCATTTCTTTGTGCTAGTAATACAGGATTAGTTATAGGGCTGTCAGCATCTCTAGAATCCTTTTGGATTTCTCTAACGGCACCCCTCCTTCTCTCAGGCAAAACTCCTGTATGCTACTCTCAACCTTTCATTGGAAAGCAGAGTAATACACTTCTTTTGGAAATTTCCCCTTTTCCTTTCCCTAGGGCAAGTTACCACTTGCAGCATAATGCAAAATACCTGTGACAGGAGGATAGGCTTAAAAAAAACCTTAATGATCCTGGTGTAAAACAGGGCAGCAGGTGCATTTAAAAATTGATTTTTCCAAAGTTTATTACAATGCCTCTTGTTTTCTAATTAACTTCTATAAACACTAAACATATAAACTACTAATAGTGCTGTTCTGCTATATTCTTTCTCCCAATTACTTTTCAAAAGGAAGAAGCACAATGTTCCCCCAGTGGAGTTGACATCACTTCGATTGAAAATCACATTCTAAAAAAATTCTGTTTCTTCCAACTCACCCCCAGGTACGCTCCACACATGAGCACAAGCATAATACAAAGAGCATGCAGAGGAATCCTGCTCCTAAGGTCTTCAAAATATGGCCTGAAGATCCCGTTGCCTGCACGAGAGTGTTTGTTGTGGGGAGTTCTGCTTTTATTTTTCACTCATTTGCTTTTAATTCATTTGGTTTTCATTCGTTTGATTACAGATAACTGTCTCTTCTGGGGGCATGCTAGTTCAAAAATTAAACATATCTGACTTGCAGTCGGGAAATGGGACATTTGATGGAACTATGGTGTATGCACAGAACAAGGTACAGTCCATGGTTTTGGAAACAAAGCCCAGCACTGCTTTTCTGGGCAGCTTAAACCATCTGCTTGGCAAAAAGCCTGTTGTTCACTGCTGCTTTCCCATTGCATCCAACCTGCATGGAGCTGTAACCTTCAGAAGTAGGATGGCATACACCTCTGAGTGTATCCCATCTTGGACAGAGTGTGGCTAGACTTTCTTTTGATTTAATTTGAGTCTCAGGGGGTGAAAACTCTCCAGCTTTCAAACAAACATTTTCTGCCTGCTTAGTCCTTACCTGCAGTCAGCAGCAAGTAGATGTGGTCAGTAAAAGCAGTGTAACCACTTTAAAAGTAGGCTTGTGGCCAGGATATGGATTGCAACGACCCTGGTGGTCTCTGACAAAATTATCCAATAAATCCCATGAAGATGAGCAAGGATACATTTCTGCTATTTATAAATGTCCTGGTACTTACAATGTATTTGGTGTAGTTCATCTCCCTGGGAGCTGACTTGGTGTTCAGGCTATTGAACTTGATGCTAGTCTGCCTCTTTTTGCTCTATCCTAGAGACAGCAAGTTGTCTTGACAGAACAATGGGCAAAAGCTCACAGAAACATCCATTTCTCTGTTATGCACCCTGGCTGGGCAGACACTCCAGGTAACATCTGCCTGATGATTTGACTGGGTTTTGTTTTGTTTTTTTTTTCTTTTCAGGATTAGTCTAAAAGCAATGAGAAATGAGACTGTCCACTATGTTTCTCCAACAGGTGCAGTGATTTCTTGGCTCCAAGCTGGTGCTTGAAGTAGTTTTGTATCCCCTTGGTAGCTCTGTTCTGCCCAGTGTCTGCTATCAGTGTGCAGCCAGAGAATAATAATGGGCAGTGAATGCTTTCAGCAGAGCCATAGTGCATTAAGCTAACCTTTAAGTTATGTTTATAGTTGGAGTGTTAAACAAACAGACAAGAGCTTTTTGCCTGCATGAGTATCAATGTGCAGATGTTGGGAATTTGAAAGGGTATATAGGAAAATAGAGGAGGCACCATTGTGCAAGGCTGGTTCCTCTGCTCTTCCTCAAAACATTTACTGCTGTGGAGAAGCAGAGTGTTTGGCCAGAGAGCCCCTTGTCTGAGCTGCAGCTGCTCTTCAGTGCCTGTCTCTCAGCAGGTGGGCCCCCATCAGTTATCCAGCACACATGGTGTATTCTGCAATATCTTACCAGCCCCTGACACCCAAGCTTGGGATAGCAATCCTACTTCTAGGCCTTTTCTAGGAATGCAGCTTTCCAAATTTGCTTCTGAAGACATAACAATTTACCCTGACTACATGATGCTTGAAAACTGCCCTATCCAGCCAGATATCCTGGTATTTAATTTAAAATACATTTGGTTTTGTGTGTCCTCTGTGGATTTCAAACCTAACAAACCAGAAAGTTATCCCACCTTAAAGTTCAAGGATTCTCCAACCCCCCAAAATGAACAACTGCAAGGGATGGGCCTTCAATCACCACTTGCTGGACAAAATAAAAAGAGTTTAGAGTTATGTAGTTGGTTTAGGTTTACCATACAGTTTCTAAATGCAGTGCTTGCAACTGGTTTCCTAAAACTGATGAGAAAAAAAAGAGCTAAAAATCCTATTAGAATACTTGTTTTTCTGTATTTCTGTTTGCCTCATGTCTTACATCTTTGCAGTTTGGAAAGGAATTGGCTCAGTATCCTCTTGCTGATCCTCTTTTCAGCTCATACCAGTTTTGTCCCTGTAATTTGACTCAAACAAACAACTGGTGGATCATTTGGCAGGTCAGCACTGTTTCACCACAACTCATTGTACTCCTAGCTATGGGGAAATGCTCCTTCTCTTTCATAAACTCCAAGATGCTTTTTCTTTTTCCTGCACTCATAATGGTGAATTTTAAGCTGCTTTTGGCTTTGGGGGGCTTTTTTTTTTTTTTTTTTTTTTTTTTTTTTTTTTTTTTTTTTTAGCTGTGAGATCATCAATGCCAGATTTCTATGAGAAAATGAAGAATTCTCTACGCACTGAGGCCCAGGGGGCTGATACTGTTGTCTGGTTGGCAGTATCCCCTGAAGCAACAAAGTTACCAAGTGGCTTGTTCTTCCAAGGTAAGGCAGCACTATCCTACTTACCTTGCTGGATCCCCATCTGGCCTGGAGGGGAATGAAGGCTCAACCAAGAAACCTTTTTTTAAAGGATAAAGTATTTCTTCAAATCATTCCAAGATTAAAGGTTCATTGTGCAACCAGGGAACAACTGTGTGGTTATGTTCCTGCTTTTGTCCTGTAAAGTAGCTGGTGGAGAATTCAGAGCATTTCTTTAGGGAGGGTTGGGTTTTGTCTTGTTTTGCTTTTTTAATTAAAATGGCTGTGTGCAAGCCTGTGCCAAGGGAAGGTGAATCACAGCAGTCAAACAGCATCTTTTATGATGCTGGGAAAGTAGAATCCTTCTCGCAGAGTGCTGGGGGTTGGCTTTGCTTTGACAGGCTCTACTTCCTACTGCTCCATACTTGTTAATTCTGCCAGCTCCTCCTTTCTCTAATGCTGGACAGAGACCTGAGCACAGTGGTATTTTTGGCACTTTAGGCATAGGGAATGGAAAAATAGAGCTATTCTTTTTTCTAAGACAGGCATCTTAGTAGGACCATCTGGAAGCAGAGATGTCTTAATGGTGATGCAGGTCAGTTCTGTAGGAGAAGGGAAAAGCTCAGGGTAATAGCTTACAGGAGCCCAGTGCTCCTGTTGGATGTGGTGCTCAAATCCCAACCCACTGAATTTCTGGCACAGCAGGAAGTTCAGACTTTCCTGGAGTTGTGTTGATTTTGACCCTTCTGTCCCTTCCCAGGCAGTCACACAGGCTTGGCTGACAGGTATTTCACCAGACCTTTTCCATGTCATCATGCAGAAACCATATATCCCAGCTGGTCAAATGTTTTCTGTAGAACCAGGCTTTGTCTTTTGTACTTCTGTCACCATCTTCTGGTCCTGATGGTTCTGCTCAGTTGGTCTGCTCTAGATCATAATTCCACCAGGCTCTTGTCTGTGGCCTCTCTCTACCCCCAGCTTTAGTAAACAGGGAACACACCTTGGCTCTTTAACTAGAGATAACCACTCCTGAGAGTTTTGGTCTTGGCATGACTGCTTTTCAGGCTGCAAGAAAAGTCTTGTGTCCATGTCCCATGCTTATCAAATAGTGATAAAGTCAGTTTTTTCTCTTCTTACTGCTCTCTGGAAGCCACAACTTAGCATGGGCCTTCCTCAAGCTCTTTCAGGAGAGGGCTTTGTGTGCAGGAGTACTTGGCCACAAACCCTGCTCTGCTGGTCCTACAGGACCATTTTCTGAATCAGTCTCACCTTCCCTCCATTTCCTCTCTTTTGTTTTATTCCATTCCCTTTGAGTGCAAACCAAAGCCAGCAGTTTTTAGCTTAGAGAGAGAGAAAAAAAAAAAAAAAAAAAGAAAAGGAAAACAAGAACATGACTTGTACAACCAGAATTCTCTTCATCTGCCAAAATAATAATTAAAAAAAAAAAGTTTGATAGAGTCCAGCTTTCCAAAGACTAAAAGCATCCTCTTTGTGATGCTGAACTTGGCTTTCACACACAGTTCCCAAACTTAGGTCAGGTTACTGGACTCACTACAGTTAGGTGGGCAGCAGTTCACATGCAGTGATGGAGAAGGGAAGGTTCCTCTGCATGTTTCTCTCTCGGCAGTTTTCCATAAGCAGAGGTTATGGGGTGTGTGCAGCCAGTTACAATGTTTGCTCTTAAGAGAGCAAACATCTCTGCTCCCCTGGTGGCAGCCCGATAGGTTTTCAGAGAAATCTGCTGCCCAGTGTTGCAAGAACTTGTTCTTACAGTCTCAGCTGGCTACAGCAGAAGTTGGGCTTACTAAAATAACTAAGACTAACAGTGCTGCACTGCTGCTCTGATGGTCACTTCACAAACATCTGAGAGCACTGTCATAAGGTTCCTAGGCTCTAGGTACCTTTTTTTTTTTTGAGAGAGAGAGAGAAAAATCCCTTAAAACAAACAGTGTTTACACAGAGCAAGTGAGGAGTATAAGATTTGGAAAACCAAAGCATCAAGTTGAGCAAATTTGGTCAGACATCTTTCTGTTGCATACATATTATTTATTGTGATGGAGCAATTAGCCTAAGTTCTTTAGCAATTAGAATTTAACCATTATTCTTAAGGATGAAAGTAAGCATTTTAAGATACAAGCCAAACTACAAAGTTCCAGCTTGGGAATTTCTGTAGCAGTAGAAACATTATCCAGTAGGCAGGGAAAAACCCTGTCTCATGCTGACAAAGCAACCTCTGCCTGCAGCAATAATTTCAAGTTATTGGTCTTTGTCTACAAGAGCTGTGCTAGTGACAGGGGGCAGGCATAACCCTGCAGGAAGACCTTCCTTTATCTATCCTGTCCCTAGCTGCAAGTGGGGTCTCTTGCTCCACAGTCTGGAGTCATACTGTGCAAAAGGAGAGTCAGCCTAGTTCCAGAATATAAACAAAATTAGTTTAATTTCTGGTTTGGAAAATACACTTAACTAACATTGTGTATGGCAATCTACAGATGATCCCTGGCATCAAGACCATAAGCTGTGTTTGGGAAGTGTATTGCCTAGCAGAAAAATCTCCTTTGTGCTGGGAGAGGTAACTAAAATGTAGAATCACAGTGTGTCTCAGGTTGGAAGGGACCCATAAAGATCATTGATTCCAATTCCTATAATGTATCCATAAGGTTTTAATTTATTTTTTTTTTCTTCCAGACAGGCGGCCAGTCCCTACACACTTACCCCTGGCAAGCACTCACAGTCCACCAGAGGATGAGGAAAAGCTAATGAAGGTGCTGGAAGAGTTCTCCCAAAAGTTTAAATCCACTTCTCCAGGAACTTAGTGTCACTGCTGACACTGTGTAACCACAATGTTTCTAATTCCACGGTAACAGTGCTGTAGTGCTGCTGCTGTTGAGCAGAGGTAGGATGCCATAGGCCTGTCAAAAATAAATTGTGTTCAGGTGTTCTTATCATGGGGAGAGTGATGCCTGCAACCATTTTTTTTTTTCTGCTGCTGTGAGTCTCTCCCATTGTGAATATGCAACAACTGTCTCAAGGCTGTATTCTCTGATTGGAAGAAAAATTGGAAATAAAAATAAAAACCAAAGTTTTGTGAAGTTACATCTTTTAAAACTCTCAGCATAGAGAAATGCAGAGGTTTATCCCTTCAATAGCCCTCATGAAAGGCTTCAGGAAAGAAGTGGTAAATGTTTTAAACAATGTTTAAATACCACTGTATTTGACAGGTTGGTGGCTTCCTTCACTGGGGGGGACTGGGCTCAAACCTCTACCCAGGAATGCAGGAACTTTTGTATTTCCTGCTTGGTTTAAATGGGAAGATTCCTCATGGCCTTCTGTTTCTATAAATCAGTGCTGGTATGCAAAAGTGATCTGCTTCCTCATGTTTGAACAGCAAGAATTTAGGAATGCTGCCAAATGCTTTCCACATTACTTTATGGAGCCAGGGCTGAACGTTACACTGTTCATGTCAAGGCACCATGAAGTTGGAGGGTTCAGCACAAATTGCACCCATGACTCCAGGCATGAAAAGAAACAACATGCTAAGCTGTATGTGTTTGCTGTTCCTGTGATGGGTCAAAGGGAATTGCTTTATCATTATGAGTGGATTAAAGGGGGAGAAGGGAATGGAACATTGAGGTGCACAGGTTTTAAAGGAGAAGTTCACTTCCTGATGTGAGCATTTTATTTGGCCCGGAACTCTTTATTTCCTGACATGGGAGATGGGATTCATCTTCCCTGACCTGTGGACATTTGAGTTACTCATTGGGATTCTCACTGTAAATCAGTACAGAGCAGACAGGGGTTTTCACAGTGATTTACTGGATCTAGTTTTTGTTTTCCTCTATCCTTCTACTGCTGGTAAAATCTCTGACCTCAGTTGTTTTTCACTTTCTGAAGGCTTTGGCATTTTTCATTCATTTTATGAAGTTAGCTAGTCAGAAGGTTTTTGCTCTTGGGGATTTTTCAGGGAGAGGAACCTAGTGTGCCAGGCCATGTGCAGAATCATTTCCCCATGTCCTATTGGAAAGGCACAGCCCATCAGCAGTCCAGTGGGACTGACTGCACCAATGCAGGAAACACTGAAATGTTTCTCTGTCTTGGGTGAGGATTTTAGGAGGTCACTGTAACAGATACCAGACAATTTTGTGAACTGCATTTTCTCTTTCTCTAAGGTTCATTTATAGACTTAGTGAGAAACAAAAAAACCCCCACCAGCCTGTGGTTGAGTAAAGGTATAAACAACTGTTTTCTGCCTTTGGCATTCCTGTATATGCTTTGGAGTGAACTGCAAATGCTAGCTGTTGGCATTTACACCAACACTCCCACCAGCTTTTGGGGTCTCCATGCTTACACTGTTCCACTCACTGGGAACAAGATGGAAGCAGGGCCCCTCCTTCCTGTGAAACAAAACTCAGGTGAGATACTGACCAGGCCCTGCCTGGGCTCACAGGGGAGTTTTACTACAGACTTCACTCTAAGCAGCCTTAAGCTAGTGCTGAAAACCTCTGTGTAACCAGTGGTTTCAGGGGGACATAGCCCTGGGCCAGACATTTCAATTTTCAGTTCAATAACTAATGGTGGTGTTGGAGTAACAGAGTGTTTTTAAAACCATAGCAGTAGGAGCAGTACAAGTTTTCAATAACTGTTGTTTAACTCAGTGAGTTGAAAGTGAAGCTAGAGTTACTCTTTCAGAGAACAACCTGGTGGTCATTGACTCCAGTGAATTACAACTGTGAACTATTTTAATCCCTAAGTTCCTTTTGCCTGTGCCTTTCGTTCATTCCATGTGAGCGTTGCTGTCTCACACTCCCCTTCTCATGACACCAGATCCTGCTTATCTAAAATTAGAGCTGGACCACATCCATCCACTCCTCTGACTGGCAGCAGGAAGTTTCAGCTCTCTTCTGGCTCAGCTGAGAGTATTTTCCTGTCTGTCTATCAGACTTGCATCCCTTTTTTTGTTGAGTGAAGTGTTCCGGGTGGTTCGGGCAGACCCACCTACTGATTAGAGGAGGTAATTTTGTAATTCAAATAAGATGACACAAAAACTCTCTTCCTGCAGCCATCCTAACAGCACTCATCTAGACAATCAGAGAAAAAAAAAAAAGGCATTGAAAAGACAAGGAGTCTGACGGGGAGCAACTGTAACAAAACCACTTCTGCGGCTAAAAGTGACCAAATCCAAGAGCTTCAGTTTGTGAAGGAGGTCAGTATTTATTTTCCTCTCTCTAGAGGGAGCCATCAGATAAACGTTAGGAAAAAATGATGTGCTCATCTGAAGGAGACTTATTCTTTCTCAAGACAAAAGGTAATGCACAGCTTTTCAAAGAGACACAGTGCCAGCCCAGCCAGAGCTCTTCAGCAGGCCAGGTTTCCAGCCTATCATGGTGAGAAACAGCTCCACCCTTTGTAGTGCCAGCAGGGGCAGAGGTATTTCACAGATGAAAATGTTGCCAGAACAGAGGAAAAAGTGTGAAACCTGCACTGGTGCAAACTGTGGGCAGCTCCCAGGAAGTGGACATTTCCTTGATGGTAAAATCTTCCTCTTGAGCATCTTCCCTTTGCTTTCCCTCTGTGAATCCCTCAGCTGGGAGCTGTCAGAGAACAGCGATTCCCTCACTGCCCAAACACACATCTTCCCTTGGCTGCTCACCCACTGCCAGGCAGCCAGAGCCAGAGTCATGGCAAAGGAATGGCCCTGCAGACCCACACAGTTGTTGTCAGTGTTATGCCAAGTGCCAGGACAGGGAGATGAGCAGGTCCAGTGAAAACTCAGTAACCCAAATTCTTCAGTACAAATCAACGCACAAATAGAGCAGGAAAAGTAATAGCCAGAAGCTGACAGAAACTGGCTTAGTGGGGTTAACCCAGCACCATTTATTCAGTGATGTTGGAGATATTTACGTAGTAGAACAGAACTGGAACATGTACAAAATGTAATGAGAGGAAAAGATGGTCAAATTCCTAGAAAACACTGTAAAATCCCTCTATTCTGAAAGACAGCGAAACCCACAAGATACTGGTCAGTGTGGTGAACTTAACTTACCAAGCAGAGTCAGGAGCAATGTTAGAAAAGTAAAAGTATGTGTTTTAACTAGTGAATAAAATCAGCTTTTCTGAAGTAACAATGTCATGGAGCAGATGCCTAACAGACAGGTTTTATCAAGATGTGGCTTTTTGTTCAGTCCCTCTGGTCTTAAACAGAACTGCAGCTGTGCTTCTCCCTTGGCTATAGCACTGCCTGGGCACAGAGCAAGAAAACTTCAGTCCCCAGGCCAGAGTTAATAGTTTTGCCCTGAGCTGTAGACCAGGGAACTATGGTCCTGGCTCCAGACAAAATAGGAGGGTAAGGAATATATTTTACTCAACATCAGACAGCATGGTGGAAACTTCAAGAAACTAATTTGAAATGACCGATAATGACAAAGATGAATGAGGTTCACGTAGTAATTTTTTTCTGAAATTTTCTTGGCTATTTGGTGGTGGCAACCCCACATAATTTTCTGTTGAAGTGGAGCTGTTAATTAATTAACAGGTCTTCCACATCTGAGAGAAGCCATGAGCTGTTGTAAAAATGTGCACTGTGTAAAATGTGATGGTGTTTGCAAAGGTGCTGGACACAGTGAACAGGAACGAAAAAAACTCTGTAAATTAACCTGGAAAATGTAAAGGTGATGAAACCTTTAATAAATTAGTATTATTTAGTGTCTAGGGAACAAGTAACTGGAGAATGGTAAAACCTGTATCTGTATAAGGGTTAATACTTCTTGGCACCATCTCAGTGGTGACAACCCCATTATTTAAACACAAAGTGCTGCCCCATATAGTGCATTCCTCACAGCTCTACATGAGGCAGATAAATACCATTTGGCCAGTTAAACTGAAGAAGAAAATTAAGTCAGATCTTCATATAGACTCCATCTCCCATCACTAAAACAACTTTATTCTCCTCGTGGCTTCTGGATCCTGAACAGGAATGATGGTCAGCTTACAGTGCTCAGGGACAAGGGATGGTTTGGCTTTGTACACCCCTGATGAATATTCATTTCTACACTAATGGCTTGCCTTTTTTTTTGTTGTTGGGGTTTTTTTGTATGCTGGTAACATTCTCTTTTGGCATCTCTTCCTTGCTAAGACTTTGCCAGTAGACTGTGCTCTCTTGTGTTTATTTTGTTTTGAGTTCGATGTCCCCGCATGGCACCAATTTCAATGCCTTTGAATTCAGCCTCTTTCTGCTCTTAGCAACATAATGTTGTCCTGCAGCAAACAGAATTTCAGAGATGGCTCAAGAGTGGTCACAAGGGAAAATCCCCCAAACTGGGAAAATGCAATCAAAAGTCACACATGACCACACAGATTTAATCTTAAACTCATATTCCAGACTTTTGGGTTACTGACAAATGGAGGACCACTTTTTTTCTGCTGAAGAGCAAAGATTTCCAGCCAAATTCCATATGCAATTTTGAAGAGAAAGATCTGGTTCTTCACCAGTATTACACAAGAGGTTGATGCTGAAGGGAGTCTGTGCACTAATCCATCCTGAAGAAAGCATGGAGTTTGTTGTTATTGCTGCATATCATTGTTACATACAGAAACAAAGTCTAACTGAAAACATCCCATGTGTTCAGTCTGGTCTCCTGGAAATGGCATGGCCCTGGAAAACCACACAGTGGAGGCCTCTTTCCTGTGTGGTACAAAACAGAATGTTGGTTGTTCTTACCCCAGTTCTATTTGGAACAGCAAGGACAAACATATGTAGTATTCACTAATGTGCTGGTAGCCTTTGTATTTTAGATTTGAAGTAAAACCCATCTTTTTTTCTTAATTTTCCAATTTCCAATTGGTTCAGGTTGGATGACACCTGGCAGCCATCTAATCCAAACTTTCTGCCTAAGCAGGACTACCTAAAGCCCATTGTCTAGAAGGCTTCTGAATGTCTCCAAGGATGGAGAATCCACAAACCCTGTGCAACCTGTGCCAGTGCTCTGTCACCCTCACAATGGAAATGTGTTCTTGGTGTTCAAGGGGAACCTCCTGTGTCTCAGTGTGTGCCCACTGCTTCCAGTCCTGTCACTGGCAGAGCATGGCTGTGTCCTCTGTGCACCCTCCCCACACATTGATGAGATCCCCCCTGAGCCTTCTCTTCTCAAGGCTGAGCAGTCCCAGCTCTCACAGCCTTTCCTGGCAGGAGAGGTGCTCCAACACCATCATCATCTTTGCTGGACTCCACCCGGTAGCTTCATCTCTCTCTTGCACTGGGGAGCCTTGAATTGGACACAACTGGGGAAAAAAAATTGCATATTCCTCTCTAACAGTGATTTCCTCAGCAGGTTTAAAGCAAACTTTCTTTCTCAAACACTGTTTTTTGGATCAGGAACAACTGAACATCCAGCCATCCACCTTCTTATCAGCAAGCAATCCCAGGCAGATGGAACACATCCCTCTTTTTCCCAGTATTGGAGATACTCATGGCACCCTCTCAGTCAGTAGTCACTTTTGATGTGCTAAGAGTCAATGTGCTGACATGCAGGTGGGGAGGTCACCTGGGCGTCACCTAGAAAGAGCAGCTCTAGCCAGACAAGAGTGCTAACAGCTCAGCACACTGATGTCCTCTTTCAGGATTATTCTATCACTGCAAGAAGTTGCCCACATACTTTTCCCTTTACTTAAGTATTTTCAGGTTAAAAACCTAAAGTTTGGGGCTGAGGCTGACCTTCTTTCAGGCAACCTGGAACACGAGTGGCTCCAATCGTCAGCTCAGGCACCGCGTATGCGCTCAGCGCCTGCCCCAGCACCTAAAAGCTACAGGTACTGCTCGTTTTAAACCCAAGCCTGGCAGGCAGATGCTGTGAAGAACACTGCTTCTTCCCCCAAGCAAACATGAGTTAGGACATAAATGAAAAGCAGTTTTCTAAAGTGAGGAGCAGAGGAAGCCCAGCACTGTTTGTACCCCTCCCCGGCACCACGAGAAGCCGGCACTGCAGCAGCCCTGAGGAGGGACTTGGCTTTGTGTGTGTGTGGGTGAGTCTGTGGGGGGGGTGCTGCACAGTTACATTTGTACCAAAAAGCACCCTCCCTCCCATCCCCAATAATGCAATTCACAAAAATAGCTCAGATTTGTTATTCAGAAGCTAAAATGAAAGTAAAAGCACCAGGCAACAGGGATCCCTTTTTGTGTTGAGCTAGAAGGCAGGAGAAATTGAGTGTGTTACCCTAACATGTCAGAAGAGGAGGGCAGGCTTTTTACCCTGACCAGCATGAAGTCCTGGCTTCATTTGGGAGGTAAAGGAATTATTGCTTAAATTAGTGACACCCATTTTCCCTTCACATCTCAAAGGACTGCTCATAAGGTCATAGAAAAGGGACACACTTCCCCTTCTCAACCAGCTTCACTTTCAGCTTATATCACTTTTCTAAGCAAGAACAGTCTCTCCTGAGACTGCAAGATAAGGCAATGTTCAGGTTAAATTCTGATAACCTTGCAGGTAGTTTAGTCAGAAACAACAGGCTGGGAAATTTTGCAGAATGGATTTGCATACTCAACATTCACCCATACACAACACTAAACCCACAACTGCTCAGAAGAGAAGGGGACATGGGCAAGAGTTTACTACAAAGCAGTCCAAACTCACCTCACTCCCAAATTTAGACTCCTTTGGATTCAGTTCTTCACCTCTGTGTGAATGTTACATGTTCCAAAGGACCAGGAATTGACTCAGGGGCAGGAATTGACTCTGCTGCTCCATCAGCACCAGCACAACTCTCACTGGAGTCCCAGGCTTCTTGCAAGCACGACTTCTCCTCAAGAACGGGGCACTGAACAGTGATTTATGTTCACTTTGGTGCTCCCCTCTTGCTGCCACCATGAGAGAGACTCTGCACAGCAAAGCAAGTCAGGTCTTCAGCCAAAAGGCCCTGAGCCCAAGGTAACGTGGAACAGTGTAGTCCAGTAAAGTTTCATACAACTTCTCCATCTGGAATGAAATACTGGCAGGCAACTTGCTCATCTTGCGTGGCTTTGTCAGCCAAAAACACTCCAGTCATCAGAAAAGAGGCACAAAGGTGTAATGAAAAGCCTTCCAAGAGGAAACAAGCATCTAGCTTCCAGGAGAGAAAGTGGGAGGACTTAGAAAAAAAAATAACATTCAAGCTGGAAGAAGAATGTTTACAGTGCTGTGTGAATCATGTTTCAAAATATGCTGTAAAATAAGCTGCCTTGAGGGGAACCAACAACAGGCTGTATGGCCAGGAAAGCCAAGGTAGCATCATTCCAAAGAATATGAATGCAAAATGATTAAGTACATTTTATAGGTTGTTTAAAAAGAGAATTTTCCCTGAAAATACATTTTCCTTGAAAATCCTGTAACATGCACGTGGAAGTCCACTCACTATTTACTGCAGCAGCTCACTGATCAAGAATTAATGTCATGGATTGTGTTAACTTTTGTGGTTCCTCAGAAGTGAATTACTGCCAGGCAAACAAAGGAGGAGCTTTATTTTCTTCTGGCATTATCACTTAAAGGAAAACACCAGGCTTCTCTAAGTAGCAATGTGCTCTGTAGTGGGAAGTACCACAGCCTCCCTCCCCACTTTGGAGGGGAAAAGTTCAAAATAGGGCAAGACAGAGCACCACTGACCTGCTGTGTGACAGCAGCTGCAGAGCACGAGGCCTTGCTTGAACAGCAGATACAGGAGAGCCCTAGGGCTGGGCTGCAGTTCCATTCTCCACACCAGTTTCAAAGTTGATCAGCATTAGCATGCTAAAAAGTGAACTGGATTAAGGGAACAGAGTTAACACTTCAGATAAGATCCCTTTGGGAAAAGGGGCTTTTTTAAAAATTCATCTTGATAATGTGCTTTTTAAAAGGTAATTTTGGTCAATCCAGGTTTTTAAATACTTTTTTTATTTTTACAAGAAACCGTAAAATATGACAACAGGACAATGGGCATCATTCAGCAATATCAGTTTCTGCTCTGTAATGGAAATTAATAAAAACCATTAGCATTTAAAAAAAATAAATATGACAAACCATATGGAAAACAGGAAAATCAAATTCGTCATCAACAACACAGACAGGTATAAATGCTGAAATGTTGCTGCTCAAGGTAGAGGTAGAGATAAACCAGACTTTTCATCCCTAGACCAATATTAGGTCTGTGCCCCCTCCCTCCCCTCCCTCCCCATCCATGCACACACTACCAAAAGTTCCTGTTGCCAATAATTTATTTTTAATTAGCCTGCCAGCCTCATCAAACTCAGATGGGTCTGTATGCTCCTTGCAATGCTCTGAGATGGAAAACTATTTCAGTTTTTGTAGAATTTTGTTGCTAAGCAACCTGGCCCCCTGGCTTTGCAACTTGTAGAGAAGGAAAGAGGCAGGAAGCTGGATTTTAGCTACTTCAAACCAATACAGTGCCCTCCAGATGATGTTTGTTAGGACAAGCAGATAGTAGAGCCCTTTTAGGAATTGCAATAGTCCCTCAGCTCCCCAGTGACACATCCAGAGAACACGCAACACCGTGTCTGGAGTTCAGCCACTAAAGAGAGCCTGGTCAGTTGAAACATCCCAAATCAACGGGTACTCACTGTGGGGAGAGCCAGTGACTGAACACTCACATGGTAAGACACAACCCGAGAACCCTCGGTACAAAGCAGCAAATATCCTGACACAGTGAAATGCAGAAACTGAAAACGGGGCTGCACAGGGATTTTCCAAACAAACTCAAGACAACCAAAGTCAGATCATACAAACCATTAGTTAAAAAAATACCTTCTTGTGTATTTTGAGAATAAGTGGAAAGAGTCTTCGTGCAAATGTTCAGCCTTGATCAAGCAGAGGACAGAAAATCGTTGCAAACACATTTGTTCCTTTCTCCTCTGCCACTGCAGCCAGCGTTGCCTGTCTTCTGCTGTCTGATTAGGGTTAGGAAATCTGTTTCTTCTGTACATATCACCTTTCAAGTTCCACTGATGTACCATCAAGACACTACTGGTGTCATATCCCACAGCTGTTAATACAATAAAATATGACAATATAGTGAACAATGTTTTTTTTTTTTTTTTTTTTTTGGCTTAAGAGAAGCTACATGTATGCAGCAAGTCTGATGAGGTTGGATTCCATTTGCCAGCACTCACATCAGCCTGGCAGAGGCTAACCAAATAACATTCTGTATGTCACTATGCTTTAGCCATATAAGCCACATTCACAGCTGGCCTTAAGAGAAACCAAAAACCCACACTATGTTGCTAACTTGAATGATCTGTGATTAGCAGAGTCATAACACATTGTGAGTTAAGACATTATTCAAGCTTTGTTATAAACTTTATATATATATATATATAATCTATTTATTCACCTAGCCACACAAAGATTCACCATGTTGAGATACAGTTTGTCTTCCCAGAGGAAGAGCTACAGAAAGCCCCTATCAGAGCCCTTTGAGGCAATAACTTTACAGACCAAGACCTTCTTGGTCCCTGTTGGGCAGAATTCCACCAGTGAAAGGTTGGAGGGGGGAAGAAAGCAGGTAGGACATACCTGGAACCACAGGAGAGAGAAAGGAGAAATGAAACTCAGGAGCTAGAAGCAATCTCCTTGCTCTTACCTTTATCACCTTGTCTGTCCCCGAGGTCAGCAGCCATCCCCTGGTGGCATCAAAGTGTACGTGCACGATGTTGTGCTTACTGTCATGGAAAGTGGCTGTGGGTGCCCGCCTGAGGGAAGAGAGCTAGGAATCAGCAAAGTCTGGGACTGCAGAATTTTGCCCCAACGTTCTCTGTTGAGGCTACAAGCATTTGAATGCTTCTGCAAAGTCATGAGTACAGCAACTTCTCTGTAAACTCCACCTTGAGGCCTCTATGGCATGAGAGGAGCAGGGGTAGAAGCCACTCCATCCCTCCTGTTTTGGTGGGCACAGCAGAGGCTTATCCTGCTGGAAGAGCCCAGGGACCACCCTTGGGTGCTGCTCCTGGAGCCTTGCACCCACCCAGGCCCTCCTGGATGCAGTTTTGCCCCTCTCCCTCCAGTGCAAGATGTCTCAGTGCCCACACTTACTCTTCATCTGTTATAGACTCGTGGCAGCTATCACAGACCCTCACTTCGAACTCGAAGCCCATCAGTGGGATGGAGGAGCGCTTGGAGCTGCATTTGCCACAGACAGCTTTCCCACACTTCCGGCAGTGATGCTGCAGGAGACAACACACGGAAAGACATCTTCAGCAACAAACCCAGCTCCTGATTCAGGTCCCACTGGTTCTACCACCTCACTCCAGCAAGACCCAGCAGGAGCTGCAGCAAGCAGGAAATTGATTCCGACGGAAGATGAAGGAAAACAGACAAGGCCTTCAGCATAAATGGCAAGGGGGAGGGAAATCTTACTTTTTTTTCCCCTCCTCCACTACCTGGGGCAAGCAGCAGTTGATCTCTAGCATGGACACTGGGAAGTGGAGGCAGAGCACTACCCAGGCTAGGTGGGTTCTACCTCTCTCCCTAGCTCCAGGGTGGCATCATACACTACTCAGCAAATCGTTGCTGCTCCATCACTTGACATCTGTGAATATAGCTGTGGGTTGGGGCTTCTACACTGAGCATGGCCAGTGTTACAGGGGGTCTTCAATGGGGTAGAGGGCAGAAGCAAGTCCAAGCTGACATATTTTCATTGGTACAACTAGAGATGGGAGAACAGGACAAAGAATCACATTATACACCCAGAAGATGTGTCCCTGCCAATCAGTCAATTGCCACAGGGCTAAGAGCTGTAATTACCCCTGAACCGGGGAGTCTCACTTTGGGGGTGTAGGGGATGACACCACTGCTCAGCAGCACACGACATGTTAAGATGTCTCCAGGCTGAGGTAGAAGAGGTCTACATTATCACACTCCGTCCTGGTTTGGGCCAGGATAAAGGTGATTTTCTGGTTTGTACTTTTGCTTTCAGCTAAGTCTCTTGTAAGTAGCTGCACTTGCTGAAATTAACAGCAAGTTTCTCAGACAGTGTCTGCTTCTAGGACTGATAACACTGGATGTTTATAGTTACTGCTACAGACTGGTGTGCAGAGCCAAGGGCACTGCTCAGCTCTGAGGAACATTTTACCCTGCAGAAGGAGTAAAGAGGTCCCACCTGAACCCCTCCTTTGGGGAGGCCCGAGACAAGATAAATGCCAGAACTGACCAAACAGAGTATTCCATCCCATACACGTCATACTCAGTATAAATCTGAGGGATCATGAGGGTCAAACCCCTCCCTGCCCCTTCTTCTTCTTCCTGCCCTTCCTTCACTGGTTCCCTGTGTGCTTCAGCATCCTGGGAGGATTCCGTCCATTCCTCTGCCTGTGGTCCTGATCCGTGCCAGCCTGAATCTGTGTGTTCCTGCCTCCAGCTCCTGACTGCTCCTGACCCCAGGAGTCCAGCCTGGACTTTCCCAGGGCTGCCCTGCAGCCTCCGTGGTGACGTGAGAGTTATTGGGGGGAAGAGGGGAGGAACGTGGTATCAATTTTTTTCCTGTATATTTGTAGATATTTAATAATTTTCCCTATTTATCATTACTGTTTCATTAAAGTTGTGTAGTTTAGTTTCCAACCCGTAAGTCTTTTCCTTTATTCTCTCTCCTTTCCGTATCAGGGAGGAGAGGGGGATTAATGGAAAACATCTGTTATTGGGTTTAATTGCCGGGCCAGTGTTAAACCCTGACACTGTGTCACTCTGTAGTTCCATCCAAACCTTTACGTATAGACATCCACCAACTGTTCATCTCAGTCAACATCTTTGGCCATTTTCTGCCCCAGAAGCACCAATGCTTCTGCATTTTGGTGCCACCAGCCTTGGCTGTTTTCTCCTGCTCTGGCTGTGTAGGACCCAGAGGCTGCCTTGCCAGCCACAGGTCAGCCAGGCTTTCTGGTGATGAGCTTGGCTTTGTCCCACACACTCAACTTCTCCAAGCTTCACAGGTACATCCCTTTCATCATCTTTTTTTCCCTCTCCCAGAAATCTGAGATGTGCAGCCCTCTCCTGCTGGGCAGGAAAACAGAGTGGTTTGTTCCAAGCACTCCAATAAGCCCTCACCAACACAGCCTGAGCAGTCACAGATGTTTACCCAGGCTCATTGAAAACAGCTTTGGTTTCTGCACAGTTTCCAAAAATCAGCTGCAAATTTCTTTCTGCAATACATTCAGCTAACATTAAGTAAAATCTCACAGGGCTAAAGCCATGGAAGGTCCAAAGCCAGTCTACTCAGCCCAAGGCTCATTATATGCATTTGCTACTGGGATTCGTTGGGGGAGGAAAAAGAAACAACAAACCAAAACAAAATAAACAAAACAACAAAACAACAACCAAAAAACCCAACCCAAAACAAAAAAGAAAACATAAAAAAGAAAGAAGGAAAAAAAAAATAAAGAAAAAAATAGAAGAGAAGTAAGTTCCTCACAGAACCAAACCCCATCTGAGGGGAGCCCACTGTCTCATTATTGAGCACTTTGTGGAAGAACAAAGTGTAAGTTCTTAAGGCTTTAGGGGAAAAAATGTTATCATGATCTATTTTGAGAGAAAAGCCTAATTGCAGCACGTTAAGACAGCAAAGGATGCATACAAACCTGCCTGAGGCCTATTTTCTTACTGTCCCACATTTGCTTGAAGTTCCAGAAGAAAGGCTGGTCACATTTTTGGCAGGAGTCACTATCCAGCCACTCTGGGGTCTGCAACACACACACGAACACAAATTAGGAGTGAGCAACAAACAGAAAGGCTTCCAATAGAGCCTACAGGCAGAACAAGAAAGATGTGTTGGGGTGCAGTAATGTGGACAACTCGACTTAATTAAAAATCCCCATATTCACAAGATGCCATTTTGGCTGTTCACTGGGTTGTCTTTCTTGGCCCAGCTCTGAGCCTTGAAGGACACAGGAAGAAGTCTTCTCACTCAAATCTTGAAACAGAGTTTGATTATAAGACCATAAGAATAACACTGGAAGAAACAAACCTCCCCCACCTCTCTAAGTCTGGATTAAGCATTTAAAATATTCTGTCCTGTCTTGTCTGGAGAGCATTTACCACCTGCTATTGCCTCTGTTGAGGGTAGGGTACAATTAGTATTTCCAATAGTCAAGCTACTCATTTGTATGGAAGGAGAAGGTATCTGAAATGCTGATGTGCTTTTATTATTATTTATTTTTTAATACTGTAAAAGGTGTTCCTGTATTACAGATCACACACAGAGGTGAGAGAGATGAGATTGACCTGAACAAACCTAAACCCCAGTACCATTTCTTTTCCCTGCTTTCACACAGAGATGAAGGTCTCCTGTTTCCTAGCATAGCATGCAGCTTTGTGCTCAAGCTGAGGGTGAAGCAGCTAGAGAAGACTTGAAGAAAAGGAAGAAAATATTTGAGGTACTTGTCTCTTCTGCAGCTGAGTTTTGCTATGCAGAACAGCATGGATCAGACACCTTGTAAGGAAGCAAGGCTTACCAGATCCTGAAAAAACTCCAGAAATACCTGAAGCAGCAGAGGGGCACATGGAGGGGGCAGCTGATCTCCTCCCTTACACCTGAGTCCCCCAACACTTGTCTTCCATTGAACTGCTTGGGGATATGCAGTGCAGCTCCCCACAATGTTTAGGAAAACCTCCAGGATACATAGGACTCTTGGTTCTTGATCCCTCTCTCTATCTGGCTGTCCTAACCTGGCCTAGGAAGAGCAATGCTCCTTCCCAGCAGGTAACTTCTGGTCCTCTTGCCTCCCCCTCTCCAGGAGCTCAGCCCATAGCAAGCAGGTCTGTCCCACCCCTCAAATGGGGCAGCACCAGGCAGACCAGGCCATCCCTGCCACCACTGCTTTGGCAGCACTGCCAGACACCCCCAACAGCCCCACCCACCCCATGAAATCATATAAACACTAAATAATGCTTAATACTTTGTAAGAACACACTATTGGCAAACTGCACTTGGCTTAGCACAGCCAATGGCTTCTCACATGCTGCAATTTAAAATGGCAAGAAATACAGCTGAGATTAAGAATTAAAAGTCATATAAAAGCCAGGCAAAGTTAAGGTAAGGCTGATGGACACCCTCAGCTCCCAGGATAGCTTTGACCTCCAGCAATAAAGCAACTGTCTGCTTCAGCTTCTCTGCCAGTTACTTTGAAGGCAGCTCATTGTGCCAGGGTAAATCCTTGTCTCTTCTACTCACAACAGGCTTTCTGTTTAATGCCTACAGATTTGCATTTGTGTGTGTAAGTTTTAATCTCTTAAGCATCTGAACACTATAGATGAAGACATTTTGCTTGTGACAAGTAAGTGCTTTGTAGTCAAACAGAAACACAGCTTCTGGCATCTTTCAGATGTTGTCTTCTCACAGCTTTTTAAAAACAGAGATTAAATAAAGAGTCAAGGTCTACAATGGCTTAATTCACTCTAATGAAATCTCAGACTTGTGGGAAAATCTGCCAGCATCAAAGTGAGTACTCAGAACATATCAGAAAACCCTTAACTAAGAATATGAGAAAACCCTTAACTAAGGGCAAAAATACCAAAGTCAAAATCCAGTAGAAAATGCTCTAGGATCCCAAACCAAGGCATGGTATTAAAATCTCAATGGTTACTGTCTTGGGAGTAGTTTAGCACCATGAAGATGCTATTGCACTACTGATAAAATGAACAAACTCACACAGCCATAGTCAGACCTGCTGCTAAATCCTCTAAATTTAGCTAATTATATGTTACCTTCACTTTTTAAACCAGACCTCTCACAGACTTGCCAGCTGTTTTGTGACAAGCCAGTCTTAACCCTTACTGTAGCCTTCTGAAGAGAATGAATAAATAAAATTTTTCATTTCTGGAAGTTTGAGTTGCAGCAAAAAGGAAACATCTGTTGGGAAGAAGGAAATTGCTCCTCTTTCATCTCACTTTTGGAGCTGATGACATAATTGGCCATTAGATTAGTAATTAAAGAGAGCCAACTGGAATGCTAATTCACATTAAAAAGGGAGCTCAGTTCCTGCCTAGGCCTGGATCAGGTTTTTAATCCCATTTTCCAGTTAGCTTTTCTCCTTGCTCCAGGGAGACTCCTACAACCCAGGAAGGCAAAAAAACTTGAAGCAAACCAGCAAAGCTGCTGAAAACCCTACACTGCCAAAAGCTTTGCTCAGAGCTACCCAGTGTGGAGACATGGGAGGGGGGTCTAGGACACCTGTCTGCCACCAGCTGTCCACTGCCAGCTCTCTGCCAGTTGCTTTTATACTGCTAACTCTCCACTGGGCAACTCTGTGAGGACTGGGAAATGGTGCTACGCACCTCCCTGCTGTGCAGCATCACACCACAGGTACTCCCTGCAACAGAGCAGCTGCTTGCTCCCCAGCTTCCCAAGAAAAATCCTCCTGTAATTCTCTCCACCCACCTTCCATCCTGCTTGCACATTATCTGGCCGTGCTTATGCTGGCCAAAATTTTAGTTTTTGTATTTCAAGATGGCAAGGCTTGTACGACAAAACGGCAGTGCTCAGGTGCTCAGCTTCTCTCCCTGTCTTCCCCACCACCCACCCCCATGAAAGACCCTCACTTCAAGCACACAGAGCACCCACCCATGTTCAAAGGTTTTGTGGAGCTTGCTGTGCCAGGGGGGACCAGCAGCATGGTGGTGCCATGTGGGTGGGAAGGACTGGCACTGCACTGGGGAGACATGGAGCAGGGAGGAGCAGTGCAGAACCATGCATCATCTGCAGATCCATGCACCATCTGCAGATCTGCACAGAGTGGTCCCAGCACAGAGTCAGCAGTGTAGAAGTGTCCAGCAGAAATTTGTCAGGGAGGCAGTTGACAGTGGAGAATAGTTTGTGGCTGACAGTTAACAGAGGACAGTTGTCCCTTTCTGGACTTGGGGTGCACACATCCCCCCTCACAGGAACAGGGCAGAGGTTTGCCATGAGTCATGTTGCCAGGATTTGCCACACTGCCAAGCAGGGCTGGTGCCTGACTCACCAGCACAGCTCTTACTGCCCCTCTCTGAATCAGGGCTCAGAAATTGCTGAGGGGAGGCTGCTTCCACAGTGCCAAAGACCTGGGGTTCATTTTTGCACCCACTTACACTTATTGTCTGCACAGCACAAAAGTAATTAGGAGAGTGTAGGTGAAACCTTACTGTCTGGACTGGCAAAGTCATTGTTTACCCCACTTTGACATGGTTACACCAGAGGGAAGCAAGACTGAGTAGCAGGTGAGATCGAAGCCCTAGTTAAATGTCTTTTTAGTAAGAACAGGAAAAAAACCTGTTGCAGGGGTCGCAGGTTTTCAGAGATAACAAAGAGCTTTCTTGTTTTGTTAAAAATGCCTAATAATTATCATTCCATCTATGCACCTCTGAACTGACAATATTTCTCATAATGCCCTGAAAAACAAAGCAGAACATTTCACATTACCCTCCTTAGAGTCTGTCTTTTGGAGCAGTAATGTGAAGGGTAAGAGTCATTTAGCAGCCTACTTAATACACATTTTCTGTCAGGCTGCTTCCCCTGTACCGTATTATCAAAGGCACAGCATAATTGCTGTATAACAACTGGAGCATGTAAAAACAACAAAAGCAAGCATTTTTAAAGCCTGGAATGATCTTGTTTAGGTTGAAAGTTCCACATTCTGAGCAAATCAACAAGAACCAAGTATCTACCTCCTGCCTCTCAACATCCATGTTCCAGACGACGATTCCCCCATCTGCACCGCAGGAAATGAGCTGCCGAGTGTGGTGAGCGTAGGAGAGAGATTGAACTTTATCACTGAAAAAGAAACAAGACAGTTACTAATCAACCATCTTGGATAGCACACAAGTAGGTGCAGAATATACAATAAAGCAGTGTAAACCACTTGTTTGCCCACATTTCCCTTCCTCTTCTCACTGTACTCACTACAGCCATTGGAGGCACCAGTCTTTGTTATGCAACTGGGACCAGAAGCAGAATGTTGCTCATCTGGGCAGTATTTACAAAAGCAAAGACATTTTCTGATAACTGCTTTTGCTGCTCCTGAGACTGGAGGAGCCAGCTGCATTGGGAACCCTGAACAGAGCTGCAGCTCTAAGGCCTCTCTGAAGGCACATCTGGAGGATGCATAAACACAGCCCTGGTAAGGTATCTTCTTGTCAGAAAGGCAGTGTAAGCTTTTTTTTTCACAAATCACTGCAACATCTGGGAATGAAGCAATGAGGAAGTACTGAAGATTTTTTTCAGCACTATCAAGCACAGGGAGTTCAAAATTAATATAGGCATCACTCTGAAATCTCACCAACATCCAAATTGCTAAGCAGAGTGCAGCACCACTCAAAAGAAACATGAATATGTAAGAAGCCACTAAAACCACCGTGGGATTTTGCCTGTCCAGACCTGAGTCTGACATACATTCCCACAAATGTGCATTTCTAATATATTGAAACAAACTTGTTGTATTGCCAGCATTAAAAGGCTAGATCATTGCAACTAGAGCCATTCTGATCTCTACTCAATGCCCAGCATGGGTTTACTCTTCTTTGAAAACATCTACTAAGCTACACGAATGTGAGGCCTGCATGTGCAAAGATGAAGCCTCTTTGCATTGAGGAGATGATGAAGGCCCCTTAGGGTAACACACATTACTTAGAATTCAAGCTGTAGGTAAAGTGCCATGGAAAAGTTAGTGCTGAGGAAAAAGGGATTAATTGTCCAAGCCTGATGCTCCCTCTAGGGGAAGGAAAGACCTCGACACCTGAAAAGTGAGAATTTCCCTGCAGCTTTTCTCATAAAGACACCCCTCTTTCAAACAAAGGTGCAAGCTCTGGAGTAAAGCATTCACAGCTATAGATATTGTGCTTTCCTTCAGTGCCCTTTGCAGACTCTCAAACCAGCCTGTGGGCCTAATGCTGAAAAACTTGCTATAAATAACTTATTCCAGTTGTGTATGGACCACGGGGAGTCACACATACAAGCCTGAGGCATGCGGGGCAGGCCTGAGGCATGCAACCTTTGGGTTGTTTGTTTTGAGATGTGGGTTCTGCCTTTAGCTTTTCTCCCCTAGAAGCAGGAGGAAGGGCTTTTAACATACTTATGTCCTTGCAGCTCAATGGCTGTTCCTTTTCTTCCTCCAATATCCCACATTATAATGGAATGATCAGAACTGCCTGAGAATAAAACTCGCTGTATTGGGTCCCAACAGAGAGCAGTGACACCACCTGAAATTGGAGATGCACACAACAGTCATTTCATTACAGAAAGTGGAAGACAGGGATGTAGCTAAACAGGTAAACAAAAGATACAACGGAAAAATAGGGAGAGATAGCAACTAAAAGGCAGGTTTCTTCAACAAAGGCCATGCAGCCACTGTGCTTGGAGCTGAAACTAACAGCCTAGAAAACATACTGAATCCCCATTCTGCTCTTTTGCAGGGCAGAGGGCTCTGCTGTCACTCTCATAGATGAATCCACTGAACAGTAAAGTGTGGTAGAAGGATGGTAAAGGTGTAACTACACAGCTTTTCATTTCCATCACTCACAGGAGATTACAAAAGAGAAGCACGTGTGGAATATAATGGGCATTTTCACAGTATCCCAGCACATGGATTACACCACCTTGCGCTACCTCATGATTGAGCTATTAGTGTTCAATCAGAGGAGGGATATGAAGAGAAAATGCTGAGAAATGACCATCGTTTTTTCTCTTACATGGCAGGATCACATCGTAGAATTGCTGTTTTAAAAGTTTGATGGGGCACAAGTCCCAGCAGTGAAGCAAGTAACTAGTGCCTCCAAGATGTGCCTATTTCTCTTGGACAAAAGAGTCTACCTATACAGGTCCTTCTTTGGGGAGCATCCTTTTCCATCAACAATTACCATAACTTGTTCTACTCTCGCTCTAATTAGCAGTTACTGATTGTGGCATTTTCTGCCATAGAAGTTTTCTGGTCAGAAGTCTGATCACTCTCCTTTTTACCAATAAAGAGTAAACTTCTACGAGCTGTAGTGAGAGTTAGAGGTCTATCTCCCTTCCACACTATGCACTGACACAAGCCCTCCTGGTGTTTCACAGAAGACTCAAAAAACCATGACACAAAAACACAGATGGAGAAACAAATTTTGTGTCCTCCTGTGGCTTTCCTTACCTGTGTGCCCCTTAAATGTTGTAACAAGGCTGCAGGACTCTTGCTCTAGTTTGAGTATAGTCACTTGCCCAGAATGATCACCAACAAACACGTGCCGGGTTTCCACATCAAATCTGACGGATAAATGCTGAGAAAAAACACCTTGCTTACACAAGCTTTGCATTCCTTTCATGACTTGTTAATTCTTTTAACATGACTATACTGTAACCTTGTGAATAGTACTTCAGTCTCAAGGAGGTATTCAGAGTGTAATTTTAGGCATCAAGCTCATAACTGTTCATATTAATAGTGCTGTCTTCCTGAGTGAACTGAAGAGTAACACACACAAAAAAAAAAAGAAAAAAGAAAAAAAGAAAAAAAATATTCCAGAAGATGAAAGTTGTGTTTTTATTATGAAACACCTTTATAAGAGCCCTTCGCCATGAAAAGAGGAGTCATCTCCCCAGACTCTGTAACTTGGGTGACAGAGTTGGGTGGTGTCCACTTTCTCTTTCCCCATACCCCAAATTGTATGAAATAACTGTTACTAGTTTTATGGTCCTTCATTATAGTTAAGTTTACAAATGCAATGAAGAACGTCAGTGTATATTGTATTTAGGGGAGTGTCAGCAAAATCAGCTGCATCACACATATTCTTAACTGAATAAAATCTGGACCTATTCAGTCACTTACTGGAACCCCAGATGCTGACCTCTTCATCCAATTTAATTCCACATTGAGTCTGTACTGGATATTTAAACAGCAACTGCTTATCACTGATCTTATGCACACAGGGCATTGGCTAAAAACAAAACAAAAAACCAAACCAAACCAAACAAAAACAACCTTCCTGGTTCTGCCAAGCTTTTTGCAGTATTTGCAGTATTTGTGAACAATTCTAGCTTTCTCTAACATCCACCAGAATGATCTATCTGATGACCCAAATTAAAGTACCCTTCTGAATTAGTCAAAATGATCCATTCTCTAGAGTGGTTTAGGAAATACTGGATGCATTTATAATGCAATTAAAAATTAAGGTTTCTTTATGCCATTTATATGGGCTGAATACCCACATAATATAAAGCAAGTCCATGTTCAGACTATCATTTAGAGTTAGTCTCACTTCCCATGAACCAGCAAAGCACACATCATCTGTATCACATACACCATAGGGCACTAAAAGGTCTGTTTATGCTAACCCCTGGTTTCAGTTTAAGAGCTCATATTTTTCCACTTCCTTTTTCATCTGCAATAAAGCTGAATTATTATTTCTTTTATTGTCAGGCAGCTGGGGCAGCTCTAGGTGAATAAGCCACTTGAGTGCCATTTCTGGAGCCATTCACTCCTTAGTTACCCCAAATTCCCCACACATACTTGGCTGTTCCAGAGTGAAGGACAAGCACTCATTTTTATATATTAAAGTAATTTAATTTTTGCCATGCACACATGCAGGCCTGCTGACCTGATAACCGACCTACTTTGCTACTGTTAATTCCAAGAAGAAAGCATGAGCTGCATGTTTAAATGAAGGCCCTGTTCAGAGTTATTACAAAAGCAGACAACAACAGGTTGCAGATTGCCCATTGTTTTGCTCAGGAATGCTGAGACCTACATATGCCATCATGCATTAAGGAGACAAAGCAAGGAGAAGAGACAGTTTTTAAAATTGTCTTTAAGTAATGGCTTCTCGCAACAAAGCACTGAACCTCTATGGGGCATGGAACTAGAAAAATAAACAAAAGGGGCTGTTTAGGTGCCAAAGAGCAGAAATAAAACTGAGAGCTCAGCAAAGGATACTGCAGGCCGCAGGCGCCCGCGCTGGTGCGGTACCCTCCCAGCCGCTGCCCGCTCTCCGAACAGTGCCACGTGAAGTGTTTGTCTTGTCCAGTGCTTAACACCCACTCCATCTCCAGGACAAACAGAATCATCATAACTCTGCTTTGATGAGCTGAAAATTAAGCAGACAAGACATATAATTGTAGAGAACAACGTGGGGGCAAAACACTGATGAAGATACCAACTGCACCAGATTCCTCCACTCCCTTCTCACCCGTTCACCCTCCCCTACAGATGAAGCTGTGTTTAATAATCCTGTTGACATGAGTTACCATGCAAGCTTGTAAGGTCCCTGCTCTGCATGTTCAGTGTTTGCATCAGAAAAAGCAGAAGCAAGACTTAATTCCTTCCATGCCTATTGCAGCCATTCATCATCTTCTTCGTATCATCACCAACAAAGCTCTCATTATGGAAAGCACTCTGGGCTCTACGTAAAACCCTTTTGAGCCAGTTTTATAACAGCAGTGCAGATGCCTACACTGCTGCTCCTCTTGCTGGGAGGTCTGGTGGGTCAAGGCTGCTGACTGTGGTACCCCAGCAGAACAATGAGCTACAGCACAGGCACAACTCTGCACCAAAGGGAAGTTTTAACATCACACGTAAACCAGCTAATAAGGAAATTGCAACAAAATGGAATACCACCCCAACTGAAAATAAAAATTTAAAAAATCACAGCTGTGTAAGAATAATAAAAAAGCTGAAGGAATAAATTTCTACTGCTATCTAAATTAAGCAATAAAAAACTTTTCATTAAAGAGAGGGAACCCAGGCTTGTGTAGACATTGTTTTGTATGAATGACCAGTGGTCTTGGTCATGGAGTGCTGACTGAGCCAACTGTTTAATAAAACAAGCAGCTGGAAAGACTTGCAGAATTATTCCCACCTGTAACATAGCAGCAAATGTCTTGCTCCTCAATCTAAGGCCCTACTGGTTTGTTACTGTTCTGAGACCCAGCAAACATGTGTTTCACAAAACAGCCTGCTCGTATTTGTTTATATTAAAGCTGACACACTGGAAAGATTAAGTATCTTTGTAAGCTTAAAAACCAGCCCAAGACCACTGTTTGAAACTTAGAGAAATTCCTCAGAACAGTATGGGAATATTGCTGTCTGCCCTACACAAACACACAGCTCAGATGAGAGTGGTGTTCAAATCCTATGAGGGGGAACCAGTTGTAGCAAAGAACAGGGAGTCAGTACAAGCCAACATCTGCCCCTGATCCATACTGCTTTTTAAATCTAGATTCCCTGAGGAGAAAAGTCAATAGATGCATCGACACAAGTTAGCATAACTCTGATTTGGCAGATGGACTAGTTTACAGCATCAGACTTGAACTGTGTCCAGATACATTCACCCTCACCCTTAGAAGAGCTCAGACTTTGGCTCTTGTTGCCATACGCTTTTAAACTCCATGTTTGCAATCAAGATAGAGGGAGGGGAACACCCAGGAGTCACTTGACCTCTTGCAAACCTCTCTTCCCTCCACCCTCCAGATTTCTTCTCTGGGAAGAAATTCAGTGACCCCAGGGGTGTCTTTACCTACCTGCTGGTCTCCCCAGGAACACCTGCAGTACCTGGTGGAGTGGTGCACAGCAGAAAGTGCCATGATGGGACGCATGCTGCTACAAGCACCTGATGAGCTCGTGTACAAGCTTCCAGGAGCTTGTGTGTCAAGGTAAAGAGCGAGTGCTTGTAGGAGGCTGATGCCCTGTGACCCACCCTGGAGTTCTGTCTATCACATCCCCAACCTTTGTAGTTTGATCCCCAACCTCTGTAGATTGATCCCTTTCCAGAAAAGGAACATTTTGCAACTCTACCCACAGTTAGAGCACAGGATGCCACCTCTGCTGCTCATGCTGGGCCTCCATACAGCACCAGATCTGGCCACAGACCCCCGCCAAGACCAAAATGCAGACTATGCTGCATCCTCTGTCACTAGAAGACCATTTGGCAGGCATATTCATGGCCTTTCAGGATGAAATTAGTGTTCTTTAATCACTACAGCAGCTTCAGCTACTTATAATGATACTTTGTAGGGCATGATCAATAGCCAGTTGCTGGGCAAGGTGCTGAACATTTACAAAGATAACACAAGCAAAACCAGTGAACATGGCTAAGGCAAAGTTCCTTGGTGGACTGAATAAAATCATTTACTCCCCTCAAAATATCTTTAAAGAATATAAAGGGCTTACTTGAAGATTTTAAACAAAACCAAACACCCAACACTTTTAAAAGTAAGATTTTTAACAAACAAACCACTAGAAGGCCACCATACTCAGCAAAACTATATGGTCCTTTTTAATTATGTTTTTCTTGCCCAAAACTTTTGCTGAGATGCTTACACCAACCCCTATACCTAGGCAGAGCCATGTCAGGAAGGTGTCCTACAGGCATGAGACTATAGAGGGGAGTCACCCCAGACCAGATGAGAAAGGTTCATCTCTGCTGGATCATGACATATCTACCCCAAGGATTAAGTTGCCTTTCCTTGCATATTCTCCCAGAGAGCATAGTGAACACAGGGCCCTTCCCACCTTGCTGTGTCCCGGCAGTGCTGTTGGACTCTGGTCCCAGTGATGTCCCTAGTAAGCCCAGATCCAATGTCCTGGATGGAGGCAACTGTGAGGAGCACAGCAGCACCTCCTGGTGCACGGCCCAATGAAGCTGTAGGAGGCTGTGACTAAAAGCAGGGCCCAGAGCACCTCTCTTGCACGATGCTTCCCCAGGATCTCAGACCTCCCCTACAGCTTCCAAGCCCAGGAAAGTGGCAGAGGGGATGCTGGGCTCCCCTACCAACACCCAGGGTGAGGAGTGGACAACCCGTGAGCGTGTCCCTATGGATGGGAGTGGTGGGAGGCACTGTGCTGCAGGCTCTGGTCACTGGTGTGCTGCAAACAGTGGGGAGTATCTGCTTTGTTTTAACTCCCTTACACTGTGAAAAACTTGCTTTCTTCAACTGTCCCTTGGGACTTTGAGTGACACTTTCCAGTAGAGCTGAAGAAAGGTGAGATTGTCCCTGGGTTGCTGTAAGCTACTCATTGCTATTTCATTGCTGGTCTGGACAGGGAAGAGACCCAGAGGGGCCTGTGGCTCAGTGTGAGGTGCCTGCACTATTGGTGAGATGGGCAGAGTGTTTCTTCATGCAGAAGCTCTCCTCCATCCCCAGGCCCTGTCTGGCTGGGCTGGGGAAGGTGTTGACCACTGTTCCAGGGAAAGTTTTCTACTGGCCCTTCACAGATTCTTGTCCTGCCTGTACCAATGAATTGGGACCCATTTCCCCCCCCTCTCTGGTTGCCATCTTCATTTGAAGCACTAACAGCAGTCTGGTTTTCCTAAGCCAGCAGGGGAGGGAGAAACACCTCCAACAGTATCTGAGAGTGTATTTTTCCAAAACCAAACTTTTGCCCACACAGCTGGCAATGTGCAGGAAGCAGAAGACCAACCCTAATGCTTCTGTAACCCTTGCATAGGGGGGGTTAGTATGTAGACATCCTCCCCCATGAATGTGAGGGATTCCAGCAGCCTGGGTTCACCACTCCTAAAACCTGGAGGTCAGTTGCACACTGACACTATTTTTTAAACTAGGGGAATACATTTTTCATCAGCTTGAACAATGAAATCCAAACATCAAACTCTGGAAGTAAAGTAGGAAAGTTGGCCAAGGACTCTGTGCCCCTGAAGGATGCAGCAGGTGTCACATGCACTGGTTTAAGTGCCTGAGGATGATCACCATGGTCTGGGCTAGAACTGAAATTATGCCTATTCTGGGCACAAGCATTGCTTCTCTTGCCTTAAAATAAAGTCCACAACATTCAGATATAATTTTCTAACACAATGTCTGAGAGTTCTGTCACAAAATGACCAGAATTGATCAAAATTCTTCCCATGCTGAGACAAGCAGTCTAGGAATGAGGTGACTCCAGTTGGGCTGTGATCAGTTGCATTGCCTCTCTCTACTGATGCTTATGGACCCTCATTACAGTCCTCTGTTGTCCAAACTTTGAGGGATGCCACCTGAACTCCCACAGGATAACCCACAGAGGTTCTCCATGGCATCTTTGTAGCCAATGCTACATCTCCTCCAATGCTCTGCAGGAGCAGCATGTCTGGCACACTGCAGTAGATCATGAGAACAGCCTTCATTTTCCTTCTTTTTAATTTTGTGAGAAGTGCTCCCCAACCCTGGGGTGGGCTGCCAAAGTCAACTGTCTGTTTTGCCACACTGCCAAGACATACGTTCCCCCCTTCCAAAATTTTCAGCCTTCTTCCTGATGAACTTGGCAAGAAAAGTGGTCTCATGTGTGTGTTGTTCTGCATATGCAGAACATCAGAAGAAAAGACTTCAGCTCACCTTTCCTATGGTCTGATGAGCCTGCAGGATTGAATCCAAGCATGCAAATAGATAAGCTAATAATAAAGAGGGCTACAGAACAGTCATTAAGACTCTTCAGTGCAACAACACTTAAATATGAAACCTAGCTATGCCAAACTGCTGATTGTGGAGCAATCACAAATTTGGATACTAAAGACTTGTACAGTCAGATTGCATAATCTTTTATAAGATTTTATGTATATATTATCTTCATTGGATATTTTTCTTCAGGTTTTATAAGCTAATGAAAAATGCAGACATTCTAGTTTTACTTTACAGCACACCAGGCATTTATGAGAGAACTGAAGTAAAACACTCAAAAGTTGATGACTGTTAGCCATGTTCTGCAAAAATCAAGATTCTCCTCGTACATTAAAATCTAAATGTTACAAGGCAATCCCCAGAGCCTCTACTGAGAGATTTAAATTAATGTCTCAACCTTTCTAAGTATAAAGCTCAAAATATATGAGTTAATACATAGTTTAAAACTTATGTGAGAAATCTCAAGCCAAAATGTCAGAGGCTTCTATACAGAAATGTAATGCTTAGCACATAACAATATGGTACCAAAAAACCCATACCACCTATTAGTCTAAGAGCAAAAGAGAATAAGAATAAATTATTACACGTATTTATTACTTTTAGAAGAATACCCGACCCAGGTGGAGTGTCCTTTAGAAGCCTGACAAGGATAAATAGTTAGGTTTCTTAAAAGACCATATTAGTGAATACCAGAATATAATTAGGAGAGGTATGGATTAGTATTTCTTGACCTTTTATTATGACTAGTGTTCACTGATAATTTTGAGATTACTGAAACCAACAATTACTGAAATATAACCAGACTAACACAAAAACCCAAGAGCCTCAGAGCCCTAAAGAACAGGTTGGCTTCCTAAATGATTTCATTTCATACAGGGGATTACTAAAGATTAAAAAATTATACTTCTCTTCCCCAAAAAATGGTATGGATTTTGGACAGTTTGCTAAAGGAACATTTAAAAGGAAAAACAGAACATGAAACAGCTCTTTAAAAGTCTTCTAATTTCAGAACAAAGCACATTATTGATCTATTGATAAAACCACCATTTACAGTAGTTTAAGAACCCAAATAAATCACTGTAAAGGAGATTCCTTACCATTCACACTACTCAAGAGAACATTAACAAAAATTAATGACAATATCAACTAATTAACACCGATCTTACCCTGGTAACTTTTCACTAGTGTCATCTTGTTGTAATCTTCAGATAAAATGAATTCCTGAGGGAGGGGAAAAGAAAAAAAAAACACAAAAGAAACAATGCTTAGAGATATAAAGTGTTTGGGAGTGTTTTCACTTTTGCTAATTTCAAGAACCTCCATCTAAAAAACCTAAATTATTCCACTTTTTAAAGCTGCCTAAGAAACAACATCATGAGTGCTTCTGAACAGAATGGTGGAGATAAAAGAGGAATTATTGAAAAACAAGTCAAAAAAGCTGACAGAAACAACTGGCTGTGAGCTGAGGCACCACAAAATGAGACCTGAGATCTGGCATGTGGCAAATAACTATTGCTCAGGACTCCTGGGCAGGTACCCAAATGTGTACAGAACTGTGCATGTGTATATAAGGATGTATCCCTGTATGAGCATACAATCCACCCCAACCTGAACACTCAGGAAACCCAGTATAGATATGTTAGAGCCCCTTCAAGTTGGCCAGTCCCACCTAGGTAGCATAAATCCATGATGGGAATACACTTCAAGTTTCTGTTCAAAAGTCTCTCAAGCACCTCAGTCAGCCACTCCGACTTTACCCCTCCTTGCTTTTAACCCACTGTTGGATAATATTTATTCTGGTATCTCAGAAGCAGACTCTCTTGCTTTGCTATTGCTCCATTGTGGCTAAAAAAGCAGTTGTGCTTGGGATGGTGGGTGGCTTAGCATGGGTGGGGAGAGCTCCATGGTGTGACCCAGCCAGGCCGGCTCCTGTGGCCAGGGAAGAGAACACTGAGGGGGACTGGATCTGCAGCTCTGCTGCCCTGGGGCTCCTGCCTAACCACCTGTGTGGCTTCTGAGTGAGGAAATGATGAAAACAGCAGCTAACAGTCAGCACGGCAGCCTCAGCTCCTTGAAAAAACTTTTGTGGGTTAACTGACTGAGCACCTGGATGTCCCTGTGGTTTGTTTTGAAGAGGAAAGGTTGCTCAAAGCAAAGGAAATGGAGCGGCCACAACAAAACTCCTGCAACATCTTTCTGGAGGAAACACCCAGGCAAAGGGTAACCTTGCAGCCTCACCACATGAATTAGCCTTCAAACTGCTGTCAGGTATCTATATGTGAACACCACACACTCAGAAACACACAAAGAAAAAGCAAGGAGTGTAAAAAACACGTAATTTTTAACGTTCTATAGCAAACTATACAGAAAGTCCCAGAGTTAATCTACCTTGTGGACAGAAGAAGTAAAATTTAACTCATCTAATCTGGAAATCGGGCAAAAATACAAGAAGCATTATAAACACAAGATAAGTTAAATTTTAAAGCATATAGTTGTGACATCCTCATGTGTAAGTACTACCAAAAGAACTGTGCAACATGCAGATGCAGTGGACTGCACTTCCGGAACCTACAGATTACATTTAAAGCAAACCAAGCATTTAGTGCCAAAGAAGATGTTCTAACCACTGAGAAGCCAGTATTTATCCACAGTTTCCAAACTGGAATTAAACAAACAAAGTCACTCTGCGTTTTCTATGGGTAACCTGCATAGCTTTCCAGCACCAGGATTACCCTAATACTTCACATATACTGCTTGGCACCAAGGTGGAGAGGCTACAGTACTCCCCTGTGGAATAACTGCAGATCCCAGCTTCCAGAAAAACAACCACAAGTGAGTTGAGACAGCTGCATAGTTTGATGTTTCTAGGTTTCTGCTTGTAAGTTAGTTAGAAATATGTTCTCTTTAATTGATCTACTTCATCTTTCTTTCCTTGGTCTGCTCTACCTCCCCTTAGCTTTCCCCTGGCAGCTGAGGACTGCAGTGGGGAGTGTTATTTAAACAGCAGCAACAAATCAATTAAGTCAGCTGGATTTCTATAACAGGGTCACCTTAACTCTGTAAACCACAGAAAGTTAAAAATCTGCTGTACCTGAGCTATACCTATACTTACAGGGGAAATGGTTTCATTAACCACTCCCTGAAGAATGCTAAACCACCACATGAAATGCTTTACTACAAAGCCTACTTGAAGCAGGACCCTTTGCTATGAATGTAAACCTTCTCCTACTGCTACCTGAACAGCAACAGCTCCAGTTGCTGCAACACATGGTGGGAGACTGTGTCTGCCCCCTCCCACCAGTTTGGCTGCTCTGACCCCAGCTTTCACCGGTCTGGCAGCACACAGATGCTGGTGACTTTGGGTGGGATGAAGAGAGTGGTTTGAATTCTCATTCTTCTTTGCATTTTTCCCTTGGCCACTCTGTTCCATGATCCAGACAGTCCCACAGTTTCAGTGAGAGACTGAAAAGGCTTTTGAGCCTCTCTGTTACAGCACTGTGAACCAAACACAGTAAGCTGTGTTTGATCTGTAAGGTTTACCCAAGTATTGATTAGCTCTGTCTGCTTTTATACAAACCACAGCTATGTACTATTAATATATTATTCCATCCAAAGAGATAAACGCAGTACAAAATAAACACAGTTTCATTAACTTGAATACTGGATAGAATTTTATTGGTTTTTTTAATTTATTTTTTTTTCTCTTGAAAGCTTCCTGCTTCTTATTTTCTCCTTTGAAAGCACGTGGTAATTTGCAATGCATTTTTTTGTTTTGTGCCTTCTAATCTTTCTTTGGGTCCTTTACCCCCTGCTCCCCTGTACACTATCACATGTTCTTCCATTACATTCATTCCCCTCTCCCTCTCAAGGCCAAATGCATCAGTTGCATCAATAGGCAGGTATTTCAGCACAGGGCACCTTGCTCAAGAAGTTCATGCGCTGTTGCACACACTTTGTGTCATCTGCAATAGAAAAACACCGACAACATCTCTTCAACATTGTACCAGCAGAAACTGCTTTTTCATCCTTCCTTACGTAGATGTTTTGCTCCTCTCAGAGCTACTGATGCTCAGTTCTCATTAGGCAGCTTTTTGATTCTTCTTAATGAGCTAAAAAGGCTGAGGTCACTCACACAGCTCAGTTGGTGCTTGTTAAGAGAACAGAGAAAGATTTCCAAGTCCTGTGTGAGCCCTTTTGCTCGGGAGAGGATAAGATTTATCAGAGCACACAAGTTAGCAAAGCCAAAACCTCTCCTTGCAGGGATTAGAAGGTTTGTGGGTCTTTTTTCTGGCAAGATTGCCCTTTGCTCTTCAGGGATTTTTTTGGAGCTACTTTATGATTTTTTTCTGCCATCCTGAGAATGTTAGTGATCATTCCTGACAAGGTTATTTTTACAACAGTAACTTGGTGCCATGAAAGCTTACATAATGCACAAAGGAGAAATCTTGAGCATCTGAAAAGATCGTTCAATCTAGTGCTCACTGTTATACAAAGAACCTGCTATGCCTTCATGGAGCACACCTCCCTCACACTGAGACATACACACCCACCACAAACTTTTCCTGAGCCTAAGATCTCTGTAAATCTTCTCCCTAGAAAGATTGTCAGCATGTTCTCAGTGATGACCAACGATAGGACAAGGGGTAATGGATGCAAATTGGAACATAGGAGGTTCCCTGTAAACATAAAAAAAAGCTTTTTCACTGTGAGGGTGACAGAGCACTGGCACAGGCTGCCCAGGGAGGTTGTGGAGTCTCCTTCTCTGGAGACATTCAAAACCCACCTGGACACATCCCTGTGTGACCTACACTGGGTGACCCTGCTCTGGCAGGGGGGTTGGACTCAATGATCTCTCGAGGTCCTTTCCAACCCTTAACATTGTGATTCCTGTGAACTTGTTTCAAATTACTCTTCCTAAGGCAAAAAAAATCCATACTTATATGTGTGCCATTTCGGAGTCCTTGGCCAAGGGGCTAGCTGACATAACCCAGGCTTCAGTAAGACCTATGCTTTTCCAGAGCTGCCAGTGGATGCCAGCTGATGTATCCCTAAAAAGCACTGGAGACCCCTGTGTAGGCAACAGAATCAATTTCTAAGAGTTAATAATCTTTTTATATTATCTGCTACCCATTCACAACCTAGTTCCCACCCCAGGCAATTTACTATTTGTTCTCTGATAGAGGATGCCATTTTGATGGCACACTGGGGATCTCTTAAAAACTTGACTCTGTCCTAGTAACACAAGTGAGTGGCAGCACTCTCATCATGTCTCAGAGAACAATAAATCCACTTCAGAAATGGAAGAGAATGAAGTCTTAAAACTACTGTCAGACCCTACATCTATGTCTGTTGCAAAGAAAGCTCTATAAAATCATCACAGCCTTTTCACTTTATAAAGTTAAAAAACTAGGAGAGGACAGAGTTGCCATGTAGTTTTCCTGAAGGAGAAAACAGTAAACTTCCCAGAGAGGCAGAGGAGAAGGGTGCACATCAGCAAGTGGAGTCTGACTCAGTCTCAGGTATTCAAAGTGGTTTTTATGGCAAAACCTGTAGACACCTGCAAGATCAAATGTTGTGGAAGATAAATCTATCTTAATAAGTACCATTTCAAAGAAAGTATTTGGACTTCTTTTCTTCTAGTGCCCTGTCTTCCTTGTGGCTCTGCTCTAGGTGTGTAACAGCTCCATCCTGACCCAAGCATCGTCAGCAAAAAAGATGAATTTAATTCAGCCTCAGCTACCTAAAAGCTACATCCCTCATTTAAATCTCCCCAGGAATGGGGAGAGAGATTTATGCCTTTCTAAACCAGTTTCTAAGTTAAGTAACATGCCTATGTCCAAAGGCAATTCACCTTTCCTCAACTGGCTGCAGAACCTAATAATTAACTTCATCTAGGAAGCTAACTTTCAGATGGATGAAATCAGGTGAGAAGTCTCATCTTGGCTGTGGAAGTCTCCTGTCTATTGCAGATAATAGACCTTTCCTCTGTTACTTCTTGTATCTTCAGAGACTTTCACCCATTAAATCATGTTTTTCTCCATTTCAGAGCAAGGAATTTATGACCACAATAAAGGCTTTTGGCTTACAAAAGGGACCTCAGGCAATTCCTAAGACATAAAATAACAAAAATGCATTTTCATCTGAAGGAAATGCTAGGAAAGTGTAAAAAAGAAAGACCACAGCTTTTTTTTTTTTTCTTTTTTCTTAAATTTATGTAGCACTACTCTTCAAGCAAGATGTCAGACAGTCTTTTGCCCAAGAGAATGTTCTACTGTGCTCCACACATTTGTGCAGCCTTCATGGTGAGAAATTACAAAAGGCTGAAAACAACCTCTTCACCTTTGTAGAAGCAAAAATTGTTACCCTGTTTCACAAAGAAACATGGGGGCTTTGCTGGACCATCTTTCTTTGACAGCAGCATTAAAGCCAATCCTTTACAAAATGTCCTATACACATTTCTGAATTACCAGGCTTATAACCAAAATCCATACAGCTTAAAAAAAATTCCATGTACAAAAAAAAAAGCAGTTCCACTTTTTTATGTAAGTTTACAACTGAAAGTAAAAACAATAACTTCTTGCACTGCAAAAATATTAGTTTGAGATTGTGTGGCACCTTCGTGAGTATTTTAGCAGCTTAGAGCCCTTGCCAGGAGTCCTTTCTTTCTACACAAAATGAAGATGCTGAATGACTTTCAGCATTCTTTTTTTTTTTTTTGGTCCTGTACCCAGCATACACAAGGGTGCTCAGCATTACCAGAAGTGTTAACATAGAACATCTGACCACTTCTTAAATATTTCAAGCTGCTCAAGTAAATAATCTGTGCTTTCACTTTGAGGGCTACACAGTTAAAAAGTAAGAGCACTATGGTCACCTTGTTGCAGTAAGTTCTTTATTTTGTGGTCAGTGTGCCCTGCTCCCATACTACTGTGGTAAACTCAGCATCACAGCTGTTCCCAGGAACAAAAATCCAGAAGGTGGTTTGTAACCCACTTTCAAGTACCTGGGGAATTTCTCTAACACCCCAATATTTCTGGGACTTGAATACTGGGATACCCTTGCTCTTCTTCCATTCCCATCTCCACCAGTTCCTGTAGCACATCACAGTTGTGGGCTTCTCTTAAAAACCTTAGGTTTTCTCCTCAGGGAAACAGTTCTTCATTTGTGGAAGTTTGTGAATGCATTTTCTGCACAGTCCTCTACCACACGACTCCCTGCATCTCCAGGGGACTTCACCTTTCCTATATACTTATATCCAGAAGACATAGAAGAGCCCAGCTTAGCAAGAAACAGAATCTGCCTCAGGCATGGCAGACCATGGTGACCCAAAGTCACACGTTGGTTTACCACCTGTATATCTCATTTACCTTCTTTAGCTTCAGAATGGAAAACATAATGACTCCATTCAGACTCCAGCACCCGCTGACTCTTCAAGGCAAAATGCCTGAGGACAAAGAAGACATCTCTTCCACCATGCCAGAGTATTTAAATGCCTTATTTACAGTTGCCTTCAAATCCCTCAAAGGCCTGGTGAAAACAAAAGTAGGACTGGCAAATTACAGCTAGTTCAGAGAGTGGGAAGGAGGGAATTTCAGCAGTTCAGGGAATTCTCTGGCAGCTTTCCCATCTCCCAAATGTAAAAGGAGAAATCTCCAATGGGCACAAAACCCCCAATCTCATCTATTAGCCTTTAATAGCTTTATAGGTCAAATCCTTCACATCTTTGATACATTTCACAGGCAACAGCTAAAAGGGTCACATAGCTTTTCTCAAGTACCATCTCAGCTTTAGTGCAGACAGCTGCCCTTATGTCAACCTGCAAACTAATTCAGTTATAATGCCCTTAAGGCAGAGACAACAGCAGTGAAAATCTGAAATGATGGTAAAGTGATCTTAAACTGGAAGAGGAGTCTAATGATGAGGCACAGGTGAAAAATATATCTCTGACCCATGACCCTCCCGCAAAGCAATATAACACTTCCCTCATCATCCCTCAAGAAACATCCAATGAATAAGGTCAACTGCTTCCTTCTGCCCCAGATTTACAAGAGAGATTCTTGTTTTAATACCCTGCTTCCTTTCCACATACAGAGATCTCTCTTAAATGTTAATGAACCAAATCTTTCAGCAACAGCACTTCCAGTTAGGAGCAACTCTTTTGAAGGAAGTGAGGGGAAAACAAAATAAGGATGGTGAAGTTTGGAGAAGCAGCTAGATATGGAACAGAAATCCACCTTCTGCCCCTCAGAAGATCACTTTTCCCCTCCTAGTTGTTGCATTCAGAAAACTTTGGTTTGTATGGTATGACTGATAAGGTACTTAAATTTATTAAAAGAACAGCTGGTTTTATACATTGATATTTTTTGAGATATGCAAATTGACAGTTTGTTGAGTTGCCTAATAAATATTGTAAACCCCACTCAATCTCTATGTGGTGGTAGGAATGAAATTTGTAATCATCTGCCATTTTCTACACTACAGCTTCAGTTCCATTAGCAATAAAAAGTCTCTCTCCCAAAGTCTAGCAAAAATATCCTCACCATAACATCACACATATACTTCTCAAAAGGGAAGCATTTCAACTAGAAATCTTTGGATGTACTTACTGAGATTGTACCATTGTCTAGACCTATGGACAGCCTTCTGGTTTCCGGGTTAAAAGACATGCATGAACATGGAGCTGAAAAAAATGAACATGTTGATGAAGTTAACAAAACTGAGATTCTCATTTTCTTGAAGTTCTGGAAAGCCTAAAACTAGGCTAACATGCTTTATGATACTGTTCAGCATTTTGCCCCTTCCAACAGACAAGAATTAAAAAACCCAAACAAACAAACAAAAAACCCCCATTCTTGCCAGTCATTCAACCCTATCCCTTACTCTAGTTTCATCATAGAGAACACTATGACACTACCACATATTATGGCCAAAAGAAAAGATTGTTTAAAAAACTAACCATTGTTCTATTGTATCAATATTACTCCACTAAGCATAAGGATATACTCTTAAATTGAATACAAGTGAGTCATACTACTCTCCTTCAAGGATCTGGCAGGGTTCCCATCAAGAGTAAAACCAGCATTTTCTTGCAAGAATTCAGGAACTATGCTTAGTTTAATTGAGCAACTGAAGCTGTTTCAGAAGACAGGAATCATTTTTACCCCTCAACACAGCAGCATGCAGCTGAGAGTCCTGATGTTCCAAAAGAAACCTTCAGTAACACTTTTTGAGCAGCAATTGCCAACTGCAGCTAAGGACAGGTATTCTTACTCCTTCAACAGTGATGAGTGGTTTTAAACCATATTCTTGTGACAAATGTTGAGTACAGTCAGATGTGCTTTTAGTGCTGCTTTCCACCCCCCCTTGGTTTCTGCTCTCCACTGTGATTAAAGTGGTTTTGTTGCTAACAAGCTTGGAGTCCTCTCTTTTGTGGTACAGTATATCTGGTGTATTCTCAATTTGTGTAACATCTCACCTAGGATTAAACACTCTGTAGCTCAGCAAATCTTCCTTGATAGTTCAGTTGGCAGCAAAGCTACATGAAGAAGAGGAGAATCTATGTTGACTGTGTAAAGGAACTTGTTCTACCTTCAGTATTGATTTCCCCTTGAAACATTTCCTAAAAGACAACCAGCTACAAGCATAAAGACTACACCAGATCTATATCCAGGCAGGCACCTTGATTTATTTTTCAACCGGAAGGGTTGAATGAATTAAATCAAAGAAAATACTTTAGGCCAAGAAAATTTCCATAAGGGAAACACTTAAAATTAGGGCTACTAACTGCAACAAGATTGCTCTTTCCTATACCTCTCCCCCAGAAAAGGCAAACCTGAATCATGCCTTGGGTTGCTGGTGCACTATTATTACATTGAGTCTTCTAGGGCTGTAACAGAATGGGACATATGTAGGAAAAAGATGGGGGAAAAAAGCATTCCTAAGCAGAATAAACATCCAATACTTTTAAAGGCACAGTTAATGCCAGAACAAGCATATTCTATATATCAGCTTTCAAATGTCAGACATTGTGCACACATTGAAGGAGCTACTAGTAACTCTGAAGGTAACAAACAGCTCACAGAAAAAAAATTCTCAGGTAAAGTAGCTATTTAAAGTATGCTTTTCCCAAATAGCCTGAAACACTTCAGACAAAAAAAAAGGTGCAAGCAACTTCTTGACACAGGTTGATAACAAAAAAAAGTCACTTCTGAATTCCAGACCCATGTGTACAGAGTCTGAGTGGTGTAAAGATACTCATTTTGCTATAATTGTTCCCTAGGGGGATTATCCAGTAATACATACTGCCCTTCAAAAAACCATTGTCAGTACTAAAATTATGTCCACACTAGCTGCACTACTGTAGTTCAAGTGATGCCAGTTACAACAAGACTGCAGTACCTTATGCTTTACTGAAAATAAGAGGACATTCAGATATTTCAGGACTGAGGCTCATTAAGAAGGTGGGGGGGAACCCAAAAACCAACCAACCAAATTTAAAAATAAGCAAAACAACAACAACAAAAAAACCCCACCACCTCAAACCAAACTCTGAAATTGTGAGATGTTTTTAAGTAATAGCAAGGAAAAATAACAGCACTCTAAAGGCCCTCTGCTTCAGTACCTAGCTATGATTTGGATTTTAGACTGGAAAAAGATGGATCTGAACTGTTAGAGGACAGGCAGGATATTGCTGATGTAGAAGTCTGGCTGTAGTATTTATCTTAAATGCAGGGCAAATACACAGATTTTAGCCTTTGGGAAATGAATTAAGGAGAAGCCAAATGACATCCTTCATGCTCTCAACAGTGTGCCACTTCTACTAGAGGCTGACAGCAGGAGAAGAGAAATACAAACTTTGTACTTGAAGTTTCAGGGACCCTCTTTTACATTGCCTAGAAGTGGCATGGTTTAAGACCAGAGGAGCATGTTTTGCTTTGCAGCTATTTTAGCCTCCTGGTTCAAAGCAAAATGTTACCCGTGAAAACCATCATAAGACAGGCAGCATTTCTTCTGCCTCATTTTTGACTCTTCACTGATTCTCACTACAATAAATCAATTATTCCAATCCATGAGTTTAGATCTTGACCAAACTACATGGCTGACTTGGCCCAACTCCTCATCTCCCAGAATAGCCAGGACACAAACTTAGTTATTCAGGGTACTTGATATGAACTCATAAAAGGGGGTGGGTGATACAACATAGGTGGGACAGCCACTCACAGCTTGCTAAGCAGCACAAATGCACCATGGTGCCTACTATGTTTTTACACAGACAACCTCTGGGCAGTCATTCTCTTGGAAACAAAAGCCAATGTGAACCTAAAGCAGAGGACCACCAAAAAGGTGATCCACATGGAACCAGACAAAATGATCATTTCCAGTCAAGTGCAGCCTTGTGCAGAAGTTTACTTAGAGCCCTTGCAACAACTTCCAAGCTTAAGTCATGGATGATATTGCAATTGCTCCAGGTATTATTTATCCCTGATTGCTCCTGAAATGAGTGAATAACACCAGCATAACTTTAATCTCATTTTAATCTCATGTATGCTCTACCCCATCATTTCCAGAGGAGCTGCTATTACTGGCAATAAGACCTTGCTAAGATCAGAGGAGGACCTAACAAGATTTTAAAGTTTAAATGGCAAACTTATGCAAATGCATCACATGAAAATAGAAAAGCATAATTGCCAAACTGCTAAAATAGCTATTTTGTAACAGTTTGGGGAAAAAACCAGAACTCTTAGGGCAGGTCAAGGGCAGTCAGGCTACTGCTCCTGATCCAAAGACTGTCAGATCATTGGCTGGTTTCCAGTACCTTTTTGTGCAAAATATTGAGCAGAAAGTACCTTTGAGGCTGGACATATTCTTATGAACTAGTCCATCCCCAAAGGAAGAAGAGAGATCTTTCTCTCTACCAAATGAATGCTTTCTTAGAGCAGACAAACACCATTCCCAAGCTGATGTTGTTGTGGTATTAAAACTTGTATATCTATTATATACTTTACAGATCATGGGTACAGATGTCTCTTATAAATCTAGCTATCTTAGCTGAAAATAATTCTTTCTTCAGAGAGTAAGAACACCTTGATGGAACCTGACAAATGATCCCCAGTCTGCTGATTTAAGGTCAGCTTCAGAAGCTTTCCAAAGGCAGGGTAACCCAGCACATCTTAAGATAACTGAGAAGCATCAGCATACCCCTGCTGCACTCAGCCACAGGGGTTATGACAAACAGCCAGGGCTGTGATTTCTTCAACTGCCTCTTGGAAAAATGGACATCCACCTGCAGCTTCTTCTAAAGCATAAACACTCTATTTAGGAGAGGAGATCCACAACAGATCACACTGAAGGGATCCATAAAGGAGACTTGGTTTTCCACCTTTAATTGCAGAAATTATTCTGGAAGAGCTACCATCCCTCTCTAGTACCCCCTCTATCATACTAACTTCTGCAGGCTATTAAATTCTTAACAAATAAAATAATTTACCACTGCACCCTAATGGACTGAGTGCATGGAGTAGGAAGGACAGAGTGATTTATAGTGAAGATTCACAAGGCTTTATGGACTCTATTAGTAGCAGAATGCAAGGCTATATTTTGAGCTCCCACACTTTTTAAACTACATTTGCATGAAATGCTCATCCCTTGCTAGTTCTATCTGTATCCTTTTGCTGTTGAAAGTTCTGATAACTCAGAAACATCAGCATGCAACTAGGTAAAGCTTAACAGAAACCAAGAGGATTGTTCAAGAACAATATGTAATACAAAGTAGTAAACTTGCAAATGCTAATAAACATGAAGCTTCATCAAAATCAGAAAAGCCATTTTCCCAGTACACAGTAGATAGTGAGTACTTCTTTATACTTACATGGCATTGCATGGTATATGCTGGGCCAGTACTGCCCACTGTCTCTCTTCAGCCAGACACGAACTGTTCTACAAAAGAAAAAGCACAACACACACATGAGGAAGAATGAAAAAGTAATGGTGAAATGAAAACAAAAAGGTGGTGATGATGAATGCACAAGACCTTCTTCAAAAGTAAACTATTTTCCTTTGAGAGAAAAAAAAACCCTGCAAGCTCCTACAGCAGCCTTTTACATCAGCCTCAGATGAACCTCTGTAAAGACTTTGATGGTAGCCCATTCCTTGGTTCCATGCAGTACTCATCTCAGCTGAACACATCACAACAGTATTTGGAAACAGGTATGGCTTTTTGGTCTTTGCCTTTTTTTTTTCCAAGGACTGCAACACCACTGTTCATTCAATACCTCAGCTAAGGTTTTGGGATGATCAAGGCAACAAGCAGCCTGGCAGACCCCCACTGCCCCATCAGTTTGGAGATGCTCTCCTCAAACAGAGGCACCTGGAACCAGTGCTCCAGGTCTCTCCAAAAAACACAGCAGTGGTTTCCTCTCTGCTAGAAGATCTACTCAATGCATCTCAAAGCAAAAGTAATCTCCAGAGTTTTGCTCTGGAGTCTCTCCCAGAGTTTTGCTCTCCCAGAGTCACTCCATTCTGGCGGGTCCCTGTCACTAAATTCATGCCCTTTGCATACTTGAGACACTTGTTGCTTGTTTTCTGAGCAGAGGATCTGGACTGATGTATCATCTGGGTCATTAACTATTTGTTATTTCAGTCCTCAGTATCATACAGCTGGCGTGGCCAAAATCTGAAGCCTTTTTCTAATTGAAGCTCTCTCCTTAGATCATCAGCTAATTTCATCAAAAGGTGCCTAGAAACAGAGTCACCAGTTAAAGCAGCAGACAACCAGTAATCTCCTGTTTGTTCCTGCACAGCCCAATGCCCTCTCAATTGCAGCCAACTGCTACCTGCCTTACTGCTTCTCAATCACTTATCATCTCTAATTTTAATTAGTAATCTCTCCATTTAGTAGTGTATTCCATGCATTACTGATTTACACCAAAAGTATCAACCTTCTCTAGAAAATGTAGTTATCCAGGACAGTATGGTGCTGGCATAGCACAACAGATTTTAACCCGTCACCCACTACTATTTGCTCATTTCCACTGAAGTTAGTGTGCAATAGAATATACAAGAGGGATCTAAAAAAAAATAATGTTAAATATAGGCCATATTTTTCTGTAGCAAATCTAACAAAATCTTACACTTGATACTATTAAAGGGAAAAAAAGAATTCAAGAATGGGCTTTCCACCTCATGAAACATATGGAAATATATCCTATGGAGAAGACTTTTTAGGTCATTCCTACCGTCCCCTCATTGTCATAGAAAATCAGATTTAAGCCCTTTTTAGACAGTAAAAATTTTGAGATATAAATATAATACAGTAAGACATAATATCAATTTATCTAAGACATTATATACACAAATAGATTCTGAACAGTGATGTTATGCAATATAATAAAGCAATTCAAAAACTACTTATCTACCCTGCAAACTTCAAGCTAAGGGCTGTACCACTATGTGTTCCTGGATTACATATATCAAAAATCAGGATGTGTTTCTGCACATCCTGCAAGCAACCAAACTAATTTTTCAGCAAATAATTCAGAAATCTGCATATTTGGGCACTACCTTATTATAGAAATGTCTCAGGTGTACACTTTGACACAACATGTGGCTCTAAAAACTATAATTTCACTGGGTCAGCAAAGTCCCACAGTGTGAAAACTCTCAGTAAGTACTCAAAACATACAGAGTTCAGTGTAAATACTTGCTAGGGCTAACAGCCTTCTCACAGTGACCACATCAGTAGCTTGTCAATAAATCTGAACCAAAGCCACCAATACTTTTTGAGGAACAATTCATCAGTTGATACAAATGCTATCACATTGTCAGTAGTGATAGGGCCAAATCCTCCTGTCACTTCTGGCTTCAGCAAAGCAGCACTCAGCACCCAGACATCAGCTCACAGCACTGGGAAGATGCCCAAAGCCATGAGGCAGTACACATTCAGGTCCACCCAAAGGAGCCCAACTTTGACAAGAAGGTGGTCATTCTAATTCTGGAAGCAGATCAGCAGCTCTGTTTCCCAAACAGATGAGCTCTGAAGTTATCGTGGGAATGCATCTGTGCACAAAAAAATTAATGAGGATAACCACAGGGAGCTGAAATAACTCCATATGAAACAGACCTGAGGAAGTGTACCAATATTCTGTGACTTGTCTTTCTTGATCATCCCAATCCGTATATTCAGTGCTCCCGATTTCAAAACTCCCAGGCCTTGACAAGATTGCCTCTCCTCTCCACTTCAAGGTTGTGGCAAATAACAAATCCAGTACCACATGGTACAGAATATTTAGCTTGTTAAAAAAAGAACTATGTACAAGAAAAAGATTTATCAAAAGCTAGAGGAAATTTAAAAATTGCATAAATGGCAATAATTTGGATACTTTGGATGGGTTTTGGTGGTTTTTAAACTGTTCCCATTACAGACTTAATCATTAATTTCTTATCAATGTAACATCAAAAAGTTACATCAAAGTTAAGACTGTTAGGGAAACACTATTGAAACAAAACTATTTTCTGTTTAAGTTTAATAAAAACCCCAAACATGTGGAGGTTCCTTGTTAGGAGTGAAACTACTTTTACTAGTGTAGGCCTCTTCTGCAGACACATAGTATGCTCACTTCATTATGTAGTCAAATATATTTTCATTCAATGACTCATGCAAAATGAGAAACAAAGCATTCAAAGGATAAGCATAAGAAAGGAGGTTTTCTAACTTTAAGATGTTTGAAAGGAAACAAAACCAGCAAGTCAGTTCACGTACCTCATTACAGAAATACTTAACTCCACAATAAATGATTTCAAATAAAGAAAAACAAAAGACCTTGTAGAGGAGTTATTTTAAAATTAAGGACTCTTACTATGCATATCTTTGAAGCAAGCATTTCAAAGTTATGGTAAGCATTATAATGGAATTCCAGTATCTATGTATAAGCTGGTATAAATGCATAAGAATTCTTCCTTATGTCAGAAAATGATGAGTCATTATTGTCTTCTCTTCAGATCTCTCAATTATATAAAGCATTTTATTGAAAGAATAAAAACTTACCACAGTTCATTAAATTTTTCTGGGCAATTTTCTCAAAGTAGATTCTGGCTAAAAAACTGCTAGCAACTGGACTTGGGAGAAGCTAAAAACTCTTGTTAAGAGTGTCCTTTTTTTCGGCTGCAGTTCTGCACATTTTTGTGTACTTCTAAACAAAATACTACCCACTACAAGTTAAACTCAGAGCTTCTGGAGCTTCTAAAGAATGTGAATTAAAAAACCCCAAGCATGAATTAAAACAAGCTTTTTTATGGATCTATAGCACGCAGGGTACTTGCTGGTTTCACAGTTACTGGGCTTACACACAGCACCCACCCAGGTCAGGATTCATTCTTCAACTGCTCTAGAGTGATTCATTTGGTGTCACCATGGAAATAAGTTGTCCCTTTTTGTTGGCAGTGAGTTGGCTTGGAAAGGTTTTTAGAATATGTCAAGTCGACGGATATTCTTTTAGTCTTTTCATAACAGAGATGATTTATTTTTAAATGAGACAGGCTACACAGAAATAATTCTGCCATGCAAGACAGGTTACATCTTGATGTATTGAGGGGATGTGAAAAATGTAGAGTTTAAAAGAAGAAATTATGCTCTGTTATGCTCAAGAATATGTGTCTCAAGTCCAGGTAGCTGTGGTTGTACTGACAGGTCTCAAGCACAGGTAGGCTGTGTAGATGTGCAGGAGGAAGGCTTCATCTGAGCATCTACAACTGATGGAGGTGTCTAGGAAGCAACAGCACGTCCACCTTAGCAGGGCAGCTCTGTGCTTCACCATCTACACCAATATACTCAACCAGAGGTAGATGTTATGGTATCTTCTGTTTGATAAAGACATTTTGCTCGTACAAATCCTACCTGGTGCATTTCTGTTGCAGTGTGCTCTACAAAAGTCTATGAAATCCTGCCAGGCAGTATCCAATACTCTCTACTTGGTCTCTACTATGGCCTGAGCTTCTTGTCATCTCACTGCTGGAAAATGGGGTGTCACTTGGAGCTGTAGAGTTGAGTCCCTGAGACTTACTCAAAGGCAGGGCTTTTGTCTTTTCTCCTTGGTGCCTTGCATAAAATTAAGGGAAAGAAAAATAGTGGTCTTGCACACAATACAGACATGCTAGACATATCTAACACTGCCACAAGATTGTAGGGAGATCCAACACTACCATTACCTTGAGAAATAAGTTACCCCTATTCCACTGAATGTCTCCAGAATACCCATAAAACCTCCAGTTCTAGTTGTACAGTGTGAGTAAAGCTATCCATTAGATCAGTTACCCTCTCCTGTTTGTGAATGTTCTCCTTCCTCACTCCTGCCTTCTTAAATATTTATCTTCCCTGTGACTTGATTCTGTAATGCATTATTGCCTTCCTGCCCCGGGCATATGGTAGAAGCAAAATAGAGCAGAGGTAACTCTCAACACATACAACTTACTGCAATGTTTTGTAGATATTCTTGGGCTTCAGGAAACTGTTTTAAATGGCACTTTAACATACTCTTTATTATTGTTTATACCACTGACCGTCGATTGTGAGGGGTTTTTATCTTTTATCTTGCTGGGGGATGAAGAGGGTAAGCATCAAACCCAGTACAAGGTATGAAAGGAGTTTTTTTCCTATTTGTAGTAAGTGCCTGGTACAGAAATTTTCATTTATCACTTTCTCATAAATGGCGGGACAATGCATGGGGGGGAAAAAAATAAAGAGTTTTGAAGAATGAGCTTTATTTCAGGGATGTTTTATAGAGAAGTTCCCTCTTAGCAGTGATTACAGAAGGGTATTTCTAGAAAATCCAATATCTTCATTGTAAATTCAGTCTGTAACTCAAGCATCAGCTTCCTACAAAATAAAAGCCTTTTGAGCAATAATTGCTCTCTTTATCCTGTATGTCTCACACCCAGCAACAAAGCCATAGGAGTGGTAAGATCTGGATTCAATAGGAGACTGGGTCAGCTCCCAACAGCCAACCCCATTGACATCTTACTGTTGTATCCAAAATGTCACTGTTGTTGCCACCAGATCAGCAACCCTTGTGCACAAAGCCCAGAACAACCCATCAAACATGACCACAGCAAGGGAACTAAATCAAATCATGCCTGTATGCAGTCCTAGATGTCAACAGCAAAGGGATTGTGCCAAAACCTGCATGGACATAGTTAGATCTGGTAGAAGTAGCACAGGAACAGACTGTACCAGGGTAAGAATTCCAATGAGCCCTTGAACCTTTGAGCACACTCACTGTCGGTTCCACCTGGTGATATAAAACCCCACTGCTTCAAATTTGTCCATGTTCAGGCTAGCAGGGAATACTTTAGGTAAGGTTCATCATTACAACAATCTCCACGGTAATGATTTACACAGCACTGGTCAGACAGGGTTCAATAGGAGTCCAGACTCTGATTTCTCCTCCTGCCACAAAATGACCTTGCCAGATGCAGAACTGACAATGCAAGCTGACAATGACCCATCTGATGCTGAACAGGGACCTCCAGGAGCAACTCTACAGGCTGGTGCAGATAGTAGGGTAGTGGAAAACACACAAAAGGGGTTCACTCATGGACATTTTAACCATCAGCTCATGCCAATGCACCTGATTTTTGCTACCTTTAAGGACTCGCTCTCTCCTAAACTGTCTTACTTGCTCTCTTTCATAATCCTTTCTTGTGAATATCTCTTTCCTCATCCATTCTCAAGAGTCACTACTATAGTTTCTTGCTGTGGTCCCCAGCAAGACCCTGGATCCCACAAAAATTAAAGTGTACACACTATATAAAAATTTTGATCATGAATAATCTCACTGTGAGCCAACATCTCCAGTGAAGACAGGGAACAAGCTACTAAAGAGTCATACAAGGTAAGCTCAGATGTTAATGATCTTGCAGGGCACCTTGTTAGTTCCTTTCTGCTTAGAAGTACAAGTCTTGGAACTCAGTTTGTGCAAAGGTGCACTAGGGAAAAAACTGCAAATCTAAAGTACTGTACATTTGCCATGTAACAGCAGAAAAAAAAAAAACATTCACAAAACAGTGTGCCAAGCAAGCAGGCAGGCAAACTGAAAGGCAGGATTTTTTCACACAAAGCTAACATGACATTCTAACTCAAACCCTGCTTTGTAAGATATTTCCCCATTTAATTCATGCTGTTGTAAACGAAATGCAAATGCGTATTGCATAACAGGGAAAATGTCAAAGTTTTGGTAGGTTATATGCAGTGATAGATTTGAATGGGTTTGTCAGGGAAAAACTGTTAAAATCACCAGTGGAACTTAAACCTAAGGGAAAGAGACATCACTTTATTTATTTAACACAGTTTTGGTTTATATAGTATTTACATAGTTTGGTATTTTGTGGGAAGTAACTAGAAAACAAAGATCCATAGGTGACAACCTCAAGAGAAATGGATTTTTATGAAAAAAAAAGAAAAAAAGAAAAAAAAAAAAGATAGTAACGCGACAGCTTTACTACTCATCTGCGAAGCATTTTCCACCCATTTTTTCAGTTTTCTGAGTTTTCTGGACAACAAATGGGGCATTTCAGTGATTTTTCCAGTTACACAAGCACCTATGCCTGGAAGCAGCACATGCCCTTCTGTTCAAGCACCACACCAAAGTCAGATTGTGACCAGTTTCCACTGCTGAAACTTTGGGCAAGTAAAGAGACACCAAAAAAACGTCAACCAGTAGTCAAAAACCACAAAAATATTCTATTACCTTGTGGTTACTAGCAGAAGGTACAGAGATCTGAGTTGCCTAAGGTCTTCAGCAGCTCCACAACAGTACTGCTTATCATGTATCAGACTAAGCAGTGCAGGGACTATGCCATATTCAGCATAAATGCTGTAGGAAGCTCATTTTATCTGCAAGTGCAGGTAAATGCAGGTCTGGAGTTCTCAGTGAGCATCAACCTTCAGCTTTGGGAATTATTAATCAAGTATTAGGATTTTCTTCAAGCAAAGTTTCAACATTTCTTCTCTCACTAAGACCTGTGCATCAGTCTTCCTTATGGATCTTTTGGATTATAAAATGATCTTCATTCCCTCCCCTCTCTTACTCACAGACACCCCCCTACCTGCACTCCTCCAGCTTCCTTCCTTCCAGAACAGATGCAGCTTTGGTGCTTCTTGTACTGACTAATTCCTGTTTGTATTCAGGAAGCATAACCAATTACTTTCACCACCTTCCCACATTCAAATATTTCAGTAATGGAAGTTATTAGAAAGATCCTCATTAGATTAAACTACAGGCCTGCTATGTAATAAGTGACTTGGTGGAAGCACGCTAAAAATATCTAGCAGACCAATGTTTTGCAAGAAAGCAACCCTCCAGCTCCCCTCTAAATTGTCCAGATAGCAAAGGTGAAGAACAAGAACCTACCAGGTCACTAACCTGCTTCCAGATGCCCAGCAGCAACATCTGTCCAAAATAACATAACACATTTTTTTTTCCCCAAAAACCCTGCTATAGGCTCTCAGCCCAGTTAGTGATGTTTTGTATGCTATGCATGCTTCACTCTGCATAAAAATGAACTAATTCCTCAAGAGAGAAAAAAGTTTGCACTTATGAATATATCAAGTGGAAGCTGGACATACCCATTTTCAACATATATGCTAACAGCCTGATCATTTTAAGAAATTATACATTAAAAAAGTTAATTTACAGGAAAAGAATGATATTTGATCCCAAGCACAAAATTACATCCCTAGCTGGAATTTGAAAAACCCATAAATGTTACTATGCTGGAGCAGAAAGGATGTTCCCAGTTTTACTCTCCTTTCTCATTGTGCCCTGCAATGGTACCATGGCACCAGTAAGAGAACAGCACAGAACCTCAGAGGAGACGTGAGTGTGGATGAAAAAAGTTTACAAGTGATAAAGGGTTGTAGAAGAAGACAAGACTGGCTCAATTTATCTTTCATATAAATGTTTCCCTTGGTTAACTATCCAGTGTAACAAGTAGTAAATGATGCTCAAGAAATACTGCAGGGAAAAGAACCCCCATTTCCACATCCATAGGATTATGCTCTCTCTCAGCATTTTAATTTCTGGATGTAAGTCATCTGCATCATTCATTGCAAAAGACTAAATTAAACCACTAAGTACTTCACTGCTTCTTGGAGGATACTTGATGTATTAAACAGAGTATAACTGTTCATTGAAGACATTTGAGAATCCTACTGTAATGAAAATAGAGTTCTAGCTGGAAAAGGACAGTTTCTAAAAGGCTTATTTCCCACTGGCAGTATACTTATCACAGTCAGGAAGCACTTCACATTTAATTCATGCAACAAAAAGTTGTAGGGGAAAACTTGTGTTTCTTGGATCTTTGAGTAGAGTCTCAACTATATCCTGATGCAAATGAACCCCTTTCCAAGCAAGCAGCTGTTGAGTCCTAACATCCACACAGCTCCCAGAAAGTCACTGTCTCTCAATTTATACATTTATTTCTGTTGCCACGTGAACTTTTGCTTTAATTAGTTGTCCTTCTGGTTTTGTTCTTTGTGGGGAAAAAAAAAAACAATCCTACAACAAAAACACAAAGCAAAAAAAAACCTTCATACCTGTTTGGTACAGAACAGTTCCTTAGCCAACAAATAGGATGATCAGATGGTCACTGTAGATGTGGAAGATGTATTGAAACACCCTCTCTAAGAACAGACAGGCTTTTATATTTTATACACTGATAAACACTTATGGCACTGTTTTTCCAGAAAGAGCAAACACATCTACTTGGAATGCATTTGCATGCCCTGCACCACACCAAGATGCCTCTGGAAACGCTGTCCTTGAGCAAGGATTTTCTGCAGAGGAATCCCATTCCCAGATCCTCCAGTTTAGAGTTGAACTTGATCAATGAATCACAGGTGACAGAATGTTCCCTCAGCTTTTCTGCTCGTTGCTATTTTCCTCTCATGGCAGACTGCCTCAGAGATATTTTCACTGTCCTCACACACACACAGGTTCTACCTGCTTTGTCCTGCTAGAGGAAGCAAGAAGCCCCTCTGCTGCTCTGACCTGGCAGAACAATGTTGGCTCAGGAATCAGGGAATCACAGTGGTCTCTGGGAAGGCAAGCAGCAAGCCCAGCAGTTTTAGTGCCAGAAAAAAGGGATGGAGGAAGCAGGGAAAGCAATGCAAACTCAACCCCATCCTGACATGTCTGTTTTTCAGCTGCAAGGGAACTGCCACCCTGAAGTGCCTTGCCAGGGGTTCTCGGATTTCTTTTTATCTCATACTGAAGAGTGCCTTGTGAGGTGCCAGCAAAGCCCAAACTTCTGATTTAGAGGTGATCTGACATTTCAAGGGCTTAGAAGACAGTCATGGTTTTTCACCTTTACATTCCCACAGGGGTTGTGTGGGGAGATGGAAATCAACACAAGTGAATAGAAACTGTCTTCAAACATTTATCACAAGACTGAAACTCCTAAACTCCAGGTTTTATTATTGAAAAATCCAACTCAAACATGCAGTCCCTATTCACATCCAGCTATTTCTTTCATATAGCCTTCTTACAGCTTTCCCAGTCTTTGTTATTCAACATCATACTGTGCTAATTTTATTCTATCATTTTTCAGGTAATTAATTGCTAATTTCAATTAGGATCTTCTTGCTCTTGTGTTACAAGGTTAGAAGTTTCTGTTGTCCCTGTTTTCTCCACTGGTTAGTTGCTGTGTATACTCCTATCATTTTTTACAAGTTTCCTCTTTAAAGTAATCAATCTTTCCGATCTCTTGGGAAATCTGTTCTTGAGCCCTGTTCTCCTTACTTGCCTTCCAGTCCTTCTGATGAGGCAATATCCTGTCTGAACTGGCATCTTCTGTACTAAATGCAACAATCCAGACAGACAACCCTGCTGAATTATAAAAGTATTATTATTCTTTTCTTTATCCATCTCCATTTCCCTGTACATATCCTAGCAGTATTTGATTACTTAGCAGCAGCTGCATGTTTTTTATTTACAGTAGTGTGATTTAGAAACTTACAAAATACAAACAAAAGAAAAAATATATTTATCAATATTATATTCTCTTTGTGATACACCACTACCCACTTACTATGTTCTCCTGCAGTTCTTCCCATCTCTCCAGACCCAATCAGCTTATCTGCTAATTTGGGGCAGACGACAGGCCCAGACTGTGGTAAAGGAGAGAACAGAGGATTCACCAGCTACAGCTCTTAGGGGAAATCCCAGAACCATATGTTCCTGGCAAAGAGAGGTGGAAAGAAAATTATAAGAGAGCAACGGGCAGATAATCACAAGCCAGGGCAAACCTTGATGGTATGCATCATACTTTCTCCTGGTGAAGATGGCACAGGGAAGCCACGTCTACTATGTAAGCATTGGGAGGACACAAGACCAACTCCCTCCTCAGTCATGGAAAAAGATGAGATTTGAGTATGTGAAATATTATGGTGCATTTTTGTAAAGATGCCTGTTAAAACTGTGTATGATGGAAGGCTGCTGCTTAAAGTGACTGCTACCCATCCACCAAACCAATAAAGCCTGCAGTGGCTCCTGTTCATTTATCTAGCCATTGCCTCGTAGGTAACTTCTGATTTGCAGTAAGTGACAGCTTCCAGCTCATGGCAAAAGCATCAAACTTGAATAGTAATCCTCTCTTACTTATTTCAGGGGCCTATTTTTCTTAAGAGGGTTGCAAGAAGAGTTTTCTGCAATTCCTGTCTAGATGCTGTTTCATCTTGTACTCCCCAGATATTTATTGCTGCCATTCTTAGGGGAAGTATCAGTGTTATTTTGGAAGAAACAGATTTGATGTCTTGAGAAAAAAATCAGCTCTAAAATCTGCCTCTTTGTTTACCAACCCCTCACATTTAAATCTTACTCTGAGCTAATACAAAAGGGAACATTCTGAAGTTCAGAAGTACTGAGTTCTTACCAGGTCATGCCATCAGGCATAGTGATCACAATGAAGGTGTTAATGTTTATATATTCACAGAAACCAGGGATTAGAGGCAGTCCTTCCTTCCAGAGCAAGGACTTTGTGTCATGGTTGATTAAACTACTGAGCAACTGTACACATTCACTGGAAAGAATCGACCAGCTTTGCCCATCCTGAGCAGAGACAGATTTCCTCACCAGAGACCTCCCTTTCAGCAAGCTCCTGCCCCCAGCCTACACTAATTCAGATGGGCAAGATTTTTTGAACTCAAGTAAAAGAACACTGACAGATTAGGAGATTACAAGAGATCCTACCCATTTTGCAACAAGTACCAGAGCTGGCCTACAACAGCAGCACAGCACGTATGCAGGTAGGAAAAGCAGAGCATGCAGAGCAGAGACAGCGTACACCCTGTGTAAGCACTGTACCACCCACCCCAGCATGTCCAGGATGGTGCTGTGCCTGTAACTACTGTCTGCAAATCAGGCAATCCCCATTCAAGTAAAGATTTGGAGAGTAAAGATGTGGAGAGACTAAACTATTCTACTAGTAACAAGAGGATGAGTTGTCAGGCTTCTCTTCAGGAAAGGGTAACTTAGTGTTAACCAAGACAACTACACATCACTGGCCTTTGAGTTAAATAATATTTTCACAGTGGCCTGAGTTACATGCATAGGGGCTGCATGCACAGAAAACACAGCTTGTTCCATGCCACTTCATTCAGAGATCTTGCCTATTAGTTAGCACAGGCATGGACAGAGTGAAGAAGTTGTCTGAAGTAATAACTTGGGGCTACTTGAGAGCTGTTGAAAGCAGAGGATGGCAGCAGATTAACACAGACTAGATCTATCACTGACCTTGGCAGAGGACATCAGATTTAAAATGGTTCTACAAGATCAAAGGCAGATTGAGACCACCTACAGGGGACAAGCAAATCCTTGTGCTACTAGTTAAAGCATAAAATCTGCTCACAGCATCTGCCAGAGAAAAAAATGAACTGAAATAGGGTAAAGGCAGTAAATAAGAGAAGGGCCCTTTATGAGCCCAGTGTCTTGCAGGCTCAGCACTTCCTGAAAAATTAAACTGGGTTTGTAATTCTGGCTTCACTATTCACAGGTCAGATAGGATTGCTTCTTACAGATAGGGCAGGGAGAGGAGGAACAACTTTCCATGTTGACCATTAAAGCTAAAGGCTGAGACAGTACCTCCTGTTACCTCATGATATACTCTTACCACAAACTAAAACCCACTTTTTTTGCTTCAAAATTCCTATGTTTATTCTGTGTCAAGCAGTTCTTCCTCCCACCCTCCTGTTATAGTATCTGAGGCGCCCCGAAAATATCCAGGTGGAACAAGCCAACAGCCCAGTAAGTCTCTTCCACATGTCATATCCAATACAAGTGAATTGTATCTTCTTACCAGACATACAGAGTGAGATTTGGAGGAATATACACAATTTGTGAGCAGTTATCAAGCAATGTAAATCATTAACAATCTGCAGCAGATTAAGCAGTTTACTTTCAGAGATGTCCCAACTACTGAGCATTTGGAGATGGCAACACACATGGAGGGCAGTAATTTAATAATTTACTCAGAGGCCAGTGGCAGTTGACAATTCATCAAATTTTATTCCAGTTGGAGGCAGAAGATATTAGACAAAGCTGTCCTGAGGACAGGATCTGGCCCCTAAACCAGTTCAGCTGGACAGCTTGCTCTAAATACCAATAAACAGGAACAGCAACTTTACAAGAAGGACCCACAACAGTTATGACCTTGAGCACTGTGGTGAACAAATGGGTTATTTTGGAAACACATGCACATTTTCATCTGTGTTGCACAGTATGCAGACTAACAAAGGCTCTTAGAAATGCAACAATCAGAACATTTCATAAATGCATCTTTTTCCCTCTGGCACTGCACCTTTAAAATATGCTTCGCTCACATAAGTCTGAAAAAACAAGGTTTGTCTTTGCTTTTCCTATTGCTTTTTTTTTTTTTTTATAGAACATTTAATAGTTTTGCTTGATCAAGTTTTTGAAGGGAAAATATTTCTGCAGGAGGAAAAAAAAGCTCATGATACAGCAGTGACATGCTAATTAGATGTCACTAAACACCGGAGAGCTACATCCTAGTTTTCCTGGTAGATGATCAGTAAGTGGGGTCACTTGGTCACTTAAGACATAGGAACCAAAGAAGACAGTCCAGTAGTCTGCTTCCAAACCATGTACTTCTAAGCTCAGAGACATTTTTCTGTACTCTGATCAGTTCTCCCAGCCACCCCACACTGTTTGATCCTCTGGCCCCCTTCATTTTTATGCACATTTCAACCATGCTATTTCTCTCCCCAGAGTTTTAGCTCCAGCAGTCAGGTTCAGCAAGGGCTGACAGTGATTTACAAGTCCTGCTAGACTTGGCCTTTCAAAAATACCCACACCATTTGCAAGAATGTAAGCTTTCAATGCACGTGTGTGTGTGGGAAAGGTGCAGATACCCCCTTCTGCATCCTAGTTCTCCTGTTTTCAGGAAAAAAAACATTAACCAGCAGGTACCAGACTACCAAGGTCACCTCTCCTTGGCAACAGCAAGCCTTCAGCACTTGAGCACCCTCAAGCAACTGCAGACATAGCCCACATACCTGCTAAAACAGCTGTTGTCCCCTTCCTCACCAAGACAAATATGGTTTTGAAGCAATGAGACAAAGGCAAATATTGCCATTTGCTCCACCTCAATGCAAAGGAAGGAATCTCTTCTCATTTGATTTCTATTTCTCTACTCTTTATTGTCTGAGACACATCACACATTCACTTTCTCTAAGTTATTCAAAACAACTGAATGCATTTTAATACTATTTAAACAGGTTAAAAACAAGAAAAAAACCCAATAAAGTAGGGATCACTACAGGCTGCTGGTAGGAAAGAGCTGCTGGAATACAGAAGGATACAGTGGGTACTGCAGGTTTTCAGAAGGCAGATAAAAACTGCTAAACATGCCAAACACCTTTCACATCACCAGTGCACAAGATGTTTTTTTATCAGATTTCTGGTGCCAGTGTTTTTCCTGATCCAAGCTGCCCCACTTGACTTATTATCAGATGACTGTTGGATATTGGTATTTAATGGGAGTCAGCATTAGCAAGAATGTGCTGCTGCTCCAAGAGTTCATGCAAGAAGGAGGCAGCTGTCCATCCTTTGAATTTCAAATTGATAAGATGAGGCCACCAAAGGAATGAGGCAAGGAAAGGAGAGAGTGAGTTGAGAGGAACAGAGAGATGAAACATGAATGACAATAAGCAGTAGGGAGCAGGTTATAAAGTCTGCCTGATGCAAAGCCTGCAGTTAAGGACAGCAGACAGTTCAGTAACCCCTAGTAAAGAAAACTGAAACACAATATTTTAGTAATAAATCTATCAAAACTACGGCAATGGGATGAATACAAACACTCCAAACCCTAGGGCTCTACTCCAAACAGTGGGGTGTCAAGAAGTCTGTGCTTGAGGCCAGTCCTACCCCAGAATGAAGGAAGAAGTCCAGCTTCACACTTGGCATTTATGAAGCACTGAGGTGGTGATGAACATGGTAATGAAAACCCTTCCAGCTGCACTCAACAAATGAATATTTCCCTGTGTGTAACTTCCAAGTATCTAACATGGAAGGTATTTCCCACATTAAGGTTTCTCTAGATAATGCACTTGCATGTAGCTCAGTACCTTATACATAGGACGTTCTTGCTCTGCTGTGTGGGACATGAAGTCCATTAGGCTCTACCAGTTTCCTGTTAACAGGATTACTTTGTTTTCTGCATTTAAGGCAAACAAAGGTTCATTATCTACCATTGCAAAACAAAGCATAGAGGAAAATAAACAGTAGTTTGAAAAAGGAAGTAATGACCAACTGAGACTATCTGAACTCAATTTCAAGTGATCTTTCCCAACTGCATAATACAAAATTAGTACTTGAAATAAAACTTGTTCATGGCACAATTTTTCAGGGAGTGAGTGCTCATGGAAAGTTTCAGTTCTCAGCACTGGACCTTAACAAGTTCCTCCTCTTGCTCCCTCCCCAGTTTCAGTCAACTTACTACCAAGTCTCAAGAATAAAACTTTTTCTTTTTTTGTTTAATCAAGGAAGCATACCTTTTGAATAAATAAACACACACCATGGATTTAAACTCAGACCTGTTTACAAAATATTCACAAAATATTAATATTAGTCAACACTGAAAACCAGACCTCTGAGATGCTTGCAAGTCAATCCAGGTACAGAAAGCAGCACCATGACCCAGCTCCTAAAGAGAACTTAGGGACAGGGGTACCAAACACCAGCAGGTCTAAGGTGGGTACCCAGGTCTGGGAGCAGCATTGTGCCCAACAGAGAGGCAGATACTCAAAAATGGGACTCTCATTAAAGGTGGTAATTCAAGCCAACCAATGCAAAATGCCAAAAAGATGTATGAAACTCCACCTCCTCCCCAGATCCAGACACACTCTTGCAATCCTAATTTGGGCTGGCACCTGTTTTCCAACCTCCTGCTTCATGACACCAGTTTTTACTCTGTAACAGCATAGCTGTAAAAGAGATCAACCAGGAGGACAAAGTAAGCTCCAAGATCTCCTGAGCACGCAGGAACTAACAACACCCTCCCCGGAATCAAATCTCAAACACGAATCTAAGGGAGCAAATAAAGTTGATGCAAGATCACTGGTAGGATGAACATCAGCCTGGCCACTTTCTCCCCAGGAGACTCAGAATTCATGGTACCTGCTGAGTTCTTACAGCATCAGCCACTTATACAAACTTACCAAAGATGAAGCAGTCAGCTCCAACAGCAGTTAACAACATACCATTGAGACTGGATATGCACCTATTGAGCAAGAATTAAAATCCTCTGCAAGTCAGGATGGATAATCATATGTTCCCTCCTACTACAAAGGAACTTCCCCTTTCTGCTTCAGCAATTGATTTATTTTTCCCTCAATTGCCTAATATGTTCTCTAATAATACATAACCAAAACACATGGCCAGATGGTAACACTGGTGTCACGCAGAATTTCTGCTTGGGTCTGGAGTGAGAAAGTGCAATCTTGTGGTACAGCAAAAGCAGCAGATTATGTAGAAAAATACTATAAATATTGTCATAGAACCTTTATGTCCTGGGTATTCAAAGTACACATGATCTTAAGGAAATCTCTTTGCTTGCTTGATCCTTTGATCTTGGACATTACAAAAGCAATCATAATCTTTTAACATCTTAAGGTTGGGCAAAAATAACTTTACCGTATTCCCTCAGTACCAGAGGACCCATATCAATGGATAATTTCAGACTGACAACCCTGAAAACAATTAAAATTATATTAAAAACTGAACAAGAAATTTTTCATACAAAAGCAGTAAACACAAAAGGCTCCCACAATAAGAAACCTCATGCAAGAAACCCAAACTAGAGTATATAAATTCTCTCAAACTGTGAAGGATGAGGAAGCCCAAGACTCCTCACCACTGGAGAGCCTGAGTCCAAAACATAAAACCCAGCTTAGCAATTTAGGCCAAGGTGAGGAGCAGGAGCAGAAAGCAAATGCCACCAGGCAGCACCATGCCAAGAAGTGTGAGAACAAGGATGCTGCATCCAGCACGGATGTGCTGGCTCCACACCAATTACTATGGCAGTGAAAGCTCAGGGATGTCTACCTACCACCCTTCTGCCTACCACAGCAGCTGTAGATGCACTTCTCCAGGAATGCAAATCACCAGCTGCACTTAAGTGCTTGTCTGATTCATCTGATCCTGCTCACAATGAGGTCAGCAACAAACTGGAGCAGGCTGAAACCAACTGTGATTGTTATAGTGTTTGTTTATATATTGAAACAAAAGCAAGTTTATTTCCTCCTAAGTAAGCGGAGACACATCAGTGACCCCACTTCAGTGGGTAAACAAAAAACAAAGAAACAAACGAAAGTACTGAGGGTGATCCATCCCTGGAGATATTTAAAAAGAGACTGGATGTGGCACTCAGTGCCATGGTCTGGTAACCGCAGCGGTAGTGGATCAAGGGTTGGACTTGATGATCTCTGAGGTCCCTCCCAACCCAGCCAATTCTATGATTATATGAAATATCCTGTGGATCCTCAACCAGATACCCAAATGGAAACATGTTGTACAAAAACAAGCTATGCAAGATTATAGAGGAGAGACTTTCTCACTACAAACCTTTGCACAGCACCACGTGTAACTTCTAATTATCAGTGGCAGATAAAGTGGACAAGGCAGAAAGATCTACACAAGTTACAGAACAAGCATCTCCAACTGTACTGTGCTTTCTATTGCAAATGTGCTTTAAAGGGTTAATTTAATTATTGTACATGAAGTTTCCTCCACTTTTCTCAGGTAGAAAAGCTCACAAGCTATTGAAGTAGCAACACTTCCTCTTCTTGGTTCCTTTGTGGCATCACCAGTTTTACTAGGAAATTAAAGTTTTTTATCTTCTGACCACCTTGAAGTTTTAATACAATCTATCATATTAGAGTTTTCTATAGTCATTTGGCAGCAACACCAAAGGTCTTATTGAAGCCTTGGTTACATGAAAGGATGTATGGATGGAAAACAATGCTTGGAGTAAGGTCTCTGACAGCCATATGCCAACTTGTTTCAAGTATTTAAATGATTGAAAGGAGCAGAAATGTAATTTCTATGAGAAAAGGTCTTCTCAAAGATGAAAAGCTTAGGTCAAGTCTCCATGACGAGAGGGTCTCTGGACTTTCTTGATCTTCTTCAAGCTTTCCCCTACACATGGATCACCTCAATGAAAAATTCTCTTCAGCACATAACACCCAATTGAATGTGTTATAGGGGGCAGCAAATTAGTGGCTTGTATTTCAAAACTGGTAATTACTACAGCTTAGCACTGTCCTATGACTTCAAAAATACAGGACCAAAGCTTTCAACCTGTCCTGAAACAGTGGAGGGACCATCATAGTTATCACAACTGGCTCCTGGGCTCTTCTACTGGCAGTACATGGCGCAGTCACAGTGCAGCTGCAGTGACACCAAGGCCACTGGGAGAATGCCACCCCAAGACAGTGTAAGCAGGGAACAAGGTGGCAGGTAAGGAAACATTCATGTCCTGTCTCCCAGAACTACAGGACAGGATGAAGCAATGCTCTGCTCACACCCGTCAAAGATATTTCCTGGGTTGTCAGAAGCAAACGCTGTGGAGACAAATTTATCTTGATGGCTGCTGAAGAATGTGTACCCAACACAGGTGACAAGTCCAATGCTTGGGCCTCTGGTGATGCAGCAAATGAACAGAGGTCATAAAATCATAGAATCATAGAATTAGCCGGGTTGGAAGGGACCTCAGAGATCATCAAGTCCAACCCTTGACCCACTACCGCTGCGGTTCCCAGACCATGGCACTGAGTGCCACATCCAGTCTCTTTTTAAATATCTCCAGGGACAGAATCTACCATCTCACCGGGCAGTCCATTCCATTGCCTGATCACCAGAGGATGTGGCAAGAGAGGCCATGAGTGCCAGTTCAGCACTCCAGCTGGGTCCCAGCCTTGGTTGTGACTCTGTGGGTTGCTGGGTGGTGTCACATGCAGGAATTTGGCAGCTCAGTGCTGCAGCCCCGGGAGAGCTGCCCTTCCCTGGACATCTGGTTGAAGTTGGTCTCAAGAATCTCCAACAATTTTTGGTATCAAATCCAGGCTTTAAAAATTTATTTTACAGATCTCAAACTAGTAGAAATGTTAACAGGCAAACCAGTTTCAAGGGCTGCATCTTGTTTAAACCAGCACCTTAGTTTGATGGTTTTGGTTTTTTGTTTTTTTGTTTTCTAAAACACAGAACCCATTTCCTGTAGGCAATCTGACACCCAAGCAACAGGGACAGCCACATGATCCAGGTGTCCTGGAGATGTGAAACACACCTAGAATAATAATTGACATGGGCCTGGGACCAGGCTGACATTAAGGCCACATGGCATAGAATTGAGCAGCAACATCCAAGCTTTAGACTGGGAATGGTCCCTGGTCCAAGTTGACTCCGAAACCCTGTCTGAGAAATTTTTGACACCGTGCAAATTGGGTCATGGAAAAAAAAAAATGCCTGGTACCAAAACCAATAAGGTACAGCCAGCCAGATCACCGTGCCTGAATACATAGCCTTGTGCTATTTAATTTATTAGAAATACAGTCATTATAGCAACTGGCCCCAAATTCAGCTGCCTGTCCCTCCCAGCTCATTCACGCAGTTGTTGAAAAGGGGAACAATACTGATCCCTCTGAAGTCTGCCTCCTATTGCACCACCCTGTGCAATACTGGGCCTGTTCAGAAGAAATGGGAAGTCAGAACAACAAGGGGTTTGCTGTCTTTGCTCACAAAAGCCCTGCTTTCTTTTTACTTTGTTCACCACAATGATATCCCAAGGTGGTCCATATCTTCCCACTTTGCCTCCTTCATTTTTATTAGCCTAAGGTCAGTGTAAAGGCACTGATGACTGAATAAACAGCAATATCTGGCTTAAATAGAGTCATCACACACAAACATAATGGCAAATCAAACTAAAAACAAAACGATGACCATTGCCAGGATAATGCTTCACAGTACCACAATGTCTGGCTTTTAATTTAGGCACCTGTCTGCAAACACAGGCAGTGTCATTTATTTCTGGAAGAATTCCACTGAGTCTAAGCATCAATACATACACACACACACTGGTTTCTAAAACCACTGTTTGCACATTTTAACCCACATGCAAAACACTCAAGCACAGATCACTAAGCAATTACCCATGTCATTTGCTTTTCCAGCATCCAGAATTTTTGTCAAAATGGTTATTTATCTACTTCTCCCATATCAATTTGTATACAAAGCATTTGCCTACACAGTCAATAGTCAAGGTTTTGTGATGAAGAGCTGAATAACAGTTACAGTTGTTTCTAAAAGAACCTGGCTCTGTAAACTATGTAAAAGTGTCTGTTCAGGTCAAAAAGCACACGTGAACACAAGCTCAGTTTTAGAGCTAAGAAAATACCACAGGAGACACTGACAGAGGCAGGTCAAGATTTATCCAAGATTCCTGCTGGTGACCTCAACATTTGCAGTCCTTGGGCTGTTCAGGCAGACATGTTCACACCTCATAAAAAGCAGACAATGATGTTCTTTCCTAAATACTCAGAAGAGAATTCTTAAGCCAACAGGTTTTCAGAAGAATGAATATAAGCTCTGACCAGAAGGATGCTGTGGATGAAACTAGGAAGGGATGGAGACTTATTGGCTTGACTTCCTGTTAATGAAAATTTATTATGGAAATCCTGACCAAGCTTATCTTGTATCTAACAAAGAACCTACTAGGGAGGAGGGAAAGAAGTAAAAGCAACTTAAATCACAGAGAAGCTTTTAGAATTCCAATAACGTTCATTCATTTTCAGACACTACAGTATGTGTATTTTTTTTCAACAATCAGTATATTCATAACTCCCTTTCCCTACTGTTTTTTCTGATATCTAATACAGCTTAGCCAAAGTAGTTGAGGAAAAGTTAACCACTAGAAAGTCAAGGACCATGCTCACATGTATTTATAGCATATTTCTTACTTAACAGGGTTATTTTTTATAACCCTACCTTTGCTTTCAATCTTTTACTTCAAAACCAGCACTTTGGAATTGAATTAGTGGTAGAAGCTACTGTGGGATTTACTACCTCCCTGATGGTCACATACTCCCCACCATATAACAAACTAAGAGTATACAAAGGGGAAAAGAGGTCCCAAATAACAGGTCCCAAATGTTCCCCAGAGGAGGATCCAAAGCTGTGTAGCCTGCAGAAATGCTGCTTGCAGCCAGACTGAGAGGGCATCCCTGACACAGCCCATTGCACTCAATGGGGCTCCTCATCTGCCAGTGCATTGCAGCTCAGGGTTCTGCAGAACTTCAAGCACTGCAGCAAGTTTTCCAAAATTGTATGTCCTTTTGCTTTTTGGCTACAAATAAACCAAGCAGCAACAAGAACCAGAGTGTGAACCTGAAGATTCAGTCAGTGTTTGTATGAGACTGAACTGATGACCCTTCTGAAGTCTGGAAGGACCATTTGCTAGCAGATATTTTGACAGCATGATGGTGGATTCATCTGTTCCCACTCACTGCCAGTTGCAGAAGTTAGCGAGAAGAGATTTGTTTATGAACTCTGATTCATTTCCTGAAGGGAAGAGAGTGTGCTCTTCTTTGGAAATGTATTAGTGCCTATACATTGTGTAACCAGCCCCTGCTAGGTAACAGGCTGGGCCAATGTTTAAGCTAACTACTTTCCCTGCTTTCTCCTGTCTGAAGAAATCCAGCATTTGTCCACTCTTAGCTACCAACAGCAGCTAAAACAGTCCCCAAAAACTCCTCTTACTACTGACTTCACATGCAACACAACCCAGAGAACATTATGTAGTATCAGACAGGCTTTTGCTCATCAGATAGTGCTAAAATCTTCTCTGCTAAAGAAGCACACAGACTGGCCCAGGCAAGGCTCTGGTAGACCCAGCATGCTCTTTCAGAGCTTAATTGTAGTTATTCTGACTGAATGGGACATAAAATAGGGCTCAGTGGAACAAAATAAATGCATAATTTGACTGCAGCAAAAAGCATCAACTTCTTAACTCCAGGCATGAAATAACTTCAGTCCAGACCTACAGTAAAATAAAGCTAAAGTTGATTTTGGCTTGACAGATACATTATCTTCTCAACCTCCCCACTTGGCACAATTAATATTGGGTCAGCTTGAGTTCTCTCTTCCCCCTTTCAGCACTTAACACACTGCCCTGATTTGAACTCCACTTTTAAGCACAGACAGAAGCAGATACTGATAAAGAAAACAATTACTGCGGCATATGAAAAGCACAGCAATCATTCATCTCTGGAAGCCAAATGCAGGGCTCTTCAGCCAAGGTCCTTCCATCTCCCCATGAGCTCCAGGCCAGGAGAAAGCAGGCTACAAGGAGGCTGCTGCCAGTCAAGGGCTCCTGTACCACAGGAGCTTGAAGCCGTGAGACCAAGAGGTCAGAAGCAGGCACAAGATCTGTCTGCCTGAGGCTGGAGAACACCAGAGGCATGAGCTTTCCTATTGAACTTCCAGTAACTGCAGAAGCACAATCAGCTTTTGCCAGCAGCTTATTGTTGGTGAAGCTGCTGAAATGACCAGTGAAGAAAAGGCATGATTTGTGAATCTAGAGGTGTCTCTCCTGCCATCAAAATGCTGCTGCTGCCTTCAGTCAACCCCGCCTGCAGGAACAGCTAGGTTGGACCACAGGCTACGTCCTTACCATCAAAGCACAAAGCATCCTCTCTGAAATTTTACTTTCATCCTATGCCATTCACAGGCTGCTGTAAAGGCCTTCATGATGTCAGTTTGAACCACTTGTTGGTTGACACTGTAACCCACGTGTGCTCGGGCAAACCACAGAGCTGAGATGGGAGGCAGATTTACCCTGTATCAGACAGGAAAACAGGCATGAGTAAGGGAGTGAGAATATACAGCTTAATAACACTAAGGAGCAAGAACAAAATATTTACAGGGAAGATAGTTCTGCACATATGCAAAATGGGTGCAAGCCAGTTACAAATAAAATATAACCTGTCATTTCCAGTTTCTCAACACTGAGATTCCTGAAACTTCCAACATATATCTCTTAGAAGAGATACAGGGAAACTCTTTTAAACAAAAAGGCAATCCTTTCTGGATCTTTGTGTAATAAAGTGGCCCAGAAACACACATATAGGCAAACACCTTGCAGGATATTGAATTCAACCCTATAGTGTTGATCAGCTCAGGCTCACTGTACCAGGTTGAACAAGGCCAAGTGCCAGGTCCTGCATTTCAGTCAGAACAGCCCATTCAATGCTACAGGCTGGGGGAAGACTGCCTGGAAAGCAGAAAAGGACCTGGGGGTGCTGACTGACACCTGTCTGAACATGAGCCTGCAGTGTGCCCAGGTGGCCAAGAAGACCAGCAGCATCCTGGCTTGTATCAGGAACTGTGTGGCCAACAGGAGAAGGGAAATGATTGTGCCCCTGTACTCAGCACTGGTGAGGCCAAACCTTGAATGCTGTGTTCAGTTTTGGGGCCCTCACTAGAAGAAGGACATTGAGGTGCTGGAGTATGTCCAGAGAAGAGCAACGAAGCTGGTGAAGTGTCTAAAGGGCATGGTAGTTTTTTCTGGATTGACAGCTGGACGTGGTGACCTTAGAGGTCTTTTCCAACCATGACAATTTTGTGATTCTGTGATTCAGCCAATATCCGCAAGGGGAGAAACCTCAGCATATATGTTCTCAGAGAAGCATCCAAATCAGAGGAAACATCTACAAGATAAGCTTTGCTGTACTGCTACAGGAAGGCTAAACAGCAACAAGAAGGAAAACATCAGAACAGACTATATTTCAGTGCTCACCTGCTTCATCTTATCTTGCTTCACAATGACCCTATTGGATTTCTTCTTTCAGTCACTGCCTATACCTTTTTTATTCCAAGCTATAGGTAATCTAAATAGTGTGAAAGATGGAGTCTGCTGGTACACATATATCTAAATTTTGAAATCACTGTACTAGGAGGATAGTTGCACACCTAACTGAACCAACACCAAAAACCCCTTCTCATCTCCCATCCTCTAGCATGCATTAGTTAGCTTAAATGTATTTATGTTTTTGCTACACCTTATTACCTTTTCAGCTAAAAGGTAAAAGCTTTAGCACCAAATCATTATGAGGCCTTACAAGAGTTGGTTTTTTTTTAAAAAAAAAGAGCTGTTCACTTTAAGACCCTAAAGCACCCCACAAGGCAGATGTACCAGCTGCTTAAGAATACAATTAAGCCCTTAGTTTGTTATTATAAGTTCAGTAAATTTGAAGGCAAATGTAAATTTATCAAATCTGCACTCACTGATGGAGCTGAAGAATCTCATTATCTGTCATGTTCTAAACACAGGCAAGGCAAGGATCTTCTCTCCATATCCTTCAAGACACAGCACTGTGCTTGCTCTGGTCACCTGAATTCAGATAATTCTAATCCAGATAATCCACCCTGGTGACAAAATAGGCTAATTTACACTAAGACAACCCTTTCTCAGGTTTCTCTCAATGGGATGTGGCTCCTCAGGAAGTGACTATTACAGACTTGCAGGGGTCACAAGCATTGCCTGCTGCCTACTCTGCTAAGAATATTCATCTCTTACCTCATAGGAAAAGCGAATGGTACAGGATTTGGAGAAAATAAGGTAACTTCAGAACAAACTTCTCAGTCAACTTGGCAGTAGAAGAGCAATGCTCTTCTACCTAGAACTGTGCTTTGGCATTGCCTTCAATTCAGTGCTCAAAATCTTAAAGAGTTCCCCGAAAAACTTAAATTAAGCACTGAGTACACATGGTATGACAAGCAAACCCACATGTTCAAAGTCTGGCCAAGGTTAGTTACACAACACTATTTCCTGTAGCCTAACTCAGAGAAAAAATTAAAACACCATTTTTTTTAAACCTAGCCTCCACAACTGTTCTCCCTCTTATAAGGATGAAGGCAGTGTTTTATCTATCTAAAATTTCAGCACAGTCTAGCTTACAATATCAAGACATCAGGCATGCAGACTGTGACATCTGAAGAACCCTGTGAGATACATATGGTTTTGTGATTAGGTAAAGACCCCTCCCTGGAGGACTGCCTGGTAAACTTGTCCTCTCCAGCTTCTCCTTTCCCAAAATTGACCTTTTCCTACTTCAGGCTTGCTCCAGCCACTCACCCAACCTACTAGCTGGGGAACTTCCCATCCCTGTGTAGATACTTGTTTAATAGTTTCCCCATTTATTGCATCTCATACTTCACCTCACTGAAGTATAAAGAAGGAAGTTTTATTTTCTCTTTCCTGAAATGAGCCATACAGGACAAGGCTCTGCTGAACAGGATGCATCCTGCTGTGTGTGGCTATACTCAGCACCCCACAGCCACTGCTCCCACCCCCTCCCATCGTGCCCATCTCAACTTGCTGCATCCCGCAGCACCACAGCTGCATCCACCACTCCCTCACACCATATGGAGAAGGGAAACAGCTGTGGTTCTTCTTGCTCATCTCAGCAACAGACACCAGGGACTATTGCAATTCTCATCAAACCCCTGAGCAAATATATGCAGACACTGGCAGAGTTTTATATAAACCACTCGTACCTGTCAGGTGTATGACAGAAGCACCATGGGCAAAGCAAATAAACATGGATCCTGGAGTGCTTTTATGCAAATAGTCTTTCTATGTCCAAGAGTTTACAAGGCACAGAACACAGTGATGTACATAAGACATTTGTGCAAAAGCCAGTTGCTCTCCTTAGAAAATTGCACATCATTTATGAAACTTTTTGAGCTCCCAAGCACAGGAGCAGTGTGTGCCTGCGTTGCACCCTCTTATCTTACCCTTCCTACTTGTCCTCTTAAGACTGTTGCAAACAACATTAAACAAACAAACAAACAAACAAACACCTCATGCCACTTTAAAACATTTGTCTTGCATGTTATTATCACATAGTTGAAAGATGATGTTGGGAAACCTGTGCACAGTTCACTGTCTGCAGAAAGCATCCAGGAACTGGTGCAACTGGAAAGAAGGAAAGAGAAAGCTTCAGTAACCACAATCTTACCAGGCTGACATAGTTCTCTTGTGCTACAACTTTGTGTGTTATTTGTGCTGCAATGTCACAAGAATTTGAGACTTTCAGTCTGCCAAGTGACCCTCAATGAGGCCAGCCTTAACAAACTAGCCTGGTAGCTTCAAAACTGTTCAAACCTTTATTTTAAGGTATTGCAGCCATCTAACTCAGCAGCATCACTGCCTTCTCCAGACACCTTTAGCTTTAGGAAAAAAAATCAAGAGTTTTCCTGCAACAGTACATTTTTAGTTATATGCTATCTCTGTACTATATGCTATCAGTACATTTAGTTATATACTCCATAATCAGCAATTTTTTTTTCTTCCAGGGGCTGCAGGGCACACACTGAGGTGTCATTGTGTGTCCCTCTCAGTAAGGAGCATCGCTCAGCTGCAGAACTGGAGAAGCTGCAGGGGAAGGTCACCCAAGCCTAACAGACATGAGACACGCTGATGAAAGATCCAGTCTCTGTGTAAGCAGATAAAGCAGATGCTGCTGAAATTAAGACGGGGTGAGGGAAGACAAGAATTAAAATGAGAACTCATTAATACCGGGAGTAGATGGCACCATCCTGAAACTTGCTGCAACTCAAGAGCTTTGTTCAGCAACTGGCAGAAAGAGAAGCTACCATAAGGCAAATGGAAATTGTAACAAGTAGCTCTTCTTGGTCCAAATAAAGCTTGTAAAATACAATAGATGCATCTACATCTTTTATATAAAGAATAATCTCTAAAACAGAGAGATGAGTAAAAAACACTGAATCTCTAAAATGCTCCAGCATTTTTCATTCTGCTCCATTTTGATGCCCAACTGTGCTGATGAAACTGGGTCTGTCCACGTCCTGATCCAAGCCACATCACATCACATTTTTGCAGCTGCCACCTTGCAGCTAAGACATTAACTTGATACAACTGCAGGAGCTGCAACAATTTGTTCATTGACCTACATGAGCTAGCGCTGCAGGATAGCTCAAATCAGAAAGACAAGATGAGGTGCTTGTGCTTTAAATCTTTAACTGACATTAAACACTGAGGGGGGAGCATCATAAGGAAAGGTATATACAAGCTTTGACAGACTTCAAGTCATCTCCTGGTGGAACAAAGCGCCACAAGGGGTTAAACAAACAGATCTCAAGGTCTCCCACAAGTTACCAAGTACAGTTTATCATCCCCAGCAAGGACCCAGCCAAACATTTTGGTTTAGGCCCAGGATTTCAGTATTTCAACAGGATACATGTTAGTCAAATCAGGAACAGTTACTTTTCAACATCTGCAACAATTTTCTGATTCCAAGAGCTTTTGGACCTCCTGTCTTCTCTCAAGCCTCCTGCCAGCATCCATTTCTTTCACTCAGCCAGCACTAACCTCCACCCTGTGCTTTATTCCAAACACAGTCATCAAGTTGCAACACATCCACTTAGTTTAAAAAAGTCAGAGCAAACAAGTTTCATCTGAGGCAACATGTCTCTTACAAAGCTTTGCACTGTTCATGCAGATTTCCTTCATTTCCCCTCAAGAATTTTATTGGTGACTGATGTTTTCATAAAAATGTAAAGAACCTCCAGGCAGGGACAAGTCTTTTTACACCTGTGAAGAACATCCACACCTTCTGTACTGCTTGAACTATTGCTCATGATGCAATAGCCTGGGTGTGAAACCTGAAGGCTTGGACCAATGAACATACACAAACAGCCAGCACCAAAACTGAGTTTGTTTTCACACCACCTGCACTTCTGCTGTGAACCAACGCCCACAAAGAGGAGTGGCCATCAGTGACATAACCCTGTGCTTGGATGAGGACTGAAAACCTGTGTTGCAACCAAAGCTCCACAAAGGAATTGCTCTCTCCCACTCCACCACAGGAGAAAGGAAACGCAGGGAGCTCACCAAGGGTCTGTGGTTCCTCACCTTCTGCCTCGAGGCATCACCAAGAGGAAAACCCCACCTTGCTGCTAGAGGTATTTCACAGGCATGAACTATAATGCTTAATGTTCTGGATCTGGACAACAAAACCACAAGGAGCAAAAGATTACTTTTGATATATTTAAGGCTGAAAAGATCACACTTCTCCATGCTAGAAGCAATACAAGCAGGATGCCAAAGACAACCCTTATATTTCTTGTCACAGATTCATTCCCATCAGTTCACCATCAGCTTAGCAAAGCTGAGATTGAGTCTACACAAGATGGTCATTCGTTATTTGTACCTCCTAAAAAGCCTGCTAGTAAGTATACCCAAAAGCCTTGGAGAACACCTTAAGTACACACCTGCATTTAAAAACCTCATACTGCAAATCAAACCTAGCAATACAAGCTCCACACAGTTTCCTCTGTGCCAGATGAAGGCACTAATATGAAGGTACATGACAAACACTCTTGGCTCATTGTTTATACAGCCATCCATAAAAAGAAGCTGAGACATCACTGTTCAAAATGAACTTAAGATGATACAAGGTAGTGTAGAAAACAAAGGTCTGTGTTCCTTTATTTTTTAAAAAATATTTTTCAGCCTAAGTTTTCTCATCTCCTAGGAAACCAAAATATCTGGGGTTTGGGTTTTTTAAAATAAAATTTTTAAAAAGTGAATAAATAAATTTTTTTTACAATTTTCAGTTGGCTATGAAAGCTTTTACCTCCTGTGAATACTTTAAGGAGAACAGTTCTTAACTGTATCACCTACATTTCCAAAGACCTGAGCAGACAATAAGATGGAAGAGAACACAGCACTCACACCCAGGAGAGGGTACAAACCAGAATTCATAATTATCAGGAATGTCGCCTACACCAGTACGTGTCTAAGATTTCTTCAGCTACAGTCTAACTAGTGGGAAAAAAAGATGTCTAGTGGAGAAGTGCAAGTTTACCATGATGACACCTACCCCCCTCCTGTTACTCTTGCACGGTGACATATGATCACAGACACACAGCTGAGTTACTATTCACATCACCAGCAGGATCTTGAGAAACACATAACTGTGCCAAGACCAAGCAAAACTGCTTACACTGATAGCTGTGTGAGTCAGTGCACTTCTCCCCATGTATCCCCCTGCTCAGGTGAGATTAATGACACTAAAGCTTCTCTGGAGCACAGAGTTAGATATGTCTAAACTTGACATGCCTGTGACCTAATTTTCAGAGGTGCCCGACACCCATATCTCCCTCTGAAGGCAACAAAAGACTCGGATGCTCAGCAATTTTGAAATGGTAGCACAGGCTTTTAACACAGAGGAAGCTGATGAAAACTTAGGGCCAGCTGTGCACTTTAGCCTCATGTGTAGCACTAGGGCATTGGATGCTATGGATCACTCGAGATTCTACATGTTGGGATACATGTGCCTCTTAATTCCATCCATTTGCTGGCATCTGAAAGAGCAAGAATGAAAACTAATTATTTCTTTCTTATAGGACTCCTACAATAGGTTTATACATTCTTGGACAACAAATGCTGCTACTCCTTTAACTCTCACCTGCCTAGACAGGTGCATCCCTTTTCCTTAGAAGAAAAGCACAAATTAAAATTACATCTTATCTTTCCCAATGCTTGTGAGCTGCACAGTAAGGAGGTACAGACTCAAGTCTGTTTTGCCCTAGTAAGGGACTAGCCAAATTAACTAAGACTAGGATACAATGCATATTGTTCAACAGACATGAGTGACTAGGATTCAGAAGAGAAAAGAGGGAAAGCTTATGGATGATGTGCACTGAAAAGAAACTCCAGCTTTGCAGGTTACGTAAAGTTTAGAAAATCTAGTTAAATATGTAGCCCCCCCTAGATTCCTTCTTTTCCCATCTATGCTATATAATGCAAGCTATAGCTGAAGTCACTTCTCTGTCTTTTAAACCAAACAAACCCACTGGTGCCATGCAAAATAGAGACTAGAGACCAAGCTCCTGCTTTGAAGAGTTTACAGGTATAGAGCCACATCATGCACCACAGAAAACCTCTAAAGCTGTACCTGGTTATTGCGTATGCTAAGACTATCAGCAACTTCAGTAATGACACGTTCAGCCAGGAACCAATGAATCAAGGGAGAACCCTCCTCTTCATTTCCAGAAATTGGTCCTCCCCAAGCCTGGAGCAAGTGCTGCAGATGGCAAGTAATTCCAGCTGAAGTTGTCTGCAGAAATTTCAGAATGTTTCTCTCATATGAGCAGTACATATCACAGTCTGGGAAACACAGCCAAAACTCACTATTTAGCTAACAAGAGACAGATAACATCTCTATAAATGTCTTTTACAGTTTCTATGAATACCTAAAAGCTCTCCACATTCCAAGACCATTAAACAATCATGTCAACACTAACATCAGAAGGCAGGTCCAAACAGGAAAAGGTGCCATGAGGAACTGTACAAGCCTAAGCATAAGCCACAGGTATTGAAAGGCTGGTAAACTATGCTTCCACTCCAGGTATCCTGAAACCTTCAAGTTTGACTCTTAACCTGCTATTCCTTCCAAGTAAGTTTTAGACTCTGAACATTTTAATTATAATTAAAATGCTAATGCAGGCAGGAAAAAAAAAAAAAAGCCATCAATCAACATCTTCATGCCTGAAGAAATAAAAGGCATGCTCGTAGCTCATAGTATCTCAAAGACACTGCAACCCAGTCTCACAAGCAGGCAAATTACCTGGCAAGTGCCTTTAAACAAGAAAATAGCCTGGAAACCTAGAGTTACTACAGTATTTTAATGTCCATGGAACTATTCTGTATCACCATCAAAACTTTAGACATTTATCAGCAGAACTCACAGCAGATCTCTCTACCCAGTGTCACTAGCTAGTAGGACTTAACTGACCTAGACCACGTATTTGTCCTTGAACAAGAAAAAAGAGGGATGGTTTCTTATGAACAAGCAAGTTTCTTAGTGTGGAACCCCTGGTTTCCACTTTAACACTTGCTTCTTGAACTTGACAGCCCACATTAGTGAAACAAATGTATCAATTCCTTTCTCTACACAGAAATATCAATCTATTTTCAACAACTCATACATCTAACACAGCAGAAGCTACTTATAGTTTCTAAGGTGTGGCAAAAGGCAGAGATTGGGAGAGGGACTTACATAAGAGCAAATTAATTTCAGGAATTCTTTCTCACAGACAAAAAGAATTACCTAAGTACGCCTATTGAGCTACAATGAGCCAAAACACACTCGAGCTTTATTCAGCTTCCCAACAAATTCATTAGAAATCTAAAGACTTATAATAAAATCGGGAGCCCATAGTGATGTAAAACTCTGCTTAAAGTCCCTTTGGCAGTGTACTTGTTTTATGTAGCTCAGTTCCTCTTTGCTACCAGGCATTAAAGTTCACTTGGAGGCAACAGCTTAGATGACCTTAAATTATCTTAAATTTGCACAACGATTAGCTGAAAAGTAACTCTCAGTGAGTGAGACAAGATGAAAGAATACTGACAGTTTTCCGAAAGGTTAGCAGAGACATAAAAGCAGGCACCCAACAGGATAACTGGCATCCAAGAGAAACAGTCCACACACAAAAAAACTTGAGAATCAAAACACATTCACACACTGGTCAACATTTGTCTTTCAAGCTGGGAACACAGGCTACATGATGAACCCAAGTTGTAAAGAAACTCTGCTTCAGATAATCATTTATGGAGGCCACAAGAAAAATAAGTTATTACTTTAAAGGAAAAACCTTCACGATGAAGTTTTGAAGCTCCAGCTGCAGAAGTGAAATAAGTTTGAGCTCTCTCAGAGGAGACTGAGCTGCCTCTGGGCAGCCTCAGACCCCGCAGAGCCCGACTAAATGGCCTGAGAACATTTTCCTCTTTGGCAGCCTTACAACACGGGATTTAACTCCAAGATCTTATCACCGATACATGGTATTTTTAAACTATTGCCCTGAAACGCTTGGAGAGGGGAAACAGGAACCAAAACTACTGTTTCAGCCAATGCCACCACAATCTTTAGGCAAGGTCGAAGATCTCCACAGCCTCCCTGCAATCCTCGTGATCCAGGCTCTCTCAAACCACATTTTACCCACGTTAGGAAAAGTCACTCAAGTCCTGCAAGTTTCAGCAGCGCCCCAGCCCCTGCCCCACACAGCAGCCGAGAAGGAGATGGACACCAAGCTGGAGACCCCCTCCCCAAGCTCCTTCCTTCTCCTCTGGCGCCAGATGTGGCTGCCTAAAGCAATGTCCCCATGACCACTGCCTGAGGCTTGCCTGGACCCCAGTGCTGGAGTCTGCAGTCACAGCAGTGATGGTGGTGGTCTGCCACCTCCCACCATCACTCGTCAGGGATGGTGGTGCTGGATCAGCACCACAGGGTTCTGCGGTGGTGGTCCAGCACCATCACCAGCCGATGATGGTAGGAGCTGACAGCTCCTGCGGTGCTGGTCCACCACCGTGATAGACCCGTGGAAACCCGCTCCCGGTACCTGTCCTCGGAGACGCTGATGACCCCGTCCTCCTTGGGCACTATCGCTGCCATGTTCACCACCTCCTGCGAGCCCTCCACTTTGTTGAGCAGGAGGGGCTTGCGAGTCAACGCCTTGGGCTGAGGCTCCGCCGCCATGGACGCCGCGGGGCCGGCGGGCACCGCCGCTGCGGCCGGAGGAGGCTGCGGCCGAGGGAAGCGGCCCGCACTGCCGAGGCGGAGGAGGGACTTGCNGGCTGGGCCGGGCTGGGCCGGGCAGGGCCGAGATGGGCCGGGCAGGGCGGGGCGCGGTGGTCTGAGGGCGGGGGGAAAATGGCGGCTGCCCGCCGCCATCTCGCAGTGTTGTGGTGTGGCGCCGCGTCTTTGCGGAGGAGAAACTTTGGCCAGACGGTGGCTTAAACACGCACCTACTTCAATGGCCACCCTGGCAGGGGTGTGGGCTGCCCGGGCCGAGCCCAGGTATCCCTCAGGGAGCAGCCGGGTAAACGTGTCCCGCTTCTGGCAAGTGCCCAGTGCTCCTCCGCCGGGACGGTCAGGATGTTTCGCTGTCCGTCCCCCGGTCACATTGCTATGAACGAACGAACCCCTTTGCGAAAAAAAATAAAAAAATAAAAAAAAAATTACTCGACGTCATCTCTTCCCTCTCTGTTTTACGTTATTTTTCCCTGCCTGCGTTTGTCTTGGGACTGAAGGTCAGCACCAGAGATAAAGAGAGGATTTCTGCCGCTTCATTAGCCAGTAGGACCTTGGTGTATTAAGCTGTCTGTTGTATTTTCTGCGTCACACAACACTTAGATAATTGCAAAAATTCTGAATTTCAATATTCGGCGTCGAAAGTGGGTGACATAAGATGCGGGGCCAGCCCAAGCAGAGGCAGGGCTCCACAGAAGCCTTGGGGCAGTAGAAATTTACAAACAGAGAGCTTGTCCCTACAGGAGCTGCAACAGGCTTCCATCTAGCAGCTCATTCTCAGCAAGATGTTACTTTTCACTCACTTTTCCTGATGGATTCACTGAGGACCAAAAAGGTCAGACAGCTTACGCAAGGCTCTGCACTAAAGCCAGTGAAAAAGTGCTTCTTCCTGATACGTATGCCAAACTTTCATCATCTGTCCCAAAAGATTGTGGAAATTCATGCTCAGTGCTGCACTGTTGTCCTACATCACAGAAGCTGTCAGCAGATTGGAAAGTGTTATTTAAATTCACCCACACTTAGCTGAGGAGCAGCAGTTCTCTGTGAAAAAATTCAATGCTCCTGCCCATCAGCAGAAAAACTGAATAAGAATTCAGGTATCAAAAACTAAGAGATCAGGAGTTTACTTTTTGTCTGGGACTAACATATAGCTGTGTCAGCAATAGAACAAATTGTGAGTGCACACTCAGCACTCAAGTTGAGGAAAGGTATAGGAAATTATTTGGGGCAGTAATTACATTTTCATAATATTTAGTGATCTGTGTTATGATAGACAGGCAGGCAGTATCTGCAGAATGACAACATTTAATCCTTACTTGACTAAACTATTCGAGGTTTACAAGTTCTCAGTCAGCAACAGCCAATGACTGTATAATGGCTTACAGGAAATGAATCTGCAGTCTCAAACTATTTCCCAGAGGATGTGTGACTGCATTAGATAACATCTCTTTCTTAAAATTCTTAGAAGAGAACTACTACTAAAGAAGAAAAGGCCAATCCTCTTACTGTTACGGATGATCCTGCAGTCCTAGGAGAGATCTACAGTCAGAAATGCTTGTCTTGCAATTTGATGAGATGCATGACATACTCTTTGAAGATGTCAATATATTTGATGGTTTTCAGAATGGAGGTGTATCTAAAAATGTCTTTTCAAACTGAAGTTTGGCAAGGTCTACTGTCATTGCATTTCCTTGCATTCAAGACTGGACACCGTGCATCACTGACAGATAAACAGGGGCTCAGAGTGTGCTGGAGACTGAGTGCTGGCTGTTGGGAGAGCCAACAGCCAACATATTTTTAACCAAACTGGTCTTTAAAGAGGAAAGAAATGGATAAAATTCATGTTTTGATAGGAAAAGGTATAGTTCACAGGTCTGGAAGTAGGTCTTATGTCTTCCCCAAATTAGCTGGATTTTTTGCAACTGTTTTTTGAGAAATATTTCCCTATTAACTGTCTCTCCTATATCCTTAAACAGTTTCAGGTCCAACACTACTCCTTTGAGGTTTAAGACACTGTTTGGAGGAAACAAAAACCAAAAGAGGGACATGCATTTGACACTGCCCTGCACAACATTCTGATCTCTAAACTGGAACAATATGGATTCGATGGATGGACCACTCACTGGATAAGGAACTGGCTGAATGGTCACACACAAGGAGTTGTGATCAGTGGCTCAGAGTCCTGCTGACAGCACCAAACTGTGTGGTGAAGTCAACATTCTAGAGGGAAGGGATGCCATCCAGAGGGACCTTGACAGGCTTAGAAGTGGAGCTGTGCAAACTGCATGAAGTTCAACAAGGCCAAGTGCAAGGTTCTGCACCTGGGTTGAGGCAATCCCAGGCATGAATACAGGTTGGGAGGAGAAAGGATTGTGGACAGCTCTGAGGAGAAGGACTTAGATGTGGTGATGGACCAGAAGCTCAACATGAGCTGTCAGTGTGTGCTTGCAGCTCAGAGAGTCAACTGAGTCCTGGGCTGCATCAAAAGCAGCACAGACAGCAGTCATTGGAGGTGAATCTCCCCCTCTGCTCTGCTCTTGTGTGACCCCACCTGGAGTACTGTGTCCAGTTCTGGAGTCCCCAGCACAAGAAGAACATGGAGCTCTTGGAACACGTCCAGAGAACCACCAAAATGATCAGAGGGCTGGAGAGCCACCCATCTGAAGACAGGCTACAGAAATTGGGGTTGTTCAGCCTGGAAGAGGAGGTTCTGAGATGACCTTATTATGGCAACCTTCCAGTATCTGAAGGGGGCCTCCAGGAAAGATGGGGTAGGGCTTTTTACACGGGTGAGTAGTGAGAAGACAAGGAGATATGATTGCAAACTTGAAGAGGGGAGATTTAGGTTAGACATGTGGAAGAAATTCTGTCCTGTGAGGGTGGTGAGACACTGGCACAGGTTGCCCAGGGAAGCTGTGGCTGCCCCATCCCTGGAAGTGTTCAAGGCCAGGCTGGATGGGGCTTTGAGCAACCTGGTCTGGTGGGAGGTGTCCCTGACCGTGCTGAGGGGGTTGGAACCAGATGATCTTTAAGGCCCCTTCCAACCCAAACCCATTTGGTGATTCTATGATTTTGGACCAAAGATAAATAATAATATGCTGAAAAGTTTTGATCTTTGGAAATAAGTTACCCTCTGGGAAAAGAAAAACAAAACCACCAACCCATAATGTAAGAGATAAAAATCTTAAGGACCTGTTTTAAAGCTTATCTATAGCAGTGACTTCCTGATTGAGACCAGGAAGGCACTTGAATAATAGAAAACTGTCCTGAGTACAGGTGTTGTAATTTGTGGTCATTGCTTGACTCCATCATAAGATGGGAAAATATGGTTGGGAAATGAGTGCTAGAAAAGTAGTTTTGCTATAAATTGGGGAAAAAAATAATGTCTGAAAAACTGGGGAGAGGAGAAAAGGAAACAGAAAAGAAATGGAAAGATTTCAAAGTGAGACAGAAACCTGGAGCTTCCTCCTTCATTCCATCTGACAGGCTGATAGAAAACTGTCATAATGGTGGAAAAGGCATTGAAACCTGAGTGTTCTCCCAGATCTACAGATGTCTCACACAATTCAAACAAAATTCAAACAAAAACTTTTAGAAAACAACTTTTTCCATAATGACAAATACTAATGGACTAATAGGCTACAAGTTAGAAGTGCCGTAGACATCATGTTTAATGAGTACCATCAGAAACAATTTAGGGTAGTCTAGGAAGGTGCTTAGAAAAAAATCAAGAAAAGAAATCCTGTAATACTTCTTAGCAGATTTTAAAAATTCTTCTGTAATAGCTTTCAAGTCAAATTACATGGATTCAAAATTTTGCCAAGACCAAAAGCAAGATGAACTAGCAACTGAATTTGAAGCCAAGCAAAGAAAGCTTATTAAGTTCTTTTTCTACATGGAAAAAAAAAATGTAGAGTTAAGGATTATATGATGCTTCTTTGGTATGTGCTTTCTACAGGTAATCTTAAAAATTCCAAGGAAGGAAATGTATATGACTCCTTCATTTAAAGGTCCTTTTTCTTGTTAATGTAAATTCTGAATCGGTAGAAAGTGTGCTTACTACTATGGTGTGCTTGGCTTATATGAACTGTCTTGGGAAAGTATATCCTCCAGTATCACGGAGTGAAAAGCAAGCTGAAAAAAAGCAGCTTACTTTATATTGAATTGATATTACCTCATCTTTGTTCCTTAGCATCATTTCTCTTACTCTGTGCTTTGACACTCAACCATGGTAAGTGAAACAACCTTCTTTCTGCTAGCTTTGGCCTTTATTGTCTTGATGTACATTGACTTTCACTCCTTTGGTTTGGATATGGCAGAATTAGGCTGTTTGCCCAGGAGCAATGATAGTGGCTCTGTATTCATCTACAGGATGACGACAGCNTGCAAACTGAAAGTTAAAGGGACGATTTAAATAGGTACAAACTGCATACAAAAATAATTGAGATGACTTTCCAAGAATCACAGAATGTTTGGGGTTGGAAGGGACCTTAAACATCCTCTCATTCCAACCCCCCTGCATGGGCAGGGACACCTCCCACCAGACCAGGTTGCTCAAAGCCCCATCCAACCTGGTCTGGTGGGAGGTGTCCCTGACCGTGCTGGGGGGTTGGAACCAGGTGATCTTTAAGGCCTCTTCCAACCCAAACCCATTTGGTGATTCTATGATTTTGGACCAAAGATAAATAATAATATGCTGAAAAGGTTTGATCTTTGGAAATAAGTTACCCTCTGGGAAAAGAAAAACAAAACCACCAACCCATAATGTAAGAACATCCAGTCAAGACAAAAATCTTAAGGACCTGTTTTAAAGCTTATCTATAACAGTGACTTCCTGACTGACACCAGGAAGGCACTTGAATAATAGAAAACTGTCCTGAGTACAGGTGTTGAAATTTGTGGTCATTGCTTGACTCCATCATAAGATGGGAAAATATGGTTGGGAAATGAGTGCTAGAAAAGTAGTTTTGCTATAAATTGGGGGGAAAATAATGTGTGAAAAACTGGGGAGAGGAGAAAAGGAAACAGAAAAGAAGTGGAAAGATTTCAAAGTGAGACAGGAACCTGGAGCTTCCTCCTTCATTCCATCTGACAGGCTGATAGAAAACTGTCATAATGGTGGAAAAGGCATTGAAACCTGAGTGTTCTCCCAGATCTACAGATGTCTCACACAATTCAAACAAAATTCAAACAAAAACTTTTAGAAAACAACTTTTTCCATAATGACAAATACTAATGGACTAATAGGCTACAAGTTAGAAGTGCTGTAGACATCATGTTTAATGAGTACCTTCAGAAACAATTTAGGGTAGTCTAGGAAGGTGCTTAGAAAAAAATCAAGAAAAGAAATCCTGTAATACTTCTTAGCAGATTTTAAAAATTCTTCTGTAATAGCTTTCAAGTCAAATTACATGGATTCAAAATTTTGCCAAGACCAAAAGCAAGATGAACTAGCAACTGAATTTGAAGCCAAGCAAAGAAAGCTTATTAAGTTCTTTTTCTACATGGAAAAAAAAAATGTAGAGTTAAGGATTATATGATGCTTCTTTGGTATGTGCTTTCTACAGGTAATCTTAAAAATTCCAAGGAAGGAAATGTATATGACTCCTTCATTTAAAGGTCCTTTTGCTTATATGAACTGTCTTGGGAAAGTATATCCTCCAGTATCACGGAGTGAAAAGCAAGCTGAAAAAAAGCAGCTTACTTTATATTGAATTGATATTACCTCATCTTTGTTCCTTAGCATCATTTCTCTTACTCTGTGCTTTGACACTCAACCATGGTAAGTGAAACAACCTTCTTTCTGCTAGCTTTGGCCTTTATTGTCTTGATGTACATTGACTTTCACTCCTTTGGTTTGGATATGGCAGAATTAGGCTGTTTGCCCAGGAGCAATGATAGTGGCTCTGTATTCATCTACAGGATGACGACAGCAGAATTCGGGGGACAGGGGGTGATGGTTTGAACCGAGGCGTTCACACACAGAGAGGAGCCACATTCCATCCCCTCGTACCGCACAAAGAGTCTGGGAGGATCTTCTCCAGTTCCTCCTCTGCAGTTGTTGAAGCAAATTGAATTCTCCATCTTTGCCAAGTTGCTTCAAAATTTGCTCTCTGGCTCCATCTTCTGTTCTGTTTGTTGGTTGGTTAGGGGCGAATATGCATGTATGTACGTATGTATGTATGTATGCTTGTGTGCTTATCAAGGTGAGATTCTTCTGAATTTTAATTTTTTTTTTTTTTTTTAAGTAGGTAATCACATCTTGAGCGACTGTTCAGACCAGCAGGAGAGAGTGGCCCAGAGAAGAGCGAGCTGGAAGGTCTCCAGCTCCCTGTCAGTCCCCTGCTTGGATGCTCCTGTCTGCAAAGTTGTTACTTCTGTTACAAGAAGAGGGGCACAAGAATGTGTTCTGTTTTGACATAACTGTAGCTTTTCTGCAAAATTATGACCATTACATGGTCTGGCAACACAGTGACATCTCCCATACCTTTCAGCTAAAACTGGAAAGTGCTGAGGCCACTGGGTAGGAGTAGGAAAATGCAGTAAACAGGTTTGCCTCTGTGGATGCTAAGAACAGTGCTTTTATAAAGTGCTCAGTGATAATAAGAATAATATTAATAATCCCAAGATCAGGCCTTTAATAAAGAAAAACTATTTAATGGCCCAGACTCTTCAACATGTGCCCCTTTGAGCCAGTAAGTAATCTGATTCCAGTTTCTCTCTCTGCAAGAAGGTGTCTCGTGTGGGAGCAAAACTGCACTTTGAATCAGTGCTGAAATTTAAAACTGCTCCGTTGACAGTGAGCCAGATTTTGGCTTCTGAGGCCTCTTCCTCACTCACCCATGCAAATCCAAAGAACTTGCATATACAAAAGATAACCACATAGCAAAGGTAGAACCACTTGGCAACAAGCAGAGCGGCTGTTTTGTCAGCAGTGATAGCCTTTATAAGATAGTTACTGAAAAATATTTTTAATTTCAGATGCTACATCATTCCTGGAAGCATGTGGGACACAAATATAGATGAGGTCTTTATATAGAAAGGCAAACTTCACAGAGCAACAAAATGTGCTGTGGAAATTTTGCTTGTCCATCTTGCTTAAAATCATAAAGCCTGTTATAAAATACACCCTCAAATCTAGACATTGCTCCTTATTTTGCTCCAGGTATCTATCAGCCACACAATGAACTGCCTACCACATATTAATAAGGCCTGCCTCCTCATTATGAGAGTTTTCTTCTCTATTTCATTAGTTCTGAGCTTCTGAATTAGTTTCTGAATGGGCATTCAGAAAATGAGGACCTATCAGAAACACAGCTTGACTTTATTACAGGTAAAAATTATGGAGAAATAGATTAGCTTTAAAAAACACGTATGGCAGTATCACTGCAGAGCACCTTATTGAGAAGAAATACATTTGTTTTTAGCTGTCATGCAAGTGCTGCTGGCTTTGTAACTGACTGTGAACATGTGAGAACAAAAAGAGTGATGCTGTGTCAGTGTGTGGGCTGCAAATGAGAACTCCTGGCTCATACATTCTGCCCCATAAGCAGTTCTGGCATTGTATGCAGTCTTATTGCTGTTTCCTTTGTCCTCATTGATCCTGCTATAGCATTACTCACATTTTGGGCTCCCAGATTGCTGTTAAAAAAACCTCTGCAATTTAATTCACTTTTTGGTGAAACTTTCTGACCACTAATTCATCTAAGTTCATTATTCTTGTGTTTTTCTAGGCCTCAGGACTTCAGAACATTGGGGTTTTTTTTTTCCTAAATCTTCCTTCCCCCTGTGATACTGAAAAATCATAGAATCATAGAATTGTTTTGGTTGGAAAAGAGCTTTAAGATCATCGAGTCCAACCATTAACCCAGCAGACTGCCAAGCTCACAACTAAACCGTATCTCTAAGCACCACATCTACAGGTCTTTTAAATACCTCTAGGGATGGTGACTACACCATTTCCCTGGGCAGCCTGTTCCAGTGCTTGAAAACCCTTTCAGTGAAGGAAGTTTTCCTAATATCCAAGCTCCCCTGGAAAAACTTCAGGCTGTTTCCTATTGTCCTATATCACTTGTTACTAGGGAGAAGAGACCGACTTCCCCTTGCTAAAACCTTTCAGGTGGTTGTAGAGAGTATTAAGCTCAGCCTCCTTTCCTCCAGGCTAAACAACCTCAGTTCCCTCAGATGCTTCTTGTAAACCCTTCACCAGCTTGGAGTATCATAAAGTATCATTGATAAATACATTTTCTATTTGGAAAATGCATTAAAATCACCTATGTGGCCTTCTTCATAGTTAAACACACTTCTCTTATATAATACATGAACTATATGCAAACTGAAGTATTTCCTTTCATCTAAAGTATACAAATAAGAACATGTCCAGGGAATTTTGAACAACATTTTCTCAAAACAACTTTTTTGGTTTTGCTTATTTTATTTTATTTTACTTTACACTTTTATTACTTCATGGGCCTACAGTGGATGTGAGGTTGGCAAAATGCTTTCAATCATGTTGCAAGGTCCTGCACCTGCCTCGGGGCAGCCCCCAGTACTGATATAGGCTGGCACATGAATGGATTGAGAGCAGCCCTATGGAGAAAGTCTTGGGGACACTGGTGGATAAAATATTGGGCATGAGCCAGCAATGTGTGTTTCCATCCCAGAAAGTGTATTGGGTCCTGGGCTGCATCAAAAAAGGACAGCAGGTTGAGGGGAGGTCATTCTGCCTCTCTACTCTGCTCTCATGAGACCCCACCTGGAGTCCTGAGTCCAGTTCTGGAGTGCTCAGCATAGGAGAGACATGGACCTGTTGGAATGGGTCCAGAGGAGGTCCATAAAAATGAGCTTGGAGCAACCTGGTCTAGTTGAAGATTCCCCTGCCCATGGCTGCAGGGTTAGAAGACTTTACACTTCAAGGTCATTTCCAAGGCAAACCATTCTGTGATTCTATGAACTGAGCATAGAAAGAGAAAATAAAACACAAGAACTACTATTAAACTATTAAAAAATGGTTTTTGCTTGCTAACATTGAAAATACCCTAGAGGCAGGAATGAAGAAATATTTAGGAAAAAAAAAAAAAAAAAAAAAAGGCCGATGCAACTTAGGGGCCAAAAAGAACTTAATAGTGCCACTGCTAGCTAATGCTGTCATCATTTTAATATGCATTTTTCAACCAAAAGTTTTTGGAGCTGTGTAGTTGAAGCCAAGCCATTTTGTAGATTACCTCACTACAATTACATGGAAAGCTTTCTATTGTACCAAACAAGCATCGGAGTCTTTAATAAAAAATAGGTAGACACTCTAAAATACTGCCAATTTTTGTCGTCCCAAACCTGTGACAAAAGATTGCTTTAAAAGCTTGTGGCTCCTGAGAAAGGGTGGCTGAACTCATCCTTTCTGTAGAAAACAATGCCTGCAAAGAAGTCCTGAGAAGCAGCTTGAGACCAAAATTGCAGATGTTTCAGTGTATACAGGGACTTATGACTCAGTATCATAGTCCTCTTTGAGGAGTTAAAAAAGAATCCCAGACTGTCTAATCAAACTTTTCATGTCTTATGCTGTGCAAATCTTATGAGTCACTGTCACTTTAGCAGGTAAGTCAGAATTTCTGGCCATCAATGTAAGAAGGGGTTCCTCAGCCTGTGAACAAATACGTGTCTCAGTGATGCCACATTTAGATGAGAATTATTGCAGATGCTCTTGTGAAGCATTTGGTTCCCCAGTTACCTCATGGCCATTCCTGATAAGCATATTTTTTTTTTCTAAATAGATTACAGCCAGAACGTCTGATTGCTTTGAACATCTTGCACAGTAGCAGGCCCATATGTCTATAGTCAGAATATACAGAGTGCCCTTTGATTTTGAAGAGAGAACCATGTCTGAGTCAGGTTTAGCTGCTTTGGGGAGAGATCCTCTGGGACAAGAGTGGGTGTGGAAGCACTGGCCCATTCCAGGACAGCCATCAAATTCTTAAAAGCTGGAGAAATACACTTCATTTGTAAAATCATGAATGCTCTAGAGAAAAGAGGCCACGTGTTTGGAAATGAAGTCATGCCTTCATCTGTAACTTGGTGACCTCCTTGTGTGAAAATATCATTGGACAACGTAGTAGAAATACCTCTGTCAAGACTGAGGAACTGGTGAATGTACACTTTGTACCTATGGATGAAGATAAGCAGATGAGGAAAATCCAGATGAGAAAAAAAAGAAAAAAACCAAGTTAACCCATCTGGGACTTAATGAGGAGAAAAAAATTCTCATTCTCAGTAGTTTTGATTGCCCTTGATGTTCAGGCTAACTGCCCCAGAAGCACAGGACAATTGTCACACAGAGGCTCTAAGCCAGGTATCAGTGTCAAAAAGAAAGGTGCCCAAAAAGCTCTATATGTGGCCAAGTGATGCTCTTGAAGTCAAAAGAACTTTCCTGGTGTGTTAGGTCAGCTGTCAGTAATGGGAGGAAATAGTTATATTTTCACTAAACCATGACAAGAAACACTGTAAGAATTTGCCATGTTAGTGCTCTGGACATATTCAAGTGAGAAGAGATTTGAGAAGAGACACTTGGTAGTTAAGAGCATATAAAGACCCTCCAATGAATGAGCGCTGGAAATAGGATTCTCTGCCTGAAAAGCCACATGGGTAGGTATGCACATACCTACAAAACCAAATTAAACGTGTGCAAACATGCACACCACAAAACCAAACTAAAAAAAAAAAAAAAAAGAAAAAAGAAAAAAAAGAAATCTTTCACTAAAGCTAGAGAGTCTGAGGCCAAAACTGTAGCAAGAAAATCTGGTACTTTCTCCAAGATAGGTCCAGCTCTGTTAGCTCATAAAACAGATCAGATTGTTCTTTGAGTTCTGAGGCCAAATGATGTGTCCCAGCTTGCATCATGGAAATGGTCCCTGCTCCATGCTGTCCTTCAGTCCGTGTCCAGTGACCTCCTTAGAGTTTGCTGGGAGCTGCCAGCTCCAAAAGTTGCTGGGAGCTCCAAAACTGCCAGACAACGTGCTTACAATCCAATTGTAAGAGCTCTGCATAGCAGTGTCTGAGCATTGCTGGCCTCTGAACCTTACCTGAGTAGATCTAGCTGGTGAATCTTTTTCTAAGGTTCTGGTACCTTCCAATCCACCAGTCTGTCCACAAAGACCACTGTAGGAGCAGAAACCAACAAGATACCTGGCAGAAATCTGCACATTCAGAAGCCACGTGGTGGGAGTCCCAGGGAGTTGTTGGGAGCCTGACTGCTACAGGAAGGCCTGTGTGGGGGCAGTCCCACTTCTCCCCAGGGGTACACAGCAAAGTATGAGCCATCCTCTCAAACACTTCACTGTGCAGATTCATGTTCTAGGGACTTTGGCATATGGCTTGCAGGGTCCCTGCAGTATCAAACTGCATTCAGTTCCTCAGCTCCCTCTCCTGCAAGAGGAGTGCCAGATGTTCGGGGCTCTCTTACCTCCTCTTTGATACAGTCCTGCCTGATACTTTTCATCTCCCAAGTGCTGGTAACTGAAAAGAGAGAACAGAAGAGAAACTAGGACACCTTTCCCATGGAAGAATGGGCTCTATCCTCATGTGAATGGGGAGGAGAAAAGAGGGAATGGTTGTGCAGCTGCAGCACGATTTTACAGTGTGAACACATCACTAGCCAGGGGTAATGATCTGGTTCCAGCACTTCCAAATCCTCTTGTAATACTATAGCTGCCATATGTGTAAAAGTGAGTCAGAGTCTTTCCTATCATGGACTTTTCTAGGCATCCACCCTTTCTCCATCTTGAGGGCAGTCAGTGTCAGTTCTGACTTGTATTTATGGAAGTAATTCTTTTAAGTAACATTGTATTTTCAGGTGGTTTGTTAGTGTCCTTAGTGCGTCTTTATGTTTGCACACATTCATGAACATGAAATTCAAAAGAAAATGAGAGGGAAATACCACTTCTAACTAGGCATAAGAATACTGAAAGGAAGCTTATACACATTTTATGCTTTTCTTTTTAAATAAGAGTTGACATGCTACCCTAATGCTGACTTGTAGCAGAAGAGATTTGGAAAAAATTCTTGGACCATCAGTAGCAAGAAATCACAGGGCTGTACTTACAGAGGTCATTAGCTGTCCAGACATCTGTTGGGTTACAAATTCTGCTAAACATAGATCATGAAATGGTTCTTGAATTATGCAGAGGATAATTTCACAAGCCAGAAAACAGACAATTCAAGCAGAGAAAAAGCCATGTAAGACCTTCTTATTGTCAGTTGGGGAGGAATTCACTACAATGTCAGAATTACAGGAAAGTTTGGTACTAGTGGCAGAGGTCTGCTGGGTTGCAACCGGTGAGATAAGAAACAGATTTAAACAAGGGTCACAATTACAGTTACATATTCCACAAAGTAACTCCACAGTATAGCAAAATTGGACATTTTAATTAGCGGGATACTGTGTCAGAAGTGTCCAACTAACAAGACAAAGGTAAAAAGTCCAACTGTCTCAGTGGAAACTACTGCAAAACATGTTAACACACGAGTTATATATTTCAGTATAGGAAAGCGAGTTAGGTAATAATGAGCAAATGGAAAAATAGGTGATATGGTGCAAATAGGCTGGAGCATTCCAAACAATGTATAAATTAAAGTATGGCAGACCCTAATTCCCCTTGAAAAAGGAATACTGTCCCATTCCCCATAATTTAACTCCAGTAGCCAGGTGGTAGAGGGTCGCAAATGAGTCCAATTACGCTGCACTTGACTATAATTGGGTTGAGCTGTCACCTCTGAAATGAGAGCTCAAGTAGTATCTGTCAGCCTTTGGAATCAGGAGTTACTCTGGAACTGGGAGTTACTTATTAGCTGCTGCACAAGCCAAGCACACAGCACAACCAGTCATTGAAAACACGGAGGGTAAAAACACTTGTCAGGGCAAATGAAGAATTTTGGCTTTTTTCCTTTGGCCAGCTGAGGAGAGAGGTACTGAATACCTAAGTAGAAATGTCAAGAAAAACATATTGTAACTTCCTGAAGGAAAAGACAAGATAAAGAGAATGTGAAATGGAAGACATGAGGAAAATAAGAATTGATCAAGGAAAGTAAAATAAAATTAAGAAGCCCCTTGCAATACCTTGAAAGTAAAATGGAATGGATATAATAGTTAAAAGCCTGATATTTAGGCACCTTGGAATTGTTACGTTTCATCTTCTTTCAAGATCCTAGTTACATAAATCACTACTAGCTGTCTATTCACAAATCACATAATCCAGCCAACGTGAACATATAATGGTGTCAAGGCCTTAAGAAAATAGAAATAACAGAAAATAGAAATACCTCAAAGGAGGGAAGGAGCAGGAGAATCTCAGAGAAAATGTTACATTCATAACACAACCAGTGTACACAATACATTCTGCCAGACCTAGAGGAGAGTACACGTACTGTCAGTCTGAATTATGGGATGGGTTTTTCTGGACTTTTTATCTTGGACCCATGTTTGGAAAATAACCATAAACTGAAATGTTCCAGGCTTTCCGATTGCAACATCATGAAACTGAAAGTCAACTCCAACAACAAAGCAGCTCAATGCTGACCAAACTAGCACTGCTTGATAATGACTGTTCTTATGAAAAAAGTTACATTTGTAATTTAAGGTTGGTTCTAAATTTTCCATAGTGAGAAATGCTTTTGTAATCTTAACTCAGTAAGAATTATACTTTCATGCTTTTCAAAGGCATATTTTAAGTGTCTTCCCTTCATGAAATATTTCTAAAACAAGACAGTGTATTTCTTCAAGTTCAAGACAGATTTGCCCACTGTGGAATCCACTGAAGTTTTCTGTAACAAGTAAGTCTTATATCAGGGCTTGTGTCAATGTGTGCATAAAAGTAGGAAAAAACCCTTCTTTTTTCATTTTAACTTTATCTTCTGAACAACAATGCTCAGCAAACAGTCACAACACCTTGCCAAAGGTGCTTGAAATCAGGGAATACAGATGAACAGATTTCTTTCCTGGCTTTATCAAGTTTGTTTTGTTCTAGAAGAACTGTGTCTGTGCTGTATAGATGGCTTTTGTAGAGATTTCCAATTAGCTTCTAGATTGAGATTTGATAAGTTTTCATTAACTGCTAGGAGGGAAAAGACAGAGTAACTGGTCTATATTCCATTTGTCACCAGTCATGCCAGCTGCTTTGTGGAGAGCAATTGAGAGCATCTTTCTTTTAGAGTGTATTTTGGTTTTGGGCAAGAGAAGGCAATGCATAATAATCACATTTAGAGTAAAAGCTGGATAATGAACTTCTACAGCGTGGCAATATTTTAAAGAAAGATACCACATGCAGGTGTGATACCTCAGTGAGAAGCAATTTAGGGATGAATGAATACTTCTGTCTTCTTGTTTACCAAGACTATGCCCATTACAATTGCCATTAAAAAAACACAACACACATACAAACAAAACAACAAAAAAGAGACACCTTGTTCTTTTGCCTCCCTGAGAAGAGCTTGTAGAGTATCTTTTAGCTCTTAACTGCTTTATACTCTGAGCTGACTGTAGCTGGAATTGGTGTCCCATAACCACTAGATTAGTTGGATAAATTCTGCACACTTGTGTCTGGGATCCATGGTAATGGAGTTACGTTGCTATGCTATGAAATGTGCAGGAGGGTCCAGTGCTTTGGAAGGGTAAGATTTCCAGGGCTACAGAAACTTGGTAGTGTAGGCAAAAAGGAATGCTTGGAGGAATGAACAAAGCAAATCACTGGAACAGTGGCAGGGGATCGTCAGGATGGTCAGAGTACTGACAACCCAAGAAAGCTTTCCTGGGAGGGATGTAACAGCCACCAGAAAGGTTGTTTAAAAGTGCTGTGATGGGGGAAGAATACTGTGTTCTGCTCCTGTCATCCTGAGGAGAAGCTGCATGGCAACACACTATGTTGCAGGTATTTGTGTGATGAACTGAATTAACCCCTTACCATATATGCAGGAGCTTTCCACCAGGGCCATGAGAAAGCTAAACAAAAGTAGGGTGGATGGGTGAAAATGATCTCTCTCAAATTATTTGATAAATAAAACTACTCCTTCTGTCTGGACATTCTGACAAGAGGCCATGCTATTTTATTTTTTTTTTTCCCTGGCATAACAAGCAGAGGTCTCCTCAGCCCTGCTGTTTTAACAAATGCAGATGATGATTCCTGTCACTGGGACCTGGGAGGCTGGAGGGAACCTGCCAAGTCTGTGCCAATACTTCTCAGGTACTCTGGCATTACCAGGAATCATGTGGACTGCTGGTGCCTGCTACCAGCATCTCAAAGATGGAAAAAAAGTTCAAGGGAAAGAAAAAAAAAAAAAAAAAAAAAAAAAACTGCTGAGATACCCAAGAGGCAGAATAAATTTAAAGGCCTGGAACTGAGACAAGTCTTTGTTTTTGACCAGAATCCCAAGTGAAAGAAACAATGTAGCACATCAGGAAGGACACATAAGAACCATAAAACTGTTTGAATTCTCCTATGAACTATCTTATTACAACTGTAATTTTGAAATGTTTGGTTTAAGCAGCTTTCTGCAGGTTAGATTTAATATTCTCCCATGGTACCAAATGGGAGAGTTCCTGCTCTCTTTAACACTGCTAAATGCAAGGCAACTCGTTGCCTGGAAGACCTTTCATTCTAAGGCAAGCAATACTAAATTAAAACCCTGTATCAAATATACAGTTTAATTTGATTTTATGACAAAAGCCTCTTTATCTTGTGTTCAGGTGTCTTGCAACCTCTCCATCATTAATTGACTCACTTCCACTGTCACAGCACATGTGGTCTTCAAAGAGGAGAGTTTTTCTCTGAAAATAATCTCATTGTTTACATCAACTGCATCTTCCTTTGGAATAACTTAAGTACTTCACAAATATTCATGAATGTGGTCTCCCAGTATCCCAGTTCAGTCTGTACAGTTAGAAAACATGCTATATCAAACTACTGCAATACTAATTTCCTTGTAATTCCACATTAACTGTTCTTCCCCTGGATCCTGTACGTTGCTGTTCCCTGCAGTTCCAGCTCCCGAGCCAGGAAACAGCAAGGGATTTGGAAGACTGGAGGGGTGGTGGGGAATACAAAAATCCCTAGGAAGCTTCAAAGGCTATCCTCTGGGTTTCCCAATGGATGGACAATGAAAAGGAGGCTGTCTCTGAAGATAGGCCAAGAGAAGACAGAATGCAGCGTATTTTGGAGGTCATCGTTCTGCAAAGGGATGTAGTTTCACTGTGTTCTGGTGCAGGGAAAGCCAAAGTACAGACTTCTAAAATGTGCTAGACAGTTCCAAAGGCAGGCAGCTGCCTCTGCAAATTTTAGAAAAATAGGCATCCTCAGTACAAGTCCTAGAACGTACATAAAATAACCCGAGATCCAGTTACCTTAATGTCACTTCTCTGGGTTATATCTTATCTGATTCCAGCTTTCTCAGTAATTACTCAGTCTAGGATGAGTTTGATATGTTTATCAACTGATATGTTTATCAAACTGAATTATAAGATTATAATTAATCTGAATTGTAAGATTAAATCAGTTTCTCTTTGGTAATGATTTTAAGAAAAAAAAAAAAAAGCAGGACCAAAATTAATTGAATTGAAAGTAATAAAAACAAAAACCCCAACAAGAAAAGATTCTGTGTTTGCAAGATAAGTGAAAAATAAAAATTATTTATTTAAAAAATGCAAGGAAATTGAACTGGGCTAAAAAAAGACTTAAAATTACAGGACACAAATATTAGAATAAACTGCTTTATAAAGACACAATTATATGCAGAAATGTAAAATTAGGCAATGAAAAATACAAGGAAAAAAGTTTAATGGTGACAATTGAGTAATTCTAAAGGAATTTCTGAAAAATTTACTGGTGTCCTGAAAACCTGGACTGATCAAGATCTTGAAATATTCTTTGGAAAAAAAATCTGTAGTCAGAAAGTGAAAGCAAATTTAAAAAAAAAAAAAAAGTTATACTGTCAATTTTAGTTTTCAGACCTGCTTGAAGGTCTGTAGTGTAACACCTTCCGTTCAAGCCTGCAGTTTAGGACTAAATAAAGCTAAAACTATGTGAAAATACAACAAAAATCTCACAAATACTGGCTAGGAAAATAAGCTGTTAAGTAAAAATGACAGCAACTGATACCGAAGTATTTTTTGCATAATTTTTTTCAATTTTTTTTCCAGGTATGTTTTTTTTACTTAAATATGAATTTAGTTTCATTGGCTTAGCATTCAAATTTAAAGTGAAAATTCCATTTGTAGTATTGTCTTATGTGTCCTGCAATGGACAACGTTGAGTTTGAAGATCAGAAAATCAGTATTCTTAGGCATACATATATGTTCCTTTTTTTTAAAGGGCTTATATGCTTTCTTATGGATGTAAACCAAATTGTAACAGACAAAAAGTGTGTGAAAGTAGCTGGAATCTTTTGCATCGACAAGATAGCAAGAGTACTCCTCCAGGCAGAACTGTGCTGAACCCCTTCACCTGGAGTTAGGAGAAAAAGGTAGAACTGTGTCATTTAGCCTACACGCGGGGTGTAACTTTGCCCACCATGTGAAATGGCTGAAACCAAAGAAAAATGCATCAGTTTTCAGTGACAGCCTCAAGCTCTCTCCCAGCTCTCCCAGTAATGAGCATCAGCACTAATATGGGTTTTGTTCCTTCGCAGCAAATCTCCCGAACAGATTTATAAATGTGACTCAGATGGCAGCAGGAGCCATTACAACTGTCACATCAAGAGGCTGATACACACTTAAGGCTTGGGTTGATTATCTGTCTTTGAAAGAATCTTTCTCAATATTAATCAAATTGGCTTGCTCCCAGCAGAAAAGTACTAATGCCTACCACAGACACCAGCCTTGAGTCTGCCTTATAGGGGACATAATATGGATCTGCTGTAAGAATCACAGGAGGGGGAAGAACTGAATGTTCCAAGTGGCTTCAAAGATAACAGCAAAAAGCAAGTTTGTACAGAAAAGCAAAGAGGTTTTGCTTGTGTAAGTCCAATTGAACCATCATATAGGTTTTGCCTGTGGGATTCTTCTGTCAGTTATAATCACCAGGGTTGAGGGGACTATGGGTAGAGCAGTCCCTGCCGCTTTGGTCCCACCCTCTTCTTGTGCTGGTAAGAAAATTACAGTGTGCCTACAGTTTGCAATTTTCACAGTGGATTCAGAATTCATGCTGGTTTTATGACCCATTCTACCACTAAGAGTTAACATGGAGCTTTTTTTTTTTTTTTTCCCCTCTCCCTTCACTTACTGGCAACAAACCTCAGAAATTCCAAATGACCTTCCAGGATTTATCAAAGCCTCCATGGCTCAGGCTGCCTTTTCCCAGGACGTTTTCCTGGTATGGCAAGGACTCTAAAATGCCTTTTCTCCTGCAATTTTGAGAAGGAAACACTCCAGAAGTTACCCATTTTTAGGATGCGCTCCAAGATGTGTGATGTTTGTCACATAGTAGTGATGCTGTTTTTATAAGGACAAACATAAGTCAAAGAAATATCAGAAACCTACAAATAGGAAAGAAGATGGCATGTCTGAATGTGCCTATCTTGGAGATTTAAGAGGAAGCCAACTAGAGCCAAACATAATATACTCACTCAGTATTACTCCCAAATGAAGTTACTAATCCCAAGGCATGGTTTGTTAAAGCAGCACTGCAGCCTTTACTTAACAACTTGAATGCCACCACCTCAGGGATACAATTACTACTCCAGCAGCAGCCAGTCTTGCTGACCTTAGGAGCTGCAGAAGACACCTGCAACTTTCTGTGGGGACCCCAGGTGTCCCAATACACCTTTGTAGAGAGAAAATGACTGTGAACCAAGCCTCCCTGACAGTCCGAATGTTTTACTGTGAAAGAGCCTTGCTGCTGGTCACAAGACACAGCATCACTGCTGGAGATCTAACACTGAACTGCTGAGAAGACACAAGCAGCTCGAGATTGTCACTGTGTGCATGGAATTTGGTTACTTTTATCACCACCAGCATGATATGCACTAAGAAATACCCAGAGTAAAAGATATTGCTTCCAAAGAAATTCCCAGTTGCCTTATTTTAGGTCTACACTTCCTAGCTCTCACAGGATCCTTGAGACTGGAGATTCCTTAATGGCCTAATGGTGAACTAGGCTGAAAGGAAGAGTCCCTGACATCACCCCAGTGTCTGAGAAGGGATGGCACAGGTCACAGATGCAGCCCTGAGATGAAAGCCAAAACAAGCTGCTGACAGGCAGTAGAACAGACACATCATCTCTGCAACAGAAATATGATTCTGTGCTTCTCTCTCCCTAGAAACTAAATGCTAATCTTTCATTAGTCTTGAAAAAACCAAATCAAACACACCAAACAAAAATGACCAAACCAGCCTGCCTAACAACACAGAGATCTTGCTTGGATGAAGGCAAGGACACAGCCAATTTTATCTTGAGAGAAGGAGCACAGAGGCTTCATACTTTCTAGAGCAGCGGCTGTGAGAGCACTTCAGCTGGGTCAGGGAAAAAACCCAACAGTCAGATAGGAAGCAAAGCTATCTCCTGAAAAGATTACGCTATGAAATGGCTCCGGAGTTACTGCTCCAAGGCTATGAGAGCAGAAACAGCAGAGGCTCAGTTGCCGGGGGAAAAAATAACCATCTAGCCACCAAGCAAACATCAGAGAACAGATATCTTTGTCATTAACTGGCTGGAAACACTCCACAATTATATGATTTATAGGAAGTAAATTTGAAGTGCCTAGTAGTGGATCTAAGTAACATTGGTGCTGATCTCTAACTGGATGTAGAAGAAAAGCTGGCACCCAGGGCTAGCCAGGTATTTTGGGGGGCTCTGTGGGGTTTTGTTTTGTGTTTTGGTTTTTTTTTGTGTGTGTGTGTGTGTGTGTGTTTTTTTTTTTTTTCCTTAAACATCGAGTGAAAGGAGCAGAAGAATCCAGACCATCTCTCTGGAAATTTACCATCAAAATGGTATCGAATCCTGTGTTCTTCATCCCAAGCCCCATGGATACAAGACGAGGCAAACCCTGCCTCCAGGAGCCGAGGTTCCCCTGCCCAGCGAGGCCTCAGCTCCCCCGGCAGCAGGGCCGGCGGGTCTCCGACTGACCACGGCTACCCTGGCCGCCCCGTAGCCCGAGGGGTTGCGTTGGCATCCAAGCGCTGTCGACTCTGCCCCTAAAACGCTCCCCTTCCTCCGGGGGACGGGGAAGGACCCACCGGAGGGCTCTCTGCGGCGCGGCCCGACCCAGTCCCGCCGCGGCCGGGGGGAGCTCCTCGCAGCCTCAAGGCGAAGAGGCGCCGCCCGCCCCCTCCCCCCGTGACTCACCCTCCCACTGCCGCCGCGGGGGAGCCATCAGAGGGCTCGGCTCGGCNCCTCCCCCAGCATTCACCTCCCCGCCCGCCGCCGCGCCTGAGCGCAGGCGGTTCGGGACGGGCACTGCCTCCGCGGAAGGCACCACCCCGCAGCCTCCGGAATAGCCCGGCGGGGGAGGCGATAGGGCAGACTGGGGGGGAGCCTGTGGGGCAGGCTGTGGGTCACTCCCCGCCCGCGCTGCCCCTCGGCCCCTCCCCGCCTCTTCGGCCCCTCGGACGTTCACCGGCGGAGCACCGCGCCGCGTCCCCCGGCCACTACGCATGCGCGGAGACCGCCCTCCCCTCCACCCCGCCCCCCCCGGCGATTTGAATATGCTAATGAGGCAGTTACCTAGAGGCCTATGGGGGGGCCGGGAGGCGGTCACGTGGGTCGGGGACGTGTCCCAGAGAGGCGGCCCCCGACCTGCCCAGGCTGCCTTAAAAGCGGGCGGCGAGCGAGGAAGCGCCTCAGTCAGAGAGAGAAAGTGCCGGGGCGGTGGGGCTGCGGCTGCTCCGCCTGAAACTTCTGAGTAACATCAACAGGGGGAGGGGAGGGCAGGGCGGTGAAGGAGGAGGAGGAGAAGGAAGAAGAAGAAGGTGGTGTGTGGGGGGAAGGTTAGCAGCAGCGCAGCCCTATCCGCCTCTCCCTCATAAACCAGCCTGTGTTGGGCTGAGCAGGCCCCTCACACAAAGGAGGGCAGGGCAGGCAGGGCTGCCCCCCCTTCCCCCCCGCCTCGGCAGAGGGGCAGCGGGGAGGCGCCCTTCCCCGTGCAGAGAACTCACAGCCACTTACTCCTCTCCTGTCCCCCGTCTTCTTCTTTAACCCCCCCGACCCCCCCACCTC
>JAAWXA010000003.1:52436536-52561245 GCA_038090715.1 Florisuga fusca | reverse complement strand
GGCTGCCGGCAGTCCCAGGCAGCTCGGCACACACGGGCTCCGGCGGCGGCGGCGGCAGCGTTGACATCAACATGGCCGACATTTTTTCCCTGTGTGGTGTGTGTGAGCAGCAATGAACTGTGGGGGATATTTATTCAAGTTGGGAGAAGTGACAGCAACTCCAAGGAGAGTTCAGCTCGGAAAAGGGGCGAGCGGCGGAAAGACCGACTTCAGCCCGGAGCGTCCGGACTCGGAAGGGGCTGGGACTTCCCTCACCCCTGCTTGGGCGGGGGGAAGGGAGGAGGGGGGCGGGGGTAGGCGTACCCGAACCCGAGCCCGTACCGCGGGGGAAGGGGAGGTCGGGTCCACATGACACGGGACGGTGAACCTGTTGGAGGTCGCTTCAGAGTGCGTTTGGGTTCCGTCTGGAAAGGGCAGTGGGAGAACGCTGTAAATAGCTGTAAGGTTTGTGCATCGGTGACCTCGCAGAAATTTGTCCTGTGGAGCAAACCAAAAACCTTCATTTGATGGATGGGTGGGGGGAGGTCTAAGGTTTAAGAGAAGTACATGATTTTGGGCTTTATGGAATGAACAGTAGTGACTCCCAAGGTGTTTTTGTTAGAGAGCAAAGCTCATATCTGGAGAATAAGTCTTCTCACGTTTCTCTTTTCAGGCTGGCTGGAAGGAAAACCATGCAACGTTTATGAATGAACTCAAAAACCTTCAAGCTGAAGGACTTACGACTCTTGGCCAGTCCCTAAGGACAGCTTTTGATTTATTAAACTTAAATAGATTAGTAACTGGCATAGACAACTATGGGCAGGTAGGTTGACTGTTACTAGGTGAAAAAATTGTGAAACACAAACTTCTCAGAGACAACTGGCTAGTTGTCCAAAGTGGCATCTTCTTGAAATACTCAGTGTGGGAGCTTCTTCTAAAGCAAGTAGAACTCAGTTTGAAAAGAAGTGCAGTTGCTAACTACAGCTTGGTGTACAACTTTCTTCTTAAAAACAAAACAAAACAAAACAACAAACCCAACCACCAAAAAAACAAACAAAAACCCAAAGCAAAACCAAAACAAAGCCTCAGTTATTCCTCATTTTTTAAACTGATGTAGCCTAGCAGTTGATGTTCTCAGTTAGACTTTCTCTCTTATCAAGTCGAAGTTTGAGAAACTTAGCTGGTGAGCCTGGATAGGTCATGAAAACTTTGCTTCCTCTGTACCATGCTGTATATTCAATTTAGTGCAGTTTGGGAGATGAGCTGTTTCTTGAACAGCACTGCATGTCCAAAAGTACTGAGTGGAGCACAATTTTTTCAAACCCCTTTCTTTCCATTGGGTCTACTACAATTTAATGTTGAATGTCTATAGTGCAGCTATCCCTTTAAAACAGGGCTTCTTTTTGGGGTGAGCCAGAATCCTCTTGCTCAGAAGTACATGTTGCTAAAAGACAGTAACTGGGCTACACACACGCTTTAGGAAGTGTATCCAGTCTTTCTGGCACTGGATCAAGCCCTGCATTCATTTTGCATAAAGGATGTTGTTAGTATTGGGCAAGGTATATTATATATTTTTCACATGGGACCCACTAACCTGAATTTCTTCTTCTTTTTTTTTTTTTTTTTCCATGTAATACTTCCTCTGCTGCTGAACAGTAGGATTACTCACTGTTCTTGGCGTTAGGGAAAGTTTTTATCAAAATAAGTCCTATTTATCCCCATCCCCTTCCCAGTCTGAGCAGAGTCTATGTGGTAACATGCCATGTTTGTTTGGGAAGGAAATTTCTCTCATTTTGCATTGTATGGCTTTGCCACTAGGTGATCAAGTGAGCCTAAGCATTTTTAAAATGCCAGTTTAGTGATGAAACTTTGAAAAAAAAATTGCTACTTCCACACATAGTAATTTTTTTGTTTTAGCAGTTACCATCTGCTGTCCTCTTATACATCTGTGTGCTAATCTTTCCTATTTTCTGATGGTTTTGTTTAATTATGTAAGCTATATGAAGTTTTTTTGATCACATACCACTGTAGGTGCACACAAAATGATTATTCTTTCCCATTACTACTGATAATTCTAACATTCTAATTAAATCCATGTCAATTTCAGTGAATCAGCAGTGCTCCACTACTCAAATCAAGTGGGCAGTTATCATGACTGCTTCAACTCACTAGTAGTGTTCATGACTGCAAGTAGGTGCACTCTTCTGTAGAGCAGCCACTTTTTCTGATCTGTTTTGGTTACAAGTCCCTATCAGAGCTTGAACCCACCCTTGCATGTGCATGTTTTTTGTTCTGTTCTACATGTGGAGCTCGCTGTTGAAGAGGCATTCACATGTGCAGTCAGGTGACTAAATAGCAATTCTAGCCCTCTTTAGTGTCTGCAAAAATAGATGAATATATCACAAATGCTGGGTCATCTGCTGCTGAAGTCATAGGTTCCTATTTTGGCTCTGCTAATCAGAGTAGCATTTTTTGGTAAACCATTATCAAATTCTGGAGCACTAAAATGGTCCTTCAGCACTCGCAGGATGAGATCAAGGGCACTTACCTTTCCTCAGCTTCATGTTGGCCTTTGAGCACTATGTCATGTTACCTTGTCAGCTTCCTATTGTTCATGTCCACTACCTAAGATTTGCTCTAAATAAATGGGTATTTACATGTACATGGTGTGATAAACTTACAAATTCAGCATAATAAAAGTGATCAGAATGCTCACTTGCATGTGAAATAGTTTTTACGGTGGCATTACATGAAGTAATAAATCTAAACTTTTTAATTTTTTTTCTGGAAAATTTCTCTGGCTTAACATATTTTTACTATCATGCTTGTTGTTTTGATGTATTGGCAGGCTTTTAAGATGTTTGCTAGGATCCACTTGTTTCACATATATGAATTGTAAAGCGGATTTTTATTATACATACAAATGACAAGACATGATACGAGCTTGATGAGATTGTCTGGTTCTGTCATCCAGAGGCATGAGGTCTTGTCCCCCTGCTGAGTATCAACTGTCTTTTTAGTGCTAATGTGTTTCACTATACTTAATTTCTTTAAAAGTAAACCTGTATTCTCCATCAGCTGACATCCTGAACAAGAGTGATGGCTGAATGGTCATCCTGAAATTGAGGAAAATCTCCTGCTTCATATTTTCTTGCACCCATAACATTTGGGTTTTTGATGTGCATATTTATCATTTTACTTTTTCAGTAAGTAAGTACTGACTCAGTTGCTTGTGAAGATTGAGTTATCAAGTGTACAGCTGCATTAGCTGATCACAGTATCTCACTTTCAGATCTTAGAGATGCTGTCAACACATTTAGTTTACCAAGAACCTGATTTTATCAAGAACCAAAGTTTTTTCATAAGCTCTTTCTGAAATTTATGCTATGGTATGGCTTTATAAACCCTTTGTCTTGCCTAGGGTTATTAGATCCATAATTTGTCAACAACAAAAGATTTTTAGAAAGGACACATATTTTAAGGTGACTCATTTTTACAGCCCTTTCAGATTGATAAATTCTGTGTTATTTGAGCTCGAAACCAGTTACTGTTTTTTTTTCTCCCCCCCAGTATGCTTTGTGCTCAATATGGTAGCAAAAGAATGAACCTTCAAATAGGGTGTCAGTTTATAGTGCTCACTACAAACAGAGATCCTCTTCAGCTTCTGCATTTTTGTAGAAAGCTTAGGAAAAACACCACAGGATTTGGGTGTCTTCAGTAGGAAATCAATTTAAACACATTAAATCCAGAAGGGGCTCACTGTTATGGTGCACAAAATGTTTTCCTTCATTAGCCCAGTTTGCCCTTAACTGTCTGACACTTTTGTCATATTTTTCCCCAGTTCAGCTTCTTCATTTATTCAGGCAGTATGAATTACCAAACCTTTTACTAGCATATTTTCTTTCCTCTTGGAATACACTTCTGAATCTTATGGCTATTGCATCTTCAGCAATACACAGGTAGTCACAATTTAACCAAATAGTTATGACTGAGGCAAGCACGTATCTTGTTTATGGTTGATGGAGGGGTTACTTTACACTGTGGAAACAGCAAATAGGAAAAATGTAGCTATTACAGTACATCAAAAATGTAAACAGATCTACTTACATTGTTTGCAGTATGTAGTTACTTTTCTAAGACTGAGCTCTGAACCTAAGGTAGGTAATAGATGTACCAGTGGTTTCCTATAGTCCTGTGCAAAGGACCAACACAGCCCTACCCAAACTTGAATCTGATGGATGTTTGAAATTGCTAGAGCTTTGATTCTCTGATAGCCCATGTGCTTCACCTTGCCTGTTGTTATTTGCATAATGAGGATCTCTTACTATTTTTTCAGCCATCTCAAATGAGGTTTGAGTGGGTAAAGTGTACTTAGGTATGTGGATTTTAGAGGTTGAGTTGGTGTGTCACAAGGTACGTTTCCAGATTTTTCTAGGGTGAAGTTTTGTTTTAATATAAAGGCTAGAAATGGCACTTTTCGATAACAAGCTTTTATGATCTTTTTATTTCTACATTATCTTGCACATATTTTTCAGCATTGTAATTGTTACTGATGTGGTAAAACTGGCTTAGAGATGAGTTTGAGTTTTAAACAAATTAGCATTGCTTTTGTTAGATCTAACTTAGCTGTTTTGAAACAGAAAAGCCTACTATAATGCTTCTATAATCCAAGTGGACTTGGGATGTATATTTTTCATTCACAGTGATGAATAAGGTGCTGTCTGGATTTAGACTAACCCAAGAAACACTGTTTTAATGATTTACTAGGTGGTACACAGTCTTGGTGAAAGCTGTTTTTGTTTTTCCCCTCTCCAGTGTATATAGAGAAGCATAACTTTGAAACAAACTGAAATCCAAATGGAATTCAACTCATTAAGAACATTTTTGGAACTTAAAAATACACTAAGGGCTGGAAAGATCTATTTGTGATCTGGAACTTGGAAGGTGTCCCGCATACAATGGAATTGCTTTTAAACCTCATGGGTTGTTGGGTTTTTTTGTGGGGTTTTTCATTTGTTTTGGTTTGGTTTTGGATTTTTTTTGTGGGTTTTTTTGGGGGGGTTGGTGCTTGGGTTTTTTCGTTTGTTTGGGGGGGTATTTTTGTTTGTTTTCTTCAAGGGTTTTCCTCATACTGTGTATGACCATCACACAGTCTAATCTTAGGTTAACTGCTACTTTTCTAAATATATGGTTAGACCCATCTGTAGCCAGAGTAGCAATATTGCTGATGTGTTCCACACTAAAATTAGTAAAATTTAGGCTGTAGACATCAGCGTGTTTTGCTTTAATGGCTTAAATACTACAGCATTCCAAATGCATATAAATAACATACCTAGGATATCTGGTCTAATTGTTCTTGTAGACACACAACAGCTTTATTTTAAGTCACACATTGTAGACTTACTCCTTGCCTATATGCCTGTCTGTGTCTTAAGATTTGCTGAGTTTAAAAACACCTCCACAGTCACACCTGTGAAATATTGTCCCCATCCACTGTGTACATTCTACTTTTACAGAGATATGTTCCCTTTAAATTGTCTGGGTTTATTTTCCAGTTGATATTTTGAGGATTTTTACAAGGATTTTACATTTCCTTCCTTTCAAAAGTCAAAATCCTTTGAGCATGACTTTTGTCTTAGAATTCTGGGGTCATAAACACGGCACTGGAATGGCCTGTGTTGAGTGTGCATCCAAATTTGGAACCAAAGTTTAGGTTAGCATTTCCTGCTTTGTCATGCTGGCATGGCTGCACAGGCAGTTTGCTTTTCTTGTTGGTAGAGGGAGAGATTTGCCCTTTTAGAGCAGCTCTCCTATCTTTTTTTTATCTTTTCTCCTCCTTCCCCAGCAAAACAAAATGGAAGAATTTCAATGTATTTCTACATACATTGCTATGTATGTAGAAAACAGCATAGCAAGCTTAAGCATGGTAATGGCAGGAATACATGTAAGGTAGGATTTCTCATAGTCTTCTATTTTCAATGAAATATCAATGTTTTTAACATAAAGCTGTATGTCTGTTCATGTCAAAGATCATGATGTGAAGTGCTGGTGAAAGTCTTTCTCACCTCCTACGTGATGAAATTAATCATATTGCTTTCAATTCATACTTCTCAGGCTGTAACCTTTAAGCATGCCAACTTGTCTGCTCTGGAAGTGTTTTTAATTTTTACTATTGTTTTATAGCATCCTTTAATGGGATCAGCAGGCAGCATTGTTGCAAGTGTTGTTTCACATTGTGAGGTGGTACTGTGTGCCTCCAACCTTATTATTGAGCAACAAAGGCTCAATAATAATTATAATGTAAGACTTAAGTGTTCTTAAAATCAGTTGTAAGTTTCTAATCCAGCTTGTTTTTAAAGAAGGATTTAAAAGCTAAAGTAAGCTTACACGAAGTATTTTTTTCTGATTAAAATGATCTGCTGTTTCATTGGTAGAAAAATGTGAGAGACTGCCTCATGTTCTGACCCCTTTGAATCTTTAATTGTTGGGTATTTCAGCAAGTTTGATTTGGAAGGGGCAGTGCCATAACTTGTTTGATGTGGCTTTGATTTTTCAAGGCCAGGTGATCACAGTCATTCTGCCAAAGCTTAAGCTGATACAGATAACTGTCTCTGGCTGATGTTCTTGAGTTTACTGAAAAATCATCAGAGAAAGTCTGAGGACATTAAGGAGTTCCAACATTTTTGCTCTTGGCTTGACTTTCTATCTGGAGCAGATTACTTGAACAGGTCACTATTGACTCCTTGGATATACTGGCAACTCATCTGGGTGCTTAGAGGTACATGTCCTGCAGTTTAAGTATTCTCATCTTTTTGAAGATGAGACCATTTGTTAGGAAGGAAAAGCAAAGTTAGAGCCAGGAGTTTGGTTATCTTGTGAAGCACAAATATTTTTTTTTTTCTTCAGCATCTCCCTTGTTATGTTTATTAACTCTAAGCTTGTTTTCACTTTTCTTACTGAGTAGTCACCTTCAGTCTTGCATTTCTTTGGTGGACAGTCTTTATCTCTGAAGCTTGATGTATGTGTAATTTAATTCAGTGGAGGCTCGGTTGAAACTGTGGTGGTGTTGCTTGAGGGTCTTGCTTGTTACTGTTTCTGTACCTTTAACCATACAGCCTTTCAGTTCATAAAATATTCACACATTTATGTCTTATACTTCAGGAACTTATTAATGTTTCCACTTTGTTGTGATTCTTAGCATCATACTGCCTCTCCCGTTCTTCAAGTTGTTTTCACGTGTTGTTTATGCAACAGACTGAATTTTCATATAATTTTCAAGCATTAATACCTAGCTAATACAGAACTCTTACCAAACATTCAGTTTGCATTGCGTGATTTTGGTGCTACTTTTGTCTGAAGTGTAGATTAATATAATTTAAAGAAAAACTAATGCTACAGATAGGAGGTAATGGTTATATGTGTATTTAGGATAAATCTTTCACAAGATCTTTAGGATAGATCTTTCACATGTAAAGATTCTTGTGGTTGGTTGGTTGGCTGGTTGTATTTTTTATTTTCTGGTTTGGTTTTGGTTTTTTGTTTGGTTGGGTTTTTTAAGTGGACAGGCCTGTGAGTCATAAGACATTTCTGATGATCCTGTGGTGTATTTCTGTGATGTCTGCAAAGGACATCACATGTTCATTAAGTATTTTCTCTATATAAAATATTAAATATTGACTGCAAATTATTTCAAGTTTTTTTTATTGCCTATACATTTCATTTAAAAAAAAAAAAAAAAAAGGAAGGGATGTGTTTAATCACTGTGGTACCATGGATCTGACCCCTAATGGTTGCATTTTTCAAAAATGTGTTGTATAGGCAATTTCAGTCTTAAATTAATAAGAAATTAGGTATCTGATTTCTGAGCACCTGTTTTAATTCTAGAGATGGTCTCTCTTCTTCAGTTAATAGATTTGCTCTTGCTTACATAAATCTACAGTCCACTATAGATTTAAGCCTAAATTTTTTTGAGTGGGGAAATCAGGTTAGTGCCTACAGCTGAATTAAAATAGATGAGTTACTGGCTGCAAGATATAATACTAACCTTATTCAGAAGCCTTGAATGTCTGTGACAGGAATACAGATAGAAAAACTTCTGGTTGTATGAGAGGGCAAGGGGATTTGCCAAAATTTGATCCTACTCTAGTTGTTCTACTATGGCTTGTGAGTGCATTTTGCAGCACTGCAGTGGCAGATAGCTGGACTGGTAAAGAAGTGTTGATTGTGTCTAACAGTTCTATGGCTGTAACAGCCTTTTAGAGACTGATCTAGCAGGAACTGCAGTGCAGATGAGCTCTCTGCTGTGGGGTTTTGCCAGTGATTCAGGGACATAATTGCTTAATGTCCTGTTGTTGACTTGCCAGGAAACTTTTACCTGAATAATTGTATTTGGGGACTGCTCAGTGTAGCCACTCCTATTGCCTTTAACTGATGGATTTTTTTTCTGTCTCCACACAACTGCTACTGCTTCTGGTGAGCAGGGTGTTAATCTGATTCCATCCAGTGATAATATTTGAGAATCAATTACCTGCATACACAGTGCATTTTGTTAATGTCTCCTTGAACCAAAAAGCTGCATCCAAAAAACCCCAGAACATTTGTAATGGCAATCAACTTGGGGCACTGACATTCCTTTCTGATGCTCAGCATACAGAATGTGAGTGAAAAGTAGCTCTCTCTTACCAATATACTGCCTCCCCCCCATCCTCTCCCTCCTGGACTTTGAATCCTAGAATACTGTCTTGATTGTACTCATGCTATATATCTGACATATAGCCCAACTGCCTGCTCTCCTCCTGAACTTAAAGCCTTTCATGGGCTCATAGTTGTTCCAAACTTGAAGCAAGTTTCATGCAGTGAAATAAATGATCGATTCAGATCCTTAATAGACAGGACTGTGAGCAGTAGTGGTTCAGAACCTGTGTTAAAACACTGAAGTTGCTCCTGCTGTAGTGGTGGTAAACTCTGGGTGAGAGTTTTGGGGACATCCTGGGGCAGTTACTCAGAAGAATTGCTTTATGTTGTCAACAAGCTACTTTCTGTCAGCTTGTCTGTACTCTAGATTGACAGCTCCCCAAAAGATAGGGGGAACTTTTCCCTTTGTTGTGTGTGTGTTTATTTGGGGTATTTGTTTGGTTTTGTTTTGTTTTGTTGGGGTTTTTTTTCCCTTCTCAGTGTCCTGGCAACTGTGAAATTCATTATCCTTCTCCAGTGTATGGAGAACAGACCTGGCTTAGCTCTGTGAGTTTCACTAACTGAGCCAGAACCAGCTATGTAAAGTCATTGCTGTGAAGCTGAAAGGCTGCAGTAATTAGAGACTTGATCCAGAACTTGACAAGGTCGGTTATTTTTGGAACAAAACACTTAGAAATATTTTTAGGAAATATGACCAAAATCATCTTTAAACCCAGGTTATTTGAAGCTGACTTGAAAGTCATGTTTGGTGTGGATGATTATTTTAACAGCTGGTTTTTTTTTTAAGTGAACAAAAGCTCACATATAACCCATTTTTAGTAGCTTGGATTTACTAGATTTGGTCAAGTATCTGTGGAAACCACCAAGATTTGTTGGTTGATTTATCCAGTTTTGGATGATTCCAGGAGTGATGCATTTACTAATCTGTAACTAACTGCTAAAATGTATCATTTTTATGGGACTGTTTCCATTACCTCAGAAGTACGGTACAAGCCATGGCCATGGTTGCTTTGCTGCTTATGTATTTCAATTAATTTAATGTAAAGAAAGGTGAAAAGTTTTCCCTTTTTGGGATTGTCATACATCTGTCACGTAATTGTTTACATATTTCAAACATTAGTGGCTTTTTGTTCTCCATTTCAGTGCTGTTCTTAGCTATTTAGATACTTGCTGGAATTCACCTGTCTGTTCTTTGGGTTGGTGGCTGTTTTTTTCTGGAGAATGTCACATAATATGTAATTTTCATAAATTGTCTAAGATTCAAGGACTGAATTGTTTTTGAAACTTATGAAGGACCTCATCAAATTGGAGCACTTAGCAGTTAATCAAGAAGTCATCACTTATATAATATGGTATTTAGAACTCAATTAAATCTGTTCTTAGATGAAAGACAGGACAAACCTTTATACTAAACTGGCATTTTTGAAACTGTGACTTAATGTTGGCAACTCTGATTCAGACACATGAAGACAGCAGTGTATCTTGGCATTTTAAGTTTGATGTCTTAGTAAATCCTACTATGTATTAATAATTCTTTTATTGTTCTGCACCAACATAGCCTGAAATTGTTCCTGTGATACACATTTCTTCTGCTTTTACATCTGCAGTATTCAGTATGTCCCAAAAATTAATCTCTTGCATGGAATCTCCTTTTCAGACTGCTTTCAGCTTCTTTTTTGGTTACCTTGTGGTTAGTTTTGCTTTTGTTCTTAACACAGACTTTTTGAGTAGTATTCCAAAATGGCTGAAATTGTGCACTTCAATAGACTTTCAAGAGTACATTCAGTGCTAGGCTTGGGAATTCAGATTCTGTAAAAGGTATGAACATCTATAAAAACAGTACTAAGCACAGATAATTTTTATTGCACATTTTAAGGTGGATGTGCAAAGGATCGTTGCCTATAGAACTCAAACTTGCAAGTTCAGGTAAAGCAAGCAGCTGATGTGCTTCAATATTTATTTATTTATTGAACAAAAGGTTTGGTGTCTCTTATGCAATTCAGATAGCTGGTTTGTCTCTATAGTATTTTAATTATAATAAGGATATTTGCCTGCAAGTTTTTTTTTTGTTGTTGTTGTAGATCATCCAGGCTGGGCAGGGAACTATAAGATGACATATGTTTGAAGCTTCTGTAGTTAATTGAAGGCATAAAAGTTTGGTGCTTTTTAAAAAGATATTTGTGAAAAATGCTTAGGAGCAAATCCTGAGGAGCAACTGACTTTTTCATCCCATTTATTTTTCTAGCTACCTCAAATTTCCTTTTCTGAAGTGAAACTTGTGTAGCCTCTGTTGTGGAGATAGCAGCTGTTTCAAGAATTCCCCCTTCATTCCTACATTCAGTAATTGGTGTGCTAAGGAGTTTAATTTCTGGTTCAGCTTTAGGAAGAGTCTGCTATTGCACTTGTGTCCTGCTTTGAATACCCTCTGTGTTTTCAAAGGTTTAAAAAAACCAGTTGTGTGGAGGTTTTTTTGTGTGTGTGAGCCTGCAACTCATTTGTTCAGGTCACCTGAAATAGAGAAAATGTCAGTCATACCTAATTGTCTGTATGAAAATCATTTTATCTGCTGCTATTCTGTAGTGCCATTAAAGGATGAAGCAAAAAACATATAACTACCTCACAGTCCTCCACAGACATTTCAAATAAGAAACTATGCTTAGAGCATGGCTTGGGCATTGGAGTAACTTTTAAGTAATTGTAATGTAGTTAACTCAAGGATTTCCTAGGATGTGAAAAACTGCTTATCTATAACCTTGCTGTAGCCTATAAGGAAGCACAGCTTTATGTAGCTGACTTTTTGAATCTCCACCTCCAGCTTTTGGAATCTCCACCTCAAGGAGGAACAGTCTTTGGTGGTAGCCATCCTTACTGCAAAATCATTCCCGCTGATACTCTGACTTCCAGAGTGTGTGTGGGTGCAGAGTGATCATGACTGCTTGAGAAGTGTTTTCCATTTCCTTGGGGAAAAAGATGGAGAGTTAATAGAAACTCTTTTTAAGGTCTTCTCCAAAATATAAAATCATTTGAGATAGAATACTATATTTAGCTTCTAAAGAAAAGGGAGTGTGTTTGGAGAACACAGTTGAATGTTTGTGGTTGAAACTTTGGAAAGATGGGCAATTGGCAAAATGGCAGAAGTGGAGTGAAAGTGTGTGCTGCTTGTCCCTGATGTCAGAAACTGTGAAGTAGTGGCTGGATTAAACAGTTTGATCAAGAGATTAGGGTTCAATTACTGATTACTTCTAATTTGTACTTATACACTAATTTAAGTTTTTTAGGTATAAACAGTTACAGAACTGAAGTATTTACCTATTTTTATGTATTTTGGGATAGTAATAAGCCAGGCTTATCACCTTGTTACTGTTATCACCTCATACAAGGATACATTTTATTAACTTGTGCCCCCTCTGCTGGCTGGTTTTCCAATTACAATGTAAAAGTAAAAGTTTATTTAGTTGCAGTGCTCTCTGATACACTGTTCTGGCCAAACATAAATTTTAAAGTCCCTTGTATGGGGGTAAAACTACAACCAAACCCGTATCAGTCCTAAGCTGTGAAAGTCAGTGGTGTTTTCATAGTGCAGTAGTTATTGCCATGAGCTCAGTAAAGACTCCTTGAGTCAAACCTGTTTCTTTCCATCATCCCTCAAAGAGATTTGGTGTTTTTTACCCATCCTGAGCATGTCTGTTGTTTCATTTACAGAGGACCTAGATCTTTATGGTTCTAGGAACTCTGGAGGACTATACTTCGAGCTTCTAAAACCTATTGTCTGCATTTCTGATAGCAGTCAATTTCCACTCAAGATGGAGAGCTCTCTCCTTTTGGTTGTAGTAAATGGCTCTCTCAAATTACTTCTACCAGGTGATTAATTTATCAGTACTCATCCTAAATCTTATCTTTTAATGTGAGCTGTTATTTCCAGCTGCCTACCATGAAGGGAAGGCAGAGCATGAGTCCTCCCATTTTGGGTACTGCAAGGAGACAAAAAAGGTTTCAGTGTTATGATGGAGTATGTATGTGCATACTGCAGGTGTTTGTGGACCGGAGTTAATAAGAAACTTCCCAATGTTCTGTGGCCCTTTCAGAAAAACACTGGGCATTTGTTCTTCGTAGTGTAATTCCTGGGACAGTGTTTCATTAGGTTATTTTGTAAGATTCCAATCTGTGACCAAGCTGGCATCTATCTTTACCATTGATCTGGGCATCAAGGGAGAGTTCTGGTTTATATTAAAATTTGTTTTATGACTTGAAAGCTCCATAACAGACTTGAAAACACATTCTTTGTAAAACTCAAACTGGTTATTGTAGCTTTCAATGAACTTTCTTCTGAGGTTTCTGAAAGTGATCCTGAAATACATATGCTGTGAAAATACCTGGTCACCTACTGGTAAGACAGAATTGCTACCACTGCAGGAAGTGCATTATTTATTGAATAATCAAGAGCATCAAGGGAATATGTCAATCTTATGGACAAAACAACAAGAATTACTTCTTGCTAAAGCAACTTTATTTAGCAACTTTAGTGCATGTAGCCTGGCTTGTCAGAGAACTTATTCCTATATAGAATTCCAGTATGCTTTTCAGCTCTTCTTGGTCCAGCCTGAAATGATGGTTTCAGAGCTGGTTTTGTTGTGCAGGTTCAGTTAGTTAGGTAACGTGGTGATGCAGTCCAGAGGTGGTGCACTTTTTAGTCTGGCCCCAAAATGAGGAAGCTCATGTGGCAAATCCTATGAGAAGTCAAGTTTATCAAGGCTAATATTGTGGTAGAACTCTACTGCCCTTTGTGGTCTTTTTCACCCCAGCATGTTCTTCCTTGTGTTCTGATAGATCATGGAGTTTCATAGTGTTTGTGGTAAATAATAATTAGGTGGGAGGCAGCATAGCTTCATCTAGAGAAGTTTCCATTTAAAGTAATTTTCCTTCTTATCAAGTACTAGGAAAGAATTTACTGACTACTGAAACAGAATTAATTCCTGGGTGCTATAGGGTGTATGGTTATGGTGCATGTCTGGATATATTTGAAATAATCTTAAGGGCAGAGTAGTCTGTGAAGAGTTACATTTCCAGTTATGAATTCACTAAAATGCTACTATGATGCCAGTGTATTTAACTGTGTTTCTGACTTAGGAAACAATTGTGTGAATGCATAAAATCCAATTAATTCTGTAGATCTTTACTGCTCTATTGATTGGTTCTGCAGGGATAATAGAAGATGTGAGTGGGACAAGTAAGAACTTGGATGAGATGCTGCAGTTCTTATGTATCTGACTATCAGAGCACAGAGCAGCTGTTAAATACCTCTATGTGCTTGACTGATAGTGTTCTTGCCTTGAGCAATGAAGGGGAAAGTCTCTAATAAATGTTATATTAATGTTTTAGACATTTCATGGTTTTGCCAAAGTGTAACTGAATTTCTTGAGATATAAAAAGTAAATGAAAACTATGATGGATTTGGACCATCTGTTTCAGTTTTTTGAAATTCAAGATCAGTGTTTTGGTGTTTTTTAAGCTTTTACCATTTTAAGAAAAATAGCTTTAAAGCTAATAATTTTCCCATCATTCTGGCTTTTAGATTTAATTTTAAACTATTGTTTTTGAACAATGGTTGCTCACAGATTCTCATGGGCATTTATGAGAATCTTGACCTTTTAAATTCTAAAAATCTTGATTGAATTGAAAAAAAACTGCTAGTATACTTTTGTATTTCCTGGTCAGATGACTGAATTTACTGGCAGTTAAGGCTGATACTTCTGAAAATAAAAAGGCTCTGCTGAGGTAATATGATGTATGGTGGGTCTGCAATGCAATTTGTGTAAAATCTTGTGATTTACTGAAATGAGAGCAGACCTTTCAGACATTTGATGGTGATCTGAAAATCAGTGTTTTCCATTGATTATTAATGTGTTCTGTTAAAAATATATGCTTAATATCAGTTTACATTTATTTTCAATTTCTAGCCTTCCTTGGGTATTTAGCTTTTGTACTCCTAAACACTTCTTTTTCTAGAAGTTTATTGTACAGGGGTGTTGTTATTAGTACATGGGTGTTGTTTTTTTGTTTGGTTGGTTTTTTTTGTTTCTACCTCAGCTATTTCTTAAGTTTTTCAACACTTCTTGCTCTGAAATTAATATTTAGATGCATGCATTGAGGTATCTGGTGTCTTGATTCAATTTTCTCTTACTTTATGTATAATACTGTATACCTGCACAACTAAAGGTCACTGTAGGTCTTGAATTCCTTTACCCTGTATACTTTGAAGAAGAAAAAAATAATAACTTATGAATGTATTCATCAGTCATGCTGAAACTGGTTATTAAGTTTACTTGTCTATGAAAGGGAATCCTTAGTTTTGAGAGTTTTAAACAGACGAAAATCTTGATAATTTGTTACACTCTGTCTCAATCTGGGACTGCATCTCAGAACTTGATGCAAGCTGGTGTGGGCTGGCTGTTGTGCCTCTTGCTGTGACCCTGTTTGAGTGGTGAAGAGCTCAGTGGTGCTCACACCTCTGCCTTGGTTCTGTATTGTCTGAGCACGGAACTACTTTGGTTGGAGGCTGCAGAAATGCAGTGTGACCGAGTTGTTTTATGATTTGGAATAGTTGTGAAGCTGTCAAATTATTCAAAAGGTTCTGTGTTGTGTAACAGATAAGTTAGCTTTAAGGCTTTGAGTCTCTTGCTTATTTCATTTTAGCCTAGCAAGCTTGTGACATTACCTGGTACTGATGCTGATTTTTAAATAACATTATTCCAAAAAGAGGTGTGTGGGCTTTTCTGTCTCCTTGGTGCGTATCTGCCCTTGAAAATGCAATTAATAAAATAAAGTTAATAAAAAAAAAATCTTTCTTGTACCACACTACAATAGTTGGTGGTAGAACATGCTGATCAGTCATTAAAATCTCTTCCTTAGCAGTTTTTTCATCACTGCAAGGAACTTTTCAGAGGGGAAACATGTATCATTGAAAATAATTTCTGGCCAGCTAACTCTTAACAGCTATTTGGACTAAAAATGATATCAAATGAGCCAATTTGTCTACATGATGCAATTAGCTGAAGTCCCTGTGTGAGTTAGTTGCCACTGCAGCTAGAAATGTAAGTAATATTTAGTTTTTAAAATATCCTTGTTTATTAGCTAATCTATTTAAAAGTAAGATCTTAAAATAAAACTTAAAATTCTTTTCAGTATACTGCATCCTGAATATTAAATTGAGATATAAACTGCCACAGCTTAAATATAGCAGTTGAGTTTCTGGATTCTAATACATTTATCCACGAGTGGTGGTTTTAATCTCTCTGAAAACAGATTACAGAAGAACAGAAGTATCTTTGCTTGTTAGAATACACCTATATAATGCTGGCTTAAATTGTCAGTGATGCCCTTAGGTTTCCCAAGGTATTGGTACTGAGGCCAAGTTGATCTTTACCCTACTTATTTTAAGAACTCAGCGTTTCACACTTTCTATCTTTAACCTTCCTGTGTGGGAATGTAAGATGGCACTAAAATTAGCTGGTGGATTATTTTTGTTTTGAAGTGAACAAAACGGTAGTGCTGGTTGGTTAGTTGTCAGAGTAAGTTGTAAACAGGCTTGTTATTTACACCTTGGTATGTTGAGCTGATTTCCAGTGTGTTTCAGCATACCTGGAAGCTGCCAAAGGGCTGGTAAGGCATGCTCTGTCACTCACTGTTTCACTGCATAACTAAAATAGAGCTGTGCTGAGCTGATTTCATCTGCATCCACAGTCAATGGTGTTGCTGTGTATTTTGAAGAATGTATTTCTAAGAGGTGTAAATTTGTAGTCTTTTCTTTTAATAGCATAGTTGTAAAGGAAGAGCTAGGTAAAATAATTTTATTAGATTGAAAAAACATTAAAAATGCTAATTTACAAAACTATTGCAGTTTATTTTAAAAAATTGTAAGTCTTCTGGAATTTCATTTTGTCAAATTTGCTAAAAAAATCTCTGAGTTTTAAGAGTTTATATAAATTAGGGTTTGTTTTTTTTCTTGGAATACCTGACTTAATACTGGTTTTGTATGCCTTCATCTAGTAAAGGGGAGGAGTAAGGTCAGAGGAGTCAGTGGTATTCTTGAAGAATTAATGACATGGAAAATTTTAGTCAACAGTACTAAACCTCAATAATAGACATTTTATCTGAAGTTCATCTTTGACATTCTAATTATGTTTCTGCTCTTTTAGGTGGAATGTGGGGTCATTTCTAAATTACACAGAACTGTAAACTTAGGTGCAGCTAAATGAACTCAGCTCTGCTCACTTGTCTTTAATTCAGTGGTAAATTGTATACTTTGTTAGAATCTCATGTTTTCTTCTTATTACTTCATAATTATTCTGAGCCCAAAGTGTTTAAAGTTAAAGCTTAAATTCTAGATAGTTGAATTGAGAAAGATCACAGTTGAGGTACACAGAAGTGTGTAAGGTAATGAGGATATCTGGATCATAGGGGTTGTCAGAGACAATTAATATTTATATTTCAAACTGGACCAGAATATTGACCTAGAGAACATTGCTTATGACATGGTAAATCTAAAATCTTATTTTTATAAATCATAAATGTATTTTTAGCAATAGGATTAAAGTATTTTTATGTTCAGAATTCATGAGAATGGTATCCTTTTCCTCTAGTTAGTTAGAAACCCTGCTTTCAATAATATTTAGTGCAACATAATTTGCTTCCAGNACGAGTGGTGGTTTTAATCTCTCTGAAAACAGATTACAGAAGAACAGAAGTATCTTTGCTTGTTAGCATACACCTATATAATGCTGGCTTAAATTGTCAGTGATGCCCTTAGGTTTCCCAAGGTATTGGTACTGAGGCCAAGTTGATCTTTACCCTACTTATTTTAAGAACTCAGCGTTTCACACTTTCTATCTTTAACCTTCCTGTGTGGGAATGTAAGATGGCACTAAAATTAGCTGGTGGACTATTTTTGTTTTGAAGTGAACAAAACGGTAGTGCTGGTTGGTTAGTTGTCAGAGTAAGTTGTAAACAGGCTTGTTATTTACACCTTGGTATGTTGAGCTGATTTCCAGTGTGTTTCAGCATACCTGGAAGCTGCCAAAGGGCTGGTAAGGCATGCTCTGTCACTCACTGTTTCACTGCATAACTAAAATAGAGCTGTGCTGAGCTGATTTCATCTGCATCCACAGTCAATGGTGTTGCTGTGTATTTTGAAGAATGTATTTCTAAGAGGTGTAAATTTGTAGTCTTTTCTTTTAATAGCATAGTTGTAAAGGAAGAGCTAGGTAAAATAATTTTATTAGATTGAAAAAACATTAAAAATGTTAATTTACAAAACTATTGCAGTTTATTTTAAAAAATTGTAAGTCTTCTGGAATTTCATTTTGTCAAATTTGCTAAAAAAATCTCTGAGTTTTAAGAGTTTATATAAATTAGGGTTTGTTTTTTTTCTTGGAATACCTGACTTAATACTGGTTTTGTATGCCTTCATCTAGTAAAGGGGAGGAGTAAGGTCAGAGGAGTCAGTGGTATTCTTGAAGAATTAATGACATGGAAAATTTTAGTCAACAGTACTAAACCTCAATAATAGACATTTTATCTGAAGTTCATCTTTGACATTCTAATTATGTTTCTGCTCTTTTAGGTGGAATGTGGGGTCATTTCTAAATTACACAGAACTGTAAACTTAGGTGCAGCTAAATGAACTCAGCTCTGCTCACTTGTCTTTAATTCAGTGGTAAATTGTATACTTTGTGACTCGATTTCATAACTTTTTTCTAGAAAAGATAATATTTATAGCTGTGTTGATGGTATTTGAACTCAAGATTACTGTGGTTTCACATCTAGCTAGTGAAGAGGACACTTGAAGGGGAAACTTTGCCTTATTAAACAGGTGTGAAGTATTCTGCAGTGGCTCAAACCAGGACAAAGAGATTGTTGCTTTTGTACATAAGTCACTGTATAGTGATTCTTGACTTAGTTTGTGATCATCCATTTTATAGGTAAAATGCTTGGGAAATTTAAAAATATAGACTGAGAAGACAGTAATTTCTCTGTCAGGCTTTTTTCCCAAGAGGACTCAAGCTTAGAATCTCATGTTTTCTTCTTATTACTTCATAATTATTCTGAGCCCAAAGTGTTTAAAGTTAAAGCTTAAATTCTAGATAGTTGAATTGAGAAAGATCACAGTTGAGGTACACAGAAGTGTTTTAAGGTAATGAGGATATCTGGATCATAGGGGTTGTCAGAGACAATATTTATATTTCAAACTGGACCAGAATATTGACCTAGAGAACATTGCTTATGACATGGTAAATCTAAAATCTTATTTTTATAAAACGTAAATGTATTTTTAGCAATAGGATTAAAGTATTTTCATGTTTAGAATTCATGAGAATGGTATCCTTTTCCTCTAGTTAGAAACCCTGCTTTCAATAATATTTAGTGCAACATAATTTGCTTCCAGCCAATGTTTTGCAGTTGTGGTGAGCTACTCGTTGGCAGAATAAGATCTCATAACTGTTCTTCAGAATTAAGTAAGGCTAAATATTCTTAGAAAATTATTTTAATTAAAATAGAGTGTATTTTGAGAGGCCTTAAATTCTTTTGAGTGAGTTTTAAAATTGGGTTATGAATTAACTTAGCTTTTGTGGGCGAGATTGATCTTCACTGTTTCATTTTATTTTTGCATATAGTTGTCTGTAGTAGCAGTATGAAATACAAAAAAAATTCCATGATTCTCACTTTTTTCACTAAGCCTATCAGTTCTCTCTCCATGTTTTTAGAGTAAATTATAAGCATTTGTGAGATAGTTCTGTTTGTTTTTGTTTTTTTTTTTAAGCAGAACAAGGCAGTGAGTCTAGTTGTATTTTTCTTTTTTTGTTTCCTGCAGAAGAGAAATGAGGCCTTAAGATTGGCAATAGGAGAGTGGGAGCCATGAAACAATAACTTGTGGCAGCTTTTATCCAGTTCCTGCTTAACCCTAGCTAAAGTGGAATGTGCTACCTGCACTTGGAATTGACACATGTATGGTTTACTTTGGGATCCTCTTTTTTTCTGGAGGGCCAGAAGGTTCCTGGTACACTGGCAGTAGGAAAAGGAAGTGCTAATAGTAAACCAGTATTTTTTTTTTTTAGAGCTAAACCAGCTGAATGTTTTGATGATATCACAGAATGTCTTACCTTGTATATGTTTCTATCTTAAATGATTCATATTGAAAGTACAAGTCATGTCAGAGTTTTCCTGAATACATAGGGTATTAGTCCTTAACATGGGGATTGTGATGACAAGGTATTATGCAAGTGCTTTAGTTGGCCACACAGTAATTAAATACTTCATAAAATCAAACTTGAAATAGGGGGATTTGGAACTGTCTCTGCTTTGAAGAGACAGCTGCTTCTTTAAACAGATGTTAATTTTTCAGAATACTGAAAGTATTGTTCTCAAAGTCTTATGTTAACCGTTTTTGCCTTATTATTCTATGTATTTATTGACTGCTGTTATATTAAATGTGTAGGTTTACATGGCCTAGCTGCAAAAAGGCTCAAAACCCCATAGCACTGTTCTTTATAGTGTGTGAGAATAAATAACTCAGGCCTCTTTGTTTTGTCAGTAAATATCTGTGGCTGTTTAATGACTGAAAAGAAGCTTACAAATTTATTACACCATTTTAAATGAAATTTATTTTTTTTTTCCCTTAGGGACGAAACCCCTTTTTTCTGGAGCCAGCAATAATTATAACAGTTACTGATGGAAGTAAATTAACTACTACTAGTGGGATACAGGAAGAGGTAAGACCTGACCTCTGATTACAATGATGTGTACTAAACAGTGTGGTAGAATACTGTTTACAGTAGGAGCATAAATGACTCCACAGAAGTATATTCATTAATAGCTTAAACAGGAAGTTCATGGTTTTTCAAATATGTTAGCAGAAGAAATTTCTGTAAAGAGTGTATGTGTTTTAACTGCTGGTCTACATATAAATTCTTTATGTATAGACCCAAATTGACGTAGTGATTTCCCAAAGGATGTGGCCAGTAGGGAGTATGTGAAATACATCCTTCTTTCCCACTTTGCTCTAAAAGTGATGATCATCAAAAAAAGTATTGTCTTTATAATCCAAGGTAAGAGCTGAAGAAATGTATTTCAAATTAAATCTGTAGTGCAGTTTAAAACACTGAATCTTAAAATACTGGAGTGCCTGCTCAGACATCTGGCAAACTCAGAGATATAGTAAATGCTGAGGCATTGAACTATTTTAACTTACTGACTGTTATGAATTCTTTCCCTTAAAAGATGGAAGAGGTCACTAGGGATAGGGTTGGTGTGAGCAGCTCAGTACCCGTTCCATGCAGTAGGAAAAAAAAGTAAAATAATAAAATCCCTTAGCTCATTTCCTTTTCAGGAAAAAAGGTTAATATTCAGAGATCTGTCCCGAGGATTATGGGGAGGATTCAGGCTTTTCCATGTGGTACAATATATTTGACTATATAAATTAACTTGCCACACATCACTGTTCACTGATTACTTGATTTTTTCCTGATGCTCTATTAGATCACATTGTTACAGCAATTATTAAACTTGTTTTTATAGAAAGTGGTATTTGAATATTTTTGTAATGTATCTTTTGTAAAGGAAGAAAGTTGAATGACCTCCTGATTCTGTGTGGACTACTAACAAATAGCCATAGCCACTAACTGAAAGTGAATGCTTGCATCCATGAAACCAAGTAGACTGTCTGTGTAACGCTTCACTTTCATAATGTTTTTTTTACCCAATAAGCTATTTCCAGCTTGATCCAGTGACTGATATTTGGTGTGGTCCAAAATACTGAGTAGGATAGCAGCCTCATATTTGGAGTGATTGTCAGTGAGAAGGTGTTAGTTAAACAGAAAGTGGTGCAACACTTTTAGAGCCTTCTACAATATTTATTGCTGATAATAGCATAATACTGGTTTTTGGTTTGGTTTTGTTTTTTTAAAGACCTAATAGGGTAATTACTTTGGTGTGCAAGTCCTTTTTTGAGAAGAACCAAGTTCTCTGCTGTCAGATGACTAACTTGTAAAATCTGACATTGACATCCTGGAGTGAGGGACACCAAGATGCTCAGAGGCTGAAGCAATTGACATTTGAGTAGAGACTGAGAATTGGGTTTGCTCAGTCTTTAGGAGAGAAGCCTGTGGGGGATGTTTTACCACCATCTGCAACAGCTTGAGGGAGAGAGCCTGACTTTTCTTGTAGGTGCACAGGGCTGAGAATGAGAGGCAGCAGCTGCATGTTGTACCTTGGGAAATTCTGATTGTCTGTCAAGAGAAAAAATTAACTCTTTGGCTGACTGAACACTCACATAGGCTGTGCAGTGTTTGTGAGATCTCCATTAGTGGAGATGCTCAAAACTGATTTGGAGAAGTCCCTGAAAGGTTAGAAGGCTCTGGCCTGTGTTATCTTCATGTGTCCCTTCTAATGTACACAGTTCTATGATTCTACATTAATTTTTTTTGTTTTGTTCATTTATCCAAAATGATTTAGATAAGAAAGCTCTATTGGCTGTCATGAACTCTTTCTTAGAGCAAAAATCAGATTTTAATTTTTTTTTTTATAGCCAGCAAGCTTCTTATGTTCCATTTCCTTCAAATGTAGGTATGGCTTTTTCACCTTAGTCTTCTCAAGAAAACATCTTGTGGTCAGGTAACCATTTGGTTGCACATTCACATCTTTAAATTATTGTAATTTAGACTGAGGTAACATTTTTTGCTGGCTGCTTTAATAGGCTAAATTCAGGCTTGTCTCATGTTCAGTGCTGACTGCTAAGTGTGCTTTATGCCCAGAGTTTTAGCAGCATGATTTTGACATTGGGCCAAATTTGACACTTACGTGATTCAATAATTGTTAGTCTACATTCTAGAGATGCACAATCTGCTCTACTAATGATAGTGAGCTAGTGATTTCTTGGTAAATTAGCAGATTTAAAGGCATTGCCTTCTGGAGGAACTGAAAGTCACCACTGCTCTTAATTCCTTGCAAGACAAAATGCAGATTTCTTTGAGTTCTCTTCCATATGTATTTAAAGGCCATAAATTTCATACCCAGCAATGGATGTGACTTTTTTTTTTTTTTCCTCCCCCCTCCCTCCTTTACTTTAGCTGTACCCATAGGAACATCCATAACACTATCAAAGAGCAGGGGAACAAAGCATCCAAGGCTGCTTCTGTCTTTCAGGGATGATCTTTTACTTTTGTCAACATGTGTCCTATGGATCAGAATTTTTCTTAGTGCAGCTTGAGCATCCTTTACAGTTACACCTCAAGTTGGACATGCAGAATTTAAGCAGAATTAACAGAGTAACAGTACACTGGAAATATGGAAGTCCGTTGTTTCTCTTCTGTTCAATAACAAAGCTTTTTGGTCACTTTCAAATATCTTTTCTGTTATTTGCATTTAACTTCAGAGAGGCAGCTTGGAGTTGGTTTTGGAAGTGGTCATATCCCACTGGCTGTGACAACAGTGTTCTTGCTTCCTGTGTAAAGCAATCATGAACTAAGTCGGTATATTTTTAGTTCTTTTAAAACTTGTGCACAAGAGAACTGACAGAACCTTGTTTTTGGAAAGCCTGTGAAGCCTGCATGATACCTGGAGGCAAGTTTTCTCAAAGCTTTGTCATTCAGATGTACATTTGCATTCTTACCAAAGAAATGTGCTTTCTCACTATGGGAACACTGTCATTTGCCCTAGTGTGAAACACTCAAGTTTAAATCCTGTTTTGGAGGGGTTGAATTCTTTAAATTCCTCCTCTTGCTGAATTCTTTAAATTTCCTGTTCCTTTGAAGAATTGAACATGGGTTTGCAGATAAAGAGCCTTACCTATTCAGCACTACCTTGTTTCTGCTGGATGTTTCAGTTCTTCTGACTGAAGACAGAAATGATGCAGTCCATGCAATTATCATCTCCACCAGCATAAGTTAATAGGATTTTCAGTCCTGTCCTGTCCTTTCTGGCACTGACTTTCTCGTTCAACACTGCTGATTTACTGAGGAGTGCCAGCATCAATTCTACATTCAGCATGGCGTATCAACCAGATTCTTCCCTGGGATCACTTGTCCCAGTCATAGCTTGAGGAAGGGATGGGCTTATACTGTTGGAATACAATCATTAAACACTGGTCTCATGCTACGGACTCCTTGGGGTTGCTTTCACTTCTGGCTTGATAACTCAAATTTGGTCTTAGCCCTTCCCTGATTTTTTCTTTTAATAAGTGTTTAATTGCCTGAGGAGATTTCTCTTATTCCTCTTTACATTATGAAATAGAATGTCATACTACTTTAGCTCTGCAGCTGCTGGGCTATCTTCTCATGTCTTCATTTTCCATATCCTTTGTTTTAAGAAGAAGCATTAACCTTCAGTTTGCAAGACTGAAACTGAGTTATTGACTGATTGATACATCCTGATGAATGATCATGCAAACAAAGAGCATGGCCAATACTGCTTGGCTTCCCTATGTTGTTATTATTCTGATTTTCCACTTACAAGATACTTTTGCACTTGGAATCAGACGTTTTTTTGACTACTCATCCTGAAACTGTTTGGTATTGCCATGTTGATCCTCCCCAGCATTGATCATCTTCCATTCTTGATGTAATAACTTACCAAGTGGCAAGGTCCTGTTTACTTTCAAGAGTAATCAGAAACTGTAAGTACTCCGTAATGTTTCCAGTCATAGTTCTTCTAACTAAAGATACTGTTTTCTAAACAAATTCTCTGAGAAAAGTGGGGCAGATCTCATTAGATGTATTTTCCTGTCCTTCCTTATCTGTGTTATTCCTGTTAGCAGAAGTTGCCAAGATCACAGGATTAGGCATTGATCCCCAGAGCTCTTAACATATGAATTTTGTGTCACTATCAGCTCAGTGTGCACTTCTTCATGATTAATGCTAGTGTCAGGATGGCCAAGTGTATCATGTCATTGACAGGGTGTGTCAGTTAACCTCTCTCATCTTATTTCCTAAAGGAGAACAATTTATGGCTTTCTATCTCTGTGTTATAACTGCATATGACTGGATGGGCAAAGATAGGAAAACATAATGCTGTTGTTAAGTCTCAAATAGAGTTTCTCAGTCTGTCAAGAACTTGTTTTCTCAGCTGGGCTTGAATTTTGTTGCCCATCCTTAGTTCTTTAGTTGTCTAATGATGGAATGCTTCATTTGTCTGGAATATTAGAGATCTCTTGCCTTTTTATGGGTACCAAAAAAACCTGCCAGGAAGGTTATTTAATTTTTTTAGATACAAAAAGACTGAAGATAACTGTCTCTGTATTTTTATTGAATACCTAATCACCAAACGACCTTCTATGAATGTTCCCAACATGGAGCTGGCTGTATTTATTTGGGTACTCAAGCATAAGCAGTGCTGCCTATTTTAATGTATAACCTGTATATGCAGTCATTGCCAGAATAGCATTGCACTCTTTCACCAACTACCATGCTGCTGCAGAGTTCTCTAATACTGATCTAGCTTTTATTCAGCCTAGAGCCTCTAGGATCCTTTTATGTAGGGTTTATTTTGAGTGTTTGATACTGTGCTACTTATAATTGCATAAATGTGTGTAGAAACATGGACTGAGAATAAACAAAAGACCTGCTCACCAATAACAGGGTTCTTTAAAAATCTCCTCAGTAACAGGTTTTCCTCTTACCCCTCTGAGTTCTTATTTTAGTGCATTTTTATTCTTATTTTAGTGCATTTAAAGGCAGAGGAGATGGGCATAAAGCAAATTATTACAGCATTATGGCATTTGTGAATGGTAGGGTTTGTGTGTGCTCCTTCAGACTAGTGGTGAGACAAAACAGATTTTTTTTTTTTACTATTAAGCTGGAAGGACACTTATGGGTGAGTTCATATAGACAGCAAGTTGAAGACCATTACTGGTAAATAACTTCCCTCTCATCTTCCCTCATCTTTTTCTTGACAACCAATAAGAAGGACAGAGGAAAAGATATGCATGCCTTCGTATTGAAATATGCTTGGGCAAAGAGAAATGAAATGCAAAATATACACCTCTAGACCCATCTTACTTTCTGCTAGGTATGCAGTTGCTATCGTAATACAATACTAGTTAAAAAAAACAACTGGATGTGAGAAAACAAAGTTACTAATGTCTGTGGAGAATGAGGACTGGTTTGAGTCTGTAATTTCTTCACTAACATGTTAAATATAGTATACATGTCAAATATTCTCCACTGTGTTAAATATAACTGGAATTTAAACAGTTAGAAAGTAAGGACATTGGACTTTATTCTGATACCTTTGCTTGCCATGTTATAGTTTGGAAATATTTCTGATAGTAATATGTACATAATGCAATGATCTGCTGCTGAGTACTGTTTGGTTTTGGAGTTCTCTCAATATAAGCAAAGACAGTTTTTGTGGTTTGAGATAAGCTGAACTCTGCATAGTGCTGGTGCAGGGTCCAATGGGATACTTACACACATAAATATATATAGATAAATGTATATATGTGCTGTCTGAAACAAACACCAGTACTGTTACAGAAGTATGTCTGCAGATGAAATGTACTCTTCAGAGGTAGTAAATCTTCTGTTCAGTCAAATCTAAGTAGGGAAATTTGGTGAGTGACATTTCTTAATAGGCTCAGGTGAGGACAGTGCAGTGCTTGCAATTGAATCCTCTTCCAGTCAGGATTCCAGACCACTAAGAATTGCCAGGCAGGCACTGCTGGCTCTTTGTGAAAAAAGGCAAAAAATGTGGATGGGGATAAGTAATAAACCAGGTACATAACTGAGTGCCCTTTGACCAATTTCATGTGAAACATTTGGGTAAAATGATGCTCTTCTCACATGTGCTCTCTGCTTCCATCAGCAAAAGCAGAACTTCAGGAGGAAGTACCAGGTGTGCCGAAAAGTCCAAAGTGTTCTCATTCTTGCTCACATTACAGGAGTGGGCTTCTTGTGTTTCTTCCTGGCTTTGAGAATGAAAAAGAGTGAATTTATTGATACAAACACAGACATGTATTTTTCCAATATGAAATGCTTGAAATCATGTAAACAGAAATATCTGTGGTTTGCAGCTTGGGAATTAGGTTTAATGTTTACAAGTTTATCTCTTAAAACTAAGGAAACAAAATCTCTTTCAATGGCTTGATGTAAACTACTTAACCACTATGAACTATAGCTGAAATGGATTTGTCATGGGTGCTTTTGAGAACTTGCATCAAGTTTTGGAACAGACTAGTATTTTCCTTTGCTAACATGGAGTTGAGATTCAGGTTTGGGATTTTTTTTTTGAATGCTGCATGAGCAAAAAAGTGAGATTTTTGAGTTTGCTTCAGCTTTTGAACTTAACCCTTGTACTAGGGCAGGGTGTGGAACTGTTAGCACCACTTGAATGTTAAGAAGTGTTTTGGTTTTTCCTTTCATGGCTGTAGTGCTCCAGGTGAAATGAGAATCTTGCTTCTATTGACAGTGATATCAGTTTTCTGAGACTTATAGTTACTGGTAGTAAGTCTATGTTATCTGTTCAGGGCTTCTATAGTTGAATGCTTTGATAAGCTTTATTTTTCCCCACTAACCTCTGTGTGAGGTATCTGGATTGAAAAAGAGACTACTCTTCCTCAGAACCCAAGGCATTGATTTTTATTTAGGTTTATTTTTGAGTTTCAGTTAATGATTTATAAAACTAGTGCTAACCCTGGGAATTTTAGATGTTCTGTTAGTCTCTCTTGGCTGTTGCTGTTAGTGATTAAATAATATCCTGAGCATTGCTGTATCTTTACTGCAGCATGCTTGAAGCCTTTACTGTCTTTTCTGGGAAATAAAGCAAAAATGCTCCCATGCATTCAGTGTCCCATGATATTTCCATTTTGTGTAGTTCTTCCCAGGCTGAGGCATAACACAATGGCACACTTATTCTGCCTTGTATGGGTAGCTGTGGCTGCTATCTATCACCTAAAAGTGAGAACTCAGTTTAGCATTTCAGTCTTGATTTTAATCTCTGCTTTTTGGTTAAAGCACAGGCATCAGTTCAGTTGCATGATATACCCAAGTTACGTAAAATCTCTACCTTCTGATTTTATGTTATAGCTACTACATTAGGTCACTTGTTGAAGCTGAGTTATTTGGAGTAGGTGATCCTGGCAGCTAGATATTTTTGAGCAACCCTACCCAAGTTATACTTCTTCAGGAATCTTAGATTAATGTTACCTTTTTGTTTAGTTGTGCTTTTTATCTTGAAGAATTGAGGAAAAATGAGCACAGAATGGGCCTGTTGTGGAGAGAAAAAAAAAAAAAAAAAAAAAAAGTTTGAACAAAAGAAGTGAAGTATTTCTTAATGCTGAAATTATAAAGAAAATATTGATTCTGAAGTTTAGATCAGTTTTAAGAAGTGGTTGTTCCCACTTGGTTTGCAACTCTCAACTTTGTGCATCAGGTTGCTTGAAGTTTTTCAAGTGCTGGTTAAATGATGGGCATAGTCCTTGTCATGTACAGTACCTGTGAAGAGATTGTAAGTGTGTTTGTACAGAGTCAATTGCCACAACTATGTAACCCTAATTATTTTTTTAAGAAAGAGGTATATTCACAGATTTAAATTTTTTTCCAGCTCCATTTGCCTCTCAATTCCCCTCTACCTGGAAGTGAGTTGACTAAGGAACCCTTTCGATGGGATCAGAGGTTATTTGCTTTGGTTCTGCGTTTGCCTGGTATTACAGCACCAGAATCAGAGCAGATGACAGGGGTACCAGTGGATGATTCTGCAATCACACCCATGTGTGAAGTCACAGGAGGTGAGTGCCCTGGTTTCCTTTGGCAAGTCAATACTTCTGGAAACTAATTCAGTTTAGCTCTGTTAATCACGTACATGTTATGGAATAAGTATTTTTGAGTTCTGGTAGTACTCATGAAATCTCAGAACTCCAATATAATACAACTGAAGACACTCATTGCATTAAAGCTATAGACACTTTACTGTAACCTGTCTTGGAAGAGTGTGAATCTACTTCTGTTATCAGTTTTTACAGAAAACATACTTTTTCCTGATTCACCTTGGTTAGCACAATCAGAAGTTTTAAGAATCGAGTCTGTTCTGCAGTACAATTTTGCTAAATTCCTGTCATACTCTAATCTAAAGAAGCCAAAAGTGAAGGAAAAATGTTGTGTTGTTTTTTGTCTCTCTAGAGCATGCAGAATGCATAATAGTTCTGCAAAACTGACACTTTTCTCTCCGTTATAACTTATATTTCTACTGTCTTAGAAATTATATTCCAGATCAAACCCAGGCATTAATTTTTTTTTTGTAAAATTATTTTATTACATCGTATATTAAAAACATAATGATTCTTCTGACACATTGGAGAGGATGTGATAGAAAGCAAACAAGGAGATTTAAAAAGCATTAAAAATATTTGATTCCACTGCTTTCTGACTGTAAAGTAGACTATACTAACTCTGTCTTGATTGAAATTCGTGGACTTTTAAGTGTTGATGTCTGTCACAAGGGGGAGCCCATTTTCCATAAATGTAGCCAAGAATTGGACTTGATGTCATTAAGGGGCAAAAACTCAAACATTTCCAATGAGATGCATATAACAGTCACTGCTTCACCAGGCTGCTTTGCTGCTTATACAGTAAGAGAGAATTTGGGAGCTTTAAATCACTGATCCACACATAAATCAATGTGTGTGGTGGTTGAACAGTTGTAAATGATCCAAGTTAAAATAAGGGCAGAAACACTGAACAACTGTAACCTTGACCTCTCTCATTCCAGGTCGATCATACTGTGTGTGCTCTCCAAGAATGCTGAATCAGTGTCTTGAGTCATTAGTGCAAAAAGTACAAAGTGGAGTGGTAATAAATTTTGAAAAAGCTGGACCAGATCCCTCACCAATTGATGGTACTTGGAATTTTCACACTGTGATGTCAAATGGCAGGGATGAGTATCAGAATAATTGAGTGAACGTTGCCAAACAAGAAGAAAAGTGTTGCAATTTAAAAGACATTACTGAGAAAAGGACCTGCAATGTCTGAAATCCTGTTTTACTTTTCCAAAATACCAGCTATAGCTGCCAGACATTGTGTAAAACCTCTACATTTGGTCATACTATTCAGGTAGTCTTAAATGCAGTTGTTAATGTCAGGCTTAGTTAAATGGTTACATGAATTTTTAGTGGTTTTCACCCAGCTAGGAGTGTAAATAGCTTTATGTGGAAATACTGGGAGGTTACATATTCATTCTTTTTAGTTTAGTGTAGTACAGTGGCTGCATTAAAATAGCCAATGTAACTATGTAGCATTAGCTTCTCATTCTGAATGTCCCTCTTAGGATGTTACTGGGAAGTGTTTGTGTGATTTTTTTAAAATCCTGTTTTGCTTCAACTAAAAATTAGTCCAGCAGTATTACTTGTGTGTATAATTTTTTTTTTTAATGCATGGAGATTTGAATGTTATCTGGCAATAAAGCTGGAAGGAAAAAGAAACTTACTATAATGAGGAGCTCCAGATAATAAGCTTTCTCAGTTCTGGTCCTGTAAACATTCAATGCTTATTTTGTTTCTTAGTTTCTGGGTTTTTGCAGAAATGCTTACTGACAGCTATCTGCTATTCTTAGAAATAATATTAACTGCAAGAAGAGCTTCCCTGAGGGTATAGGTCTTCAACTATTCAATGAAGTTATTTAGTACTCTTTTTGAATTTTAACACTGTTTTGCCTCATAAAGCCTTTTTCTTCTGTAGATGCACAGGTGGATGTATCTAGAACCTTTGGACCCCAACCTTGGCACAGCTGTCACAAACTTATTTATGTCAGACCAAACCCTAAAACTGGTGTTCCTATAGGTCATTGGCCTGTTCCTGAATCCTTTTGGCCAGATCAAAATTCTCCAACTTTGGTATGTACTGAAGTTTGATAAAGCACAAGCTTTATTGTTGGGGGAATATTCCAGGATTTCCTGTTCACTTCTTTTTAAATCTTAAGATCAGTGCTACATCAGTGTAGCAAATGTAAAAGCAGTATGACCCAAGAAGGACTAATGTGTGTATAAACCTGGTTTGCCATTACCTTGGGTAAGCTACAGAAGAGCAAATAATGCCATGAGCTTTGCTTTTTAGCACCTTTGGCACATTAAGAAAGGGCCTGTAAAAGATTTGTTTGCTGACTTTCATGTAGTGTTTCTGTTTGCACTCTGTTAAAATGTCAAACCAGAAATAAGGTGGCACTGCAATAATGGGATATCACATTTTATTGCCTCCCAGGTAGTACTAATAGAAGATAGTATGAGCTTCCAATTCTGTATCTGTGTGTCAGTTCTCTCTTCATTCTAGCAGGTGTATGTAATTTCATCTGCTTTTAGTCAGTGTAGCTGTACCTTCAGTTTATCCCAAGTAGAGAAATTCACCTTGTTTTCTTAAATACTACCCACAAAATTTTATTTTATTTGTTCTTTTTCATAAAAGAATGTATGCCACTGCCTTTTGTTTGGTCTGAGAATTAATTAGTATAGTATAACATATTTGTGTATTTCTGCTAATCTTTGAAAATCATTAAAGTAGGCATAATAGAGTTTTATAATTGTTCCTTACATTTCATGATGATTTATACTGAATTTTTGTGGTTTTTTTATCAGAAACTAGTGTGCTGACTACCAAACTAATAGAACTTTTTATAAATTTTACCTCTTTTGTTTGAAAAATATGTTAGGCCCTGTGAAACAAGTGATTGAGAGGTGATACAAGTATGAAATTTTTGTTTTATTTACAGGTTTGATTTTTTTGGTGTCTAGGGCTACAATCACTGAAGGTTGTGTATGCCCTTCTGAACAGGTGTCATTGGAGTTCTCAAGTCTTAGCATTCAACTTCTTTTGCAGACTTTTTTTTCTTGTATAGCTGCTTCATGGCTTGGTGAAAAACTCCATCACCACTATTTATTGGAGGCATCTTTTTTGAAGAGAATTGCAGTTCCTTCTGTTGGTTTGGCCTCCTGTTTTGTGTGCACTTGGAGAGTACAACTTCCTCAGAGCAGACACTCAAGGCAAGACCAGCTCTGTGGACAGATAATGTTTGAGTGAGGATAGAGCTTAAAAACATAGAAAAATCACTTTCAATGTGAAGTGGTAGAAAGGTCCAAGAAAAACACTGCATTTCCCTAGTTCATCTTAAGTATTTATTATACTTAAGTATAAATATATAAGATTTATCTTCTTATAAAGAGAGTAAATAGAAGGGAGCTTCTCAGTTGAGCTCTTCCCCACATTCTGGTGGCCTTGGAGGAGGCTCAGGGTAAGTATTCCTCTTCTGTTCCTCTCTTGAAGACCCTTCAATGGAAGGCATACAGCTCCTATTTTCATCATATACAAAAAATCAGCTTTCCTTTTCAGCAAAAAATGTTCTTAACTTATACTTGGAACTCGAGGCACAGATGCCTTTTCCTGGCAATTAATAAAAATATTAAAATCCAAGCACTAAAATTGCTTGAAATTAAATAATTTTCACAGGCCTAGGTAAAGTTGTGAGTTCTCTCGGTTACTATAATTCCATTTGAATTTTGTAACTGTTAAATTTGCTTAGAAGGAAAAGTGCTGGAGAAAGTCTGAAAGTGCAGAAGTACAGCTCCTTCTTCTGTGGAGAATAAGAATGGTATGCCCCATTGACTTCAGTATGCCCATACTGAAGATTTTTTTTTGTTCCCTCTGGGATTTACTTCCATTTGCAAAGTTTCTGCGTATATGGAAGAGGTTTTCCTTGTACACTGTTCTAAACTTTACTAGGTAAATTAGTTGACATTTATTTAGAAGATAAGATTCCTTCAGATAAAGACAGTGCTAACATCATAAATTAGTTGCTTAGAAGTCATTAACAGCAAATATGAATCTTATATTAAATTGACTCCTTAAATATGCTTGTTTTCAAAGAACCATATTACTTTAGTTATTGTACCACAGTTGCATTTGAATCATTGTGCAGATGTATTAACAGTGGAATGCTTGTGTTTAGCCACCTCGCACGTCTCATCCTGTGGTGAAATTCTCCTGTACTGACTGTGAGCCAATGGTCATTGACAAACTGCCTTTTGATAAATATGAGTTAGAACCTTCACCACTGACCCAGTTTATCCTGGAAAGAAAATCCCCTCAGACCTGCTGGCAGGCAAGTAGAGTGCATGCTGAATTGAGATGATTTCTACAATGCTGTTTTTATGGCCTTTCTTCTGTAATCAAAGTAGGATATGAAATTTCAGCACACAGTATTTTGGGTTTACATACAATATAATGTGTTTTATTGCAGGTATACGTGAGCAATAGTGCAAAATACAGTGAACTTGGTCATCCTTTTGGTTACTTGAAAGCTAGTACAGCCCTGAATTGTGTGAATTTATTTGTGATGCCTTACAATTATCCAGTCCTCCTTCCACTGCTAGGTAAGCACCACTTCATAAAAATTTTCCTAGGTGATTTAAAAATTGATCTCATCTAAACAGATTACTGCATTTAATGCCAATATTAATTACACACCTGGAGAAAGGTAGAATATTGAGCAGTGTAATAGTCTTTAGTAACTTGTTCTACAGGTCACCAGTCAGCTGGCCTTCATGACACAGACTCAACATCTAAGATGATTTACTTCATCATTTTTTTAAGATACATTTTAGTCTCACTTCTCAATATTTTGGGAGCCATTTTTCCTAATCTGTTGTCTCAATTACCAGTTCAGTTTAATAGATGGTTTATCAGGTTCCATCTTTTGGCAGCAGCATTAATCTTGTGTGTGTGTATATATTTGTTTTAGTTGTATGTTAAAATAGACATTAATTTAAGCAATAAGGAATTGGCATTTCTTTGAGAGTTTCTTTTATCAGACAAAAAAAACCAAAAAAAAACAAAAAAAAAAGATGCAATGCTGTGTAGAAGTGCCTCATTTTGTCTCTGTTCTTTTTATAACCATCAGATGACTTGTTTAAAGTTCACAAGGCAAAGCCTACGCTGAAATGGCGGCAGTCATTTGAAAGCTATTTGAAGACAATGCCTCCTTATTACCTTGGGGTAAGATGAGTTATGGTGTTAAGATTTCTACTTGATTGTGTAACTGTAGCTACCTGTCTGCTATGGGTGTATTCCCTGTTTCAAGTAAAGTATGTATTAATAAAGAGACAGTGGTTCATGCCTACTTATATTTACTGTTTTAACTGAAGTCCTGTGGAAGGGTTGAGACCTGAATGTTATGCAAATTCATCAACTATGATGTGTGTATAAATAGTATCTGTTACTGATTCTGTATGAATGGACTGATGCTTTAAAATGCGGCTGTAAAAATCTTTTTTTTCTTTTACTTTTCTAACTTTGAGGACCACATGTTCTATTTGAAATGGATACAGTTAGCTGGAGTATGTATACAATGCTTATAAAGTCAAATATGATGACACAGTGTATTCCATGTTTCAGCCTTTGAAGAAAGCTGTGAGAATGATGGGAGCACCAAACCTTATAGCTGACAATGTGGAATATGGACTTAGTTACAGTGTCATTTCATATCTCAAAAAGTTGAGTCAGCAGGTAATGTTGATGCAAAAGAGCAGTAAAAACTTATTCTAGTATCAGGATAATCTTAAAATACTCGAGTTCAAGGGAAAAAGAGTAGAAAGACCAGGTTAATATCTTCCTATAAGCAATCAGCAAAAAAGCACTTCAGTTTTCTGAATCAAAAGAACATTTGATGTTTAACTATAGACTTTTATAGGGTGGACTGTAAAGATAGACATGGAGGTACAGAATGAGGGGGTTTTTTCTAATTTAAGAAGCATTTTTACTTTTACAGATGGTAACATACTTTTGTCCAAAAGTAAATGTGTTGTCTTACCTTAGATATTAAAGCTGTTGGAGCATTTTTTTTAGAAAATAATTTTATTCTTTGTGCGTCTGAATCAGAAAGTGTCCTTTCATTAGCTTGTGAAATGAAATTGACAGTGTTCAGTATATATAAACTGACATAATTCAGAATCTCAAATAAGGTTACAGACATAAAAGTATGAACCTTAGAAATTGTTGACTGTGTTCAGAATAGTGCCCGTATCTTTGAATAGTCTCCTGCACCAGCTAAAGCATTTCTGCCCTGCTACCTACACTTGTGTTGATCTGTGCATGATAAGCTTTCTTGTTCAAGACCAAAAAGTTATGCAATAGACTTGAAAATCTGCAAAAGAGTAGTGCAGGTATTTTACCTTTTTTTTACTTGGTTTTTTTTTTCTTAAAACGTTAATATAAATTATTTAAGAAAGCAAACCTCTTGATGTTTACATTGTATGCTATTAAATCATAGTCATATCACTCAGAATTCTTTCAGATAAACTAATTTCTCAACCTAGATGTCTTACACTTCTAAAATGTAATGACATGCACTACAAATTGTACTTCAAGCATTTCTAGCTTCTGAAAAGTTCTGCCAGTAGAGACTCTTTATTTTTAATAAGTGCATATTCAAATTTTGAGTAGTGTACAAATTTATGTGAAACTGCAAAACCAACATTGGCAGGTGTATTACTAAATTATTTTTGGCTCTTTGTTCAACTGTGTCCTGCCAAAAAGCTGGTGTTTATGAATGTGTTCAATTTGGTACAGATCTAACATAATATTATGGGCTAGGTCTGTCTAGTCAAACAGATTGAAGTATTATCCTTTATTTAGTATTTATGCTACAACTATTTGTAGTGAGCTTTTAAAAGTTGATACCATTGTGTGACTGATCCCAACTATAGTTGTGGGAGAATCAGTCTTCTGAGAGCGACAGTGTTGAGCTGTTACCATGAAAAACAGTCTATGTGAGGACACATAGATTTGCAGAAAATTACTAGTCAAATTATGGCATTTTATGAAAATAAAAGCATTGCATGCATCTTGGTGCTTAGATACCATAACGGGCAGCAGAGGAGAAATATGCAGAAGATCTAGGCACAACCTGTTCACTATATTTAAAATTGTTAATGGTTATGTATTAAGCACTCATCCTGGTTATGGTCTTCATAGTGTATTAGCACATTGTTGAATCTTCTAGGTAGGAATTTAAAATGAATAAGTCTGACTAATCCTTTTAAGAGCATATTGTCAATTTTATTTATTTATTTATTTCAAATTAAGGCCAAAATAGAGTCCGATAGAGTCATTGGCTCTGTAGGCAAAAAGGTAGCGCAAGAGACTGGAATTAAGGTCAGAAGCAGATCACACAACCTGTCTATGGCACATAGGAACGATTTTCAACATCTGCTACAGGGGATTACTGGGGAAATTCCTCATAGACCTCTAGACCTCAATATGAAGGAGTATGCTGGGTTCCAAATAGCTTTGCTGAATAAGGTAAGCACCACTGTGTGTAATGTTGTTATTTTCAATACACTTCCATTGAAATGCTATATATTGTTTCCTCCATGATATTAATTGGAATTTTATTTACTGGAACCATAGGATCTGAAACCTCAGACTTTTAGAAATGCTTATGACATACCCAGAAGAAATCTTTTGGATCAGTTAACAAGAATGAGATCTAATTTACTGAAGAGCACTCGCAAGTTCCTCAAAGGACAAGATGAAGGTTGGATAGAAAGTTTCTTTTTTGCCTGCCCCTGATCTGATCGGTACTAAAAAAATTAAGACTGTAACAAATAGTGTAGGTCTTTAAAACTTTGTGGCTGTCTAGTGCTGCTGCTGAACTGCATGCTTTGTTGAGGATTGAGGAGATACAGATTCACTGTGTTGGATTCTGTGTCCTTTACACCGTATCAGGAGACTCGGGATTTTACATACAATTCTTTGATCACTGTTTTTCCCCAACTTTCATGATGTTTCTGAGGAAAAAACCCTACAGGACAGTTCTGAACATTACGATCTCCCTCCGTCCATAGAAGTGGATTGTGAGCAATGGAAAAGTAGGCTTGTTCACGGGGTGCTGCCAGTGTGGTTCTTTTGCCTTTTAGTCCAATGACAAATAGTTCAGTAGTCTGCTAATTTATTCCTTTACCTTTCTTCTGTGTCTTCTGGCACTGCTTTATGGCAACTAAGAAACAGAGGATGATGACATAAGTAGAGAAAATGAAGACAATGCAAGGGAACATTACAGCAGTGCTGTGACTCCTTCAGCCAGATTAACATCTGTGATCAAATGTGAAAGAGAAAGTTGCTCCTAGGGAGGGGCTAAACCATGTAAGAACTAATGTTAGGGTTTTTTCCTCCTATTTCTGCTGTGCATATTTTGCTTGATAACTTTAACTTTAAACCTATAACTTGTTTAGAATCAGGTCCTATGGATTTTAAGAATTTGTAGATTCCAGTGGTCAAAAATCACCGTTTCTTTGGCAAAAACTAGTCTCAACAATTAAATCATGAGTACCTAGAACTGGGTAGAGTTATGTCAAAGCTCTACGCAGCATGGCATTACTACTTTGCTTTAATGCAGCTTTCATTTGTAGCAATGTTTTGGTTATTTGTTCCCAGTTTCAGCTTTTTCACCCTTCTACCCTGTTGAAATGTTATGAGACACACTGGAGAACTGACATCTATGCATGACAACTATTGATTTTTTCCCTGTCTTAATGATAAATACACAAGACGTATTGATTCACTTAAGAGAGTTTCCTGTACCCAAATAACAGGCAAGAATGATAATTAGTTTTGCACATCTATTTTGGTAATACATTTGATAAAAGAATGAAAACTGGAGGTATGAAGTGGCTATAGATTAAGTTCTTGTAAGGTGAGCAGCATCATATATTAATAAACCCTTCTGTTAAAATAGATCAAGTTCACAGTGTACCTATAGCACAAATGGGCAACTATCAGGAGTACCTGAAACAAATACCTTCTCCACTCCGGGAACTTGATCCTGATCAGCCACGAAGGCTTCATACATTTGGCAATCCATTCAAGTTGGACAAAAAGGTGACTTTCTCTGCAAAGCTTTTTAAAAGATGTGTTGTTGTGAGCGTGTGTGCAACTAATTTGAGAGCATTTGAAGGGCAATGTATTGTAGAAACACTTTCAATTATTTTTTTTAAAAATGGCTTAAAAGAAAGTGTCTCATATTTTTCCATCAGTAATATCTGATGGAGGGCAGTCTTTGTAGGAAACCAGTTTTTAGCCTCTGGAAATGTATTATAAATGAAATGCATTTGTCACTGTAGAATAATCTAATCATGTTTCTTTTACCAAACTTCTCCTGTAAAAACCTGCCCATAATTTTGGGAGGATAGACTTTCTCTTTTGTCCAAATCTGTCTCAGACTTGACTAAATTCCCAGTACCACTTAGAACTCTTCTTTTAAATGTCTGGGTCATTTACAATTACTAAGTAAGTTTGACAACTCACTCAGTTGTCTTACTTGGCAGACCTTTGGGTAAGGGCCTTGAGCACAGTCTAGAAAGAATTTGGGATGTTTTTCCCATATTTCATATAGACATTTGAGAGTTCAGTACAAAACAGCATGCTGTACATCATTGCGTTATGAATGGTAAATATCATCACATCAAAGCATTAATTACGTTTTATATCACGTAGTTTTGGTGCAAAGTTTTAAGAATTATCCCCATTACTTTAATTGCAGGGAATGATGATAGATGAAGCAGATGAATTTGTATCAGGACCTCAGAATAAACATAAAAGACCCGGAGAACCGAATATGCAAGGGATTCCAAAAAGGCGACGTTGTATGTCCCCCCTGCTCAGAGGTCGACCGCAAACTCCTCCAGTTGTGAATAACCACATTGGAGGAAAAGGGCCACCAACACCCATCACACAAGCACAGCCTGACCTTGTTAAACCTATCCCTATTCACAAAAGTAAGTGAATCTTCATAATCTTGATAGAGCTTACTTTTTAGTTTTTGCGAAAAAAAAAAAAAATTGTTTATGTAGAAATACCATTGGCAGATTTGCCAAATATGGCAATTTTTATCCCTTATTTTTGAAAATGAAACTTTCTGATGTGCATCTGGGATTAATTACAGAGTTAGTCTTTCAGACGGCTGTCCCAGTATAAACAATTTTTTTCCTATATTAAATGAAGAGACAATGTAAACAGTCAGAAGGATGTTCTTCCTTTGTGTGGGAATTCAGATGCTCCAAAATGATCACAAAGTGAAGTTTGTTTGAAGTTTGCTGTAGTGCAATGGATGTACTTCCCTTGGTGTGGAGATGAGGTGCTGTGTAGCAGTCTTTCTCACTGCTCATCACTCAAGTAAACTTTGTCAGTTCAGTTTAATGGGGAAAGACAAGTTTGTCATAAAAGCACATTTTACAGGTGTTTTTTCTTTTGTTAATGGTCCACATAGCAATTTCTCTTTTCGTATAAGGAATATACCTGTGGGGCTTTTAATCTATAACTTGTCAAAAGTTTTAGTGTTGTGCTGAGTGTTACAAAGCACATTTTCTTGTGCCTGGCCCATAGAGCAGACTATACAAGTTGGAGCATAGTTTACAAGACTTTAATGCTGAACTGACTCATTGGCTTCTATCAGATGATAAAGAATTTGAAACTGACAAGTGTAATCTTTGTTTTTTCAGCATCAGAAACAAATAATGAGGTTGCAATTGAAGATGTGGTTGAGAATCATGTTGCAGACCCACTTGCATCAGACACTTTCCCAAATACTGTGGATTCAGATTTTTCTGTGTCCTCTTCTCCGTTCAATTCGTTGGATCGACCGGCATCTCATACAGAGGATGCAGGCCATGGACATTTAGGGAATAACATGAATGTTGATGGGTTTTTGGAGAATAATGAAGAATCAGGTAGTAAAGAACAAAATACTGAAGAGAACTTGCCAGTCTCTTCACCCAGCAAAGGGAAAAAACCAGTGCATTGCAGAAGTTCCAGAGAGATTAATATAGAGCTAAGAGCACAAATTATGAAAGAGATACGAAAACCAGGGAGAAGTGAGTATACCTTATGTCTCTTTCAGATTACTGACATGAGAACTAGACAAAGAATTCACACTAGACCACTGTTTTAGAAACATAATGAACCATGAGATGAAGCAAAGAAAATTTAAAGCTGAAAAGATTTGTTTAAAAACCTCTGCTAAAAGCTTCCTGGATGAGTGATAAAAACATTTGTCTCCCTGTCAGTGTTCATGAAAGTCACATTTTTTATATTATCTGTATTAGAGTTAGCCTGGTAGGTAATCCAGTAATATCCTAAGATACAGCATCCTATGTTTTTTAGTGTTCATTAGACATTGTGTCATTGGTACAGTCCTGGTTGATATCTCCTAAAAGCTTACAAAAAACTGAATTAAACCTGTTGCATTTTACTCAGATCTATTACAACAGATATCTCTGTAGGCATTTCTTGAGTAACTGTGATTTTGTTCTTCTCTTTAAGAATATGAAAGAATCTTTTTTTTACTGAAGCATGTACAAGGAAGCTTACAAACCCGACTGATATTTTTACAAAATATTATTAAAGAAGCTTCAAGGTAGGTAACTGAATTGTATTATTACAAAACTACACTAGGTACTGCCATACATACCTGCTTGACAGCCATGCAGTTCTTTGAAGGTTGCCACACAATATGTTGCAAATCATGAAAACAATTCCCTCAAAAAACCCAGAAGTGCAGAAATGTAGGTGGACAAATTGTATAGGAAGAGAAGGTAACTCCAGAAAATCAATCAAGTTGGAAAGTTCAAGTGTGAGTGTACTGCTGACTTGGAAAACTGATGGAAGTGCACGTTACTGTGAATCAGGTTTTCATAAAAAGTTGACATTATTCTGCATCAACTCAAAAATCTCATCCTAAAAATATTTTTGAGATCCAGGTTTGCTCCATGAAGATATGTATTTGCCCCTTAGATTTGTTTCCTTCAGAGATATTTTAGTATTGTCTGAGGCTGTGGAAATATGGAAGTAGTTTGACACTGGAGCAGAGACTTGCTGAGAACTTAAACCATGTGTTGGAAATCCAAGTAGAAACTGTTCCTTTACAACATCCTTAGACTGACCATACTTGCTTAGCATCCTACATGTTAAAGCAGAAACCATGTAATTATGGTTGGAGCCTATAGAGTTTGAGCTGATGTGGACTAATAATTCCAGGGTCTTCCTTGGATATAAATAATTTTGAGGTTTATTTCAGAAGCATCAAAAAACAGTTGATTATTTTTATTTTTGTTTTTTGCTGTAATCTGGTTTTGTAGCCAGCTTTTTTTCCTGTGGCATTATTAAACAAATTTTATAATTAAATAGAAATCAAAGTAGTTTTTGGGTAAAACCACGATGAGTGTTTAAGGTATGTGATTTTTGGACATTTGTACAGATTCTTTAGCATTCTGCTGCCACCATAGTGGAGCATGGAGATTTTCATAGATCATACTCTCTTCCTACAGAAACAGTTACTTTATCATGCTTTTGCTCTTTGTCTATTTCTGAATCCCCTGTCAGAGTTCTTCCACAGCCTGTAGATTATACAGGTTATCCATTATATTTTGGCACACCAAAACAATACTGTTGCTTCTGGAGTCTGTGGCAGTCCTTAGCAGGGCTGGAATATTAGTGTCTCTAAAATTATGCTCTTCAGGTCATCAATTTTTTCTTCTATTTCACAGATTCTCTGTCTCAGTTATCTTTTATCCTCAGTTGACTTTTTCTCTACAAACTTTGGCAGGGGTGGAATGTTGCTGTTGGATACATCAGAATTAAATCCTGTCTCTCACCATGGCCAACAGTTTTCTGTATCTGCTGGTGTAAAAAGTTGGCAATTCTGTTTTTCTAAGCTGTTGTTAAGCTTTAATTTTTATTTGTTTGAGTGCAGGAACAAATTAATCTCTCTTCTTCCTCTTCTCTCCTAGGTTAGATTTTTATAATATGTTCAGTTTATCCAGCCAGGTAACACTGCATACAAATCTCTGTGCAGTTCTCTGCTTCTTTCCTTATCCGGGCAAGCTATTGTATTTAACCAAGGTTCCCTGCTCTCTGCAGGAAGCATCTTTAGACTCAAGAATTGTCTAAGATAGTCCTGTTAACTGATAGCTGACTTTGCAATACCAGAAAGCAAAATACAAATTTGGGATGCCTGCTCTCTTTTCCTGGATTCAGCTTTGATTCTCAACACAGACTTAAAAAAGCTCTTGAATGTTTCAGCAGGAATGGGTGTGTTTAGGAACAGTCCCTGTTCAAATCTGGTGGGTGTGAGGGGAGAGGAAGTGCTTAATTCTGTTAATTGCAGTAGTAGTTAATATGGTAAATTGTTTCTGTTGCCTCAAAAAAAAAAATGCTTTCTGTAGGTTTCAGCATTTGGAGAAGAACTTTGAGTGAGATGTGCTGAAGAGCCTGATACAGTGCACTTCAATTCTTATGCCATCAGCAATATGAGAATAGTTAGCAATGTGTTTTTTCCCCATCTTCCACCAGGTTAAAAGTTTCTAGGAAATGTTTGCTGTTAACTTGGACAGCTGCTTCAGAGGGGCTTGAAGGTATCCTGGAAAGTAACATTGCCCAGATATAAGCATGTTAAATTTTTGCTAGGATTGCATTGTAATAAACCACTTTGCTACTAGCTTAAATAATTTGACTTTTACCAGAGGCACTAAGGAATATTTATCTATTTCTCAGGCGAATGCATTTGAATAAGCAGGGAGTAGTTGTGAACAATGGAGGGGAAGCAGTAATTGAAGTGTGGGCTCTCTGTAGGGTTACTGAGAAGAACTGTGGTGAGAAGGAAGGATAAGAGCCCAGAATCATGGGTATTCAGTGAGATAATAAGGGGTTTGGAATGGAAGCTTGTTTCTCTATAGTCAAACTGGGACTGTGGGGAATTCTGTGGGATGTGAGTAAGGACAGATGCTGTGTTTCTGTTAGCCAGAAACATAGGTTGGGAGGCCTGGCTGGGACTAGAGGCTTTTGCCAGGCTTTAATAAGACCATGGGAGTGAACTCTGTGTATAGTTCAGAACGATACTGACTTGAGAAAGTGTGTGATCTTTGCTGCTTATCTTTGAATATGTGCATGGCTACCAAAAACATTGATAAAGTGGCTTCTCACTTTTAAAAAATGTCTCAAGGGGGAGGGCTAGCTTGAAGCAGCAAGGAGCTGTGTGCTCTGAGGCAGAGAGGTGTAAGCAAAGGTGGCAAAAGAGTCTGCTGCTCAAATTTATGTAATCAGTATGAAATACAACTGCAGGAACTCCAGGTATGGATTAAATCTGTAATTAAAAAAATAAGAATTTCTCAAACTTTTAATTTGTATTTCCTTCTTTGGAATTTGCTCTGCACTGTATAGTGCCTATTCCCTCACTAGTATCAACTTCACTTAACGTTTGTGAATGCACCATGAAGGCACACAAATAATCCCTAGAAGCTCTTGTCAGCTTTAGGATTATAGTTTTTTCATCATGTTTTATTTCTGTACTTCAGAACTTTACTTCTGGAAACAACAAACACTTAACCCTTTTTCCTGGCTTTCTGAGGGCTAAGTGATGTTCAGCAACTTGTTAGAATAGACTGTAGTAAGCATAGTTTTGTATTCTCTCATTAAATGGAAAAGAAGTAGTTCACTAGAACTTTGGGAGATATATATATATGAGGTGTATATAAGCTCATCATGCACTTGACCTAAAATAATAGCTGAAATTTCCAGGGTTCAGTAAAAGTTTGAACAATGTTTTGTGTATGACTGGGTGCATCCATTCTTATGCTTTTTTTTCAATGCAGGTTTAAAAAACGAATGCTGATAGAACAGCTTGAGAGTTTTCTGGAAGAAATCCATCGCAGATCAAATCAGGTCAACCATATCAACAGCAGCTAAGAGACACTGCACAAAAGACAAAAGCCACAGCAGAGCACTGCTGTCCTTACTTGCATTCATTTTTGACATGCACTCTTATCTCAAGTTCCTATACCTTGAAGAATGAGAAGCTGCTCTATAAACTGAAAAAAAAAGTACCCATCATCTGTTATTTTTGTAATGTGAAAAATATCACAAAAACATTTTTATTTAACTAAACGGAGAACTTCTTGCTTGTCATGGACTTCAGTGTCACTTTCCCTCAGGTTCTATTTTTCTTAATTCAACCTTCAAAACTATCACCTCTCAAGGTTGAACTTTGCCAAAAAGTTGCTTTGTAATTTTCAAAAAAAAAAAAGCACATACATTAAACAAGGTAATGTTTTGTATATACAGTTATTTTGGATATATTATTGTAAGTTGTATAAATGTATTTTGAAAAATATTTAAGAAAAGCACTTTTGTTATTCCATCAATAAAAACTCTATTTTAATCTTTGTGTAGGATTGAGTACAGTTTTTATTGGAATGGTTCATTTTGTCTTCCTTTTCCAGAGCTTCTCTGTTGTAGTAGATGAAGAGCTCTGTTCTAGGAATGAAGGGCAGTTCAGTATCACTGGATTTTCTGTTCTTAATCAGAGAAATGAGTGAAAGGAAGCTAATGCTGAATTGCAGCTACAGTAGGATGATACCCTTTGGCCTTGTGTACTTTCTACTTCACTATTCAGTGGTGAGTGTGACAAACTGATGTACTGAGTGCACATCCACATCAATGACAAAAGCCACAAATTTATCAGGACACAATGCAGTACAGCAGGGGTCAGCAACCTTTGAGGGATGCTGCACAGGGTTTTTCCATCTCAGAGGTTTTTACATGTTTACAAATGTGGGAACAGCAGAAGGTGCTGCTTCTTGGCCATGTCTTTCAACTGAGCTGGATGCTCCTAACTTCTGGAGAGCAACTTTGCTTTATTCAATGGGAGCTCCTTCCCTCTGATACTTTTCCTCTGTTGCACTGGTTTGCAATCTGCACGCAAAGTTTTTGTGGGCTTGGGTTTCTGACACTTGTTCCATGAGTTGAATCTTGTACTAAAATAATCGTGTCCCAAATTTTGTCAGGTTGCATTTTTCCAGATTCTTCTAGCCTCATTCAGTGTTCTTCAGGGATGTTAATTCCTGTGTTCATTTTTTTAAAAAGTAAAATAAAGGTAATACTGCCTTTACTACCTTTACTCAGATATTTGTTTAGTCACTGATTGAGTGGGTATTTTTGCTTCCTACCTGTTCTGTCAGTTCTGAAACAGCCTAGCAATTTGATTGCCTTTTCACAGTGTTTTGCTGCTTGCTTGTTACCTTACTATCTCAGCTGGATTAAATCTAGGCCTGGGAGAGCAGTCTAAACTTGAGCTTTGTGCTTAAGTTTTTGACTTCAGGACAGGGGAATAAAGTTGATGCTTCATCTTTGCTGTACTTGTGCTAATGATTCCTGGACAGCTCTAAGTTTCCAGTAGCGTGTGAAAAGGAAAGAGGTTGTGGAGGACTTGACCACTCTTAGGCTTTCAAAATTGGTACTGTTTACAACAGTGTTTTAATAAATACATACATTGTAGCCTTTAATTTCATTGCAGGGAAAGCTCATTGTAGGAGGAGAAGACTGTCCTTGTCCAGTGTTTATTATGAAGGATTTGTGACTCTTCCTATAAAGAGTACTGAACCTGTAAATGAAGCAATATTAACATTATTTCAGTTTGGGACTACAGTTTCAAAGTGTAATACAGTATAAATACATGAATTAAGTGCAGACCTAGCAGATCATTCATTGTTTGTATGGAAAGATTGACTGCAACTGCATGCTCTCTTTAGAGTAATTTCAATATTTCTTTCCCAGAAGCAAGCAGTACCTCAGGTGGGATCTCACAAGAATTCTGAGATATCCTCCTAGAAGCTGCTAAGGTAGGAATTAACAATAGGGAAATTCAAGCCCTGAAGTCCTGGTGCCTACTCTACAAGTGTGGTTTTTTTGCTGTGTGTTGTCTGTGTAGGTATGAATAAACTTCATTTAAACGGAAAGATGTATATTTTAACTCCTTCAGATATTAATCCAGCCCATTTCTAATTTGAATTGCCCTATGGAGGTCAGTCCTTAATCCTGGTGCATTTAAGTAAGACCTACAAAATCTTTCTAGTGCCTATAATTATAAAAAAAATGAAAAAATGAGACTAATTTGCCTTCCCTGACTTCTGTGACTATCACACAGTCCTTTTAAAGAAATGAAACTGTGTTTATGCTTGAAACCTCCTAAACCCCCTGTTTCCGTGGCTGTTGGAATTTCTTGGACTGAAGACTGGCATTTTACTTACAAAGAACTTGTTACTGGTTTCAGTGCTGCTTGTGAAGGATTCTGCTATTGAAACAGAGAGCGTGCATGCATACCTGTGTTAGCTTGTCTCAGGAAAAACAAGAAGGGTCTGTCTGCTTTGAAAATAGGTGTTCGAGATCTTTTCAGTAACACCATCGCTGTAATGCAAGGAAGAAAACGTTAATAAAATGTGTCCCTTTTCGTTCCATCTTCTCTATAGTGCCCTCTGGCTCTGATACTTAGTACTGCGATTTTTAAGTTGCTTCTCTGCTTTTAGAATAAAATGATGACTTTATCCAACACTGAAAGCAGTTTAGGTGAGTGAGCAAGTGTTGTGAGACTCCATGCCAATGATAGGTGTGTACTTTTTTTTTGTTTTTTCTAAAGTGAGTCTTATCTGGCTTTGGATTGAAAAGCTAATAGGGTTTTTTTTTTTGTTGACATAGACCTAGGTCTGCTTAAGTCATACTGTGCCATTGCCTAACCAGTTAGCCAATTCCTAGCTATGCTGCTCTGGTAAAAAAAATAAGCAGGGCAGAAATGTAGTCCCTTTTCTGAATGAGAGACAAACATCAGAGAAATACCTGCATCATCCTAGACTTTCTCTATCCAAGCTCTCAACTAAACCTAAGTATCCTTGATCTCCTGTCCTTCTGTTTTCTGGCAATGGGTTAAGTATTGGTTAAACAGAGTCCTTAAGCATTATGATGGCTCTGCAATTATTCAGATATGTCTTGTTGAAACAAATTCTTTTGTTTAGCTGTACAGTATTTAGAATACATTGTAAAAACAATTTTTAATTTTTTTACTGAGCAGTTAAAAGAATGAACTGCAATTGAAAATTCAAGTAAGACTCAGTAAAACCAGTTTCAGTGTTGCTATTTCAGTGCTCCTAAAAATCACAACCTGACTACTTTAGCTTTCAAGCCACCATGCAACTAGATCCAGAACTTTTGAAGTAAACAATGAATTAAACTATACCTTCTTTAAAGTGGTTTCGTATCTTGGTCTGACTGGAGTTAAGGGAGGTTTTGGCATACGGATTCAATACTGATTTCAATGGTATAAAGTCCTCACTGCTATTACTCTTAATGTCTGGTATGTAATTGAAGTGACCTAAGAGCTTTAATTTTATATGTGAACTGCCAGAAAAATTATGAAGAATATTTGTGCCCTGGTAGAGATGAAAGCTATTGTAAAATTTAAAACTCATAAGTTGTCATAAATTTGCAAACTCTACAGCTCTGTAGCAAGGTAAACTCATGTCAAATTTTCACTGTACACCCACACGACCTACAGCATGTGTCTTTTTCAGAGCTGCTGTCTGGGGAATCCTACACCAAAACAGATGTGCTCAGGGTCCTTGAGGCATCATGACCATGGGATGTCTGTGGTGTGCTTCAGGGAGCAGCCCACCACTGGGGGCACCACGGTGTGATGTAGTCTGGTACTCTCTCTAACTTCTTGGATTTCTTTCAGAAAAAGGAAGGACAAGGTGGGGACATGTGAGAAACCCAAATCTTGCCCTGATCTTCAGTCAAGGACCACCAGTGTTTGTAGTGTGCACATGGAGAACATCTGTAGTCAGCACAGCCCAAGGAAGCAGGGAGGCAAAATGTGGTAAACAATTGCCCTTTGCTGTGCTGATGTTTGAACAGCCTGAGGACATGTTCCGCTTCTGAAGAGAAGTAAACTGAAGTAATATTTATGTAACTCACACAGGAGGTACCTCTGATAAAGCTCATGTGACCAGGAAAAAAAGAAAAAAGAAAAATGAGTGTTGGAGAGCACAGTAATTTTATTTCCCCTGATTTAGAAAAGCTGTGATGGAAGATTTCTATTGAGAAGTCATTCAGCTTGTGAAGGTCATTTACTGACTCTGGAGTCCATAGCAAATTATCTGTTAGCAGAAACTACTGCACACAAAGGCCACACCTCAAAGTACCTGAGAAACAAGTCTGACTCTTCCAGAGAGACAAAAAAAAAGACAAATCTTTCCCTGTCATGACCTTCGATGCTACCAAAGGGATCATCTTCAAACACAAATGTTGTAACAGTTCAGGAGCTATGGACAAAACATTCTAACTTCTTTTCATTCTTTGGTTTTATCATCTTAGGAAACAGATCTAACTAGAGGAAAAAGAAGTGGGTTGTTTTCTTAAGCTGGGCTTTGCCTTGGCAGGAAAAGTTGTTCTTCACTTGGGTCATTCTATGTTAGTCTAGGATCAAACGTGGGAAGGGAAGAGTTTCAGAGTTATTTACAAAGGTAAAATGGAAACATGCTAAATATAAGAGTTTAAATTGAGGTTAAGCGTGCATTTAAATGCTACAGTGTTTTGGTTTTGTTTTTTAAATAGAAGACTATTCGTTTTTTCTGTAGTGATAATTTTCAGAAGTGAAATGTAAAGTTTGTATAGTTGATTTACCAGTAGCTCCTGATCCCTTCGTACCATCTTCTGTTACTTCAATCTCTGCTTTGTGAATAGCTTCTGAAATATAAAGGCTACTTTGCTCTGCAAAAAAATACCCAGAAATTAAGTTATTTTCTGAATGCTGTTGTGAACATTTAAAAAAAAATTATTATTAATTTGGAATACTTTTACCTTTTTTTCTGCAGAATCTAAGGATGATGTAACTGCTGGGTATTTCACCTGGGCAGCTAGTTCAGTGACAGCATACTGAATACAGTACATGTCACATTAGCTTCTCTTCTGTTGCAAATACCTTCCATTGGTTCATTCACTGCAGCATGTTCAAAAAAGCACTGTATAAACCTGCCTTTCAATTGCTTCTTATCTGGCTTTCACATTAGAAGGTCCTCAGTTCTAATTTTGACCAGCACCCTAGTTATCAAATGTGTGCATAACATGGGTGAGCAGAGACAGTCTGAACACCTACGTTATGTGATACCAAGGACTTAGGAGCTCCACATGTAGCTGAGGTAGTATGACTACATGGCTTTTGGACCAGCATGACCTTCTGTGCAGGCAGTGTGGAGAAATGCTCACGTGTGTCTTGAATCTATCTGCCTGGACATGTCCTTTGTCAGGTGCCTCTGACTTCTATGTGAAATGTGGGTCCTGCTTTCAGTCAAACAGTGACATTCTTAGGAAAGCATCGCTACTGTGAATGCAAAGATGGAATATTTTTCTGCCTAAAGGCATTTCTCCTAGTGAATGATCATCATTCAGCTCTGTTTTCTAATCTGAAAGAGGGGGATTGACAGGATTTTGACTGTGTTTTTATTGGTGTAAGCCCAGGAAAGCTGTGAGGTGTCTTTGTGTTTCTACTGTTGAAACCACCTGCCCAGCTGACTGCAGAGAGCAGAAAACAGGGAAGGTTGAGAGACCTTTTCTTTCTGATCTGAATATAGATCACTGCATATGGCAATTGCATATATCTGGCATATAAGTGAAAAATGGAAATATTAAGAGCATTGTGTCTTATCAACTTCTATCAGAATTTTGTCTGGTTAAAAATCTAGGATGGAAATGAAAAAACTGGGGGGAGGTGATTTATGTATGTAGGTTTTTTTGTTTGTTTTTTAATTAGATATATCTAACATCTTTTGGAAGAAAAAGAATGAAGTAACACATTTGTTTGCTAAGTGTGATTTGAGAGTAAGTATTTTGAAGGTTACAGCTTCTGCTTCATGTGGAAGAGGAACTGAAAAATGACCTGTTCTTTTTCCAACTCAATCTATTGGTTAATTAAAAGATAAACCTTCCTCCTAAACTGCCTTATGCAAGTCTTAGTCCATCATAGCTATAACCCTACTATTACAATATGTAACTGATCAGTGTAAGAGTAGAACTGCAAAGGTCCTCAACAAATCCTTTTAATCCATAACCCACCACAGACAGGATCAAATACTTCTACAAACCTTACTCTGTATAATGTGAAACAGAAAACTGTTTCCATAGGAAAGAAGCTCCTAAATGAGGTTATTTATGATGGAGTTCATTTCCTCAAAGTATTTTACCTGATTAAAACATATATTCACTTTATAAAATGCATCTCTGTGCACTCTATTGCTGTATAATAATAATGTATAATAACAATAAATGAAGCAGCAAGGTTTAACTGTGTATGGGGCCTACAGAGAAGATGAGGAGGGACTTTTTACAAGCCTGTGTAGTGATGGGACAAGGGGTAATGGTTTTAAGCTGAAAGAAGGTAGATTTAGGGTAGACATTAGGAAGAAATAATTCAGCATGAGGGTGGTGAGACACTGGCACAGGTTGCCCAGAGAAGCTGTGGCTGCCCCCTCCCTGGCAGTGTTCAAGGCCAGGCTGGATGGGGCTTGGAGCAACCTGGTCTGGTGGGAGGTGTCCCTGCCCATGGTTTGGAACTGGATGATCTTTAAGGTTCCTTCCAACCCAAACCACTCTATGGTTTCTATGAAATTTTAAGAGGGGTATAAAAAATCCTCATAAGTATTGTGCCTTCTGAGGTCTGTCCCCAAAAGCAACTTCTCTGTAAGAGCAGTTTTCTTCTAAATTGAAGGAATTTCTTTGTGTCATACCTCCATTTATTTACTCACAAACACAAGAGCTGCATGAACTCTCTGCATCTCTAGGATCAGCTACCACTCTGAGTCTTTACTACGAGCAAAAATGACTAAGTTGAAATAAATTGTGTTTTTAAAAGTACTAAAAACAGAAGGAGCAGGATAATTTCAGACTTCCAAAACCAGTACAGTTTACAATCTTAACACTAGTATTTTGGTAAAGAGAAAGTTTAATTTGGTCCACTGGTCACTGGAGTAGTAAGACAACATAGTATTATTTGTTTGTGCCAATATCGTTTATGCCAGTTTTTTTTTGTTTGTTTGTTTCAGGAGCTGGAACACTGCCTTAATGGACCAGCATCTCTAATTGTGAAAAGACTATTTAAAAGCACAAATAGGAATGCAAGTTTTACTAAGGTATCCTAAATTTCTGAATAAGTGTCTATTTTCCAAGCCTACACTGCCTTCTCAGTTTTTATTTTAAAGTAAGAAGGGAGGAGAAAAATAACAAAAATATATAAAACCAGACCAAATCCCTTTCAAATTCCTCTTTCCTACAAAACAGAAGGTAAAATACAATTGCCAATAGTAAAGTAGAACAGTTAAGTATGAATTGTATTCTAGAGTTTCACAGAGGAAGAAGTACAATCATTTCAGAAGGCCCAGGTTTACTGAATCATTCAAATGTAAGAGTCTACAATGATTGGGTCAGTGATCATTTTTGTATTCAGTTGAGCCTCTTACCTGAAATACCTTTAAAATTAGCAGTGATGGGATCAAATGCATCTCTAATTCCCAAGGCAGAAAAAACTGTCTTTAGGTCAAAAAGGCTTTGAATACTGAACCTGAAATTAATATGATAGATTTTATTTAAATGTGCTATTAGTAGTTCCATATACCTAAAAGGTGGAACAGATGCAATTTATCTCAAGCTTTTGTGTTTCATCCATCAATTTCTGCATAAATATCTTCCATCTGATTTGCAGAAAAAGGGACTCATCTTTACTTGAAGATGTTAACAGAAGGAATCCCTCACCTCCATCTATTGCAATCAGACTGCCTCTCACTCTTCTCAACTCATGAGCTCCATATTTCCCCAAATGTCCTCTTTTAACAATCTTTCAGATGTAGCAAAGGGCCCTTGGAAACATTTTCAAAAGATTATCTTGGAAAAAAAAGGACATTGATGTACAAATTGTTTTCCAGTTCTTTGTTAAGGTGGGGAATGCATTGTAAGAGGTGTGTAATGAAGCCTTTCCATGCTGAGCCATACAACAGGTACAGCCACAAAAGGCCCTCCTGCACCTGACTCCTGCTAGCAATTTCATTTGAATTAATTTTTCTCTAGCTGATAGAAAATACTTCCAGGATGTGTGAATTTGGTAGCAACAGCTAATGACTAATGTAGAAAACAGAGGGCTGAAACTTGCTTTGTGTACAGAAAGATGGATATGTCTGGTGGGGGTTCTTTGTAGAGTGCTTTTGCAGTATACTAGCAAGTACTAAAAATAAACCATTGTGTAGTTTGTTTTTGGGTTGTTGTTTTTTTTAAGGTTATATATTTACTCTTCCTTCAGGAAAAAAGGAAAAAAGAAAAAAGAGTGGAGTGTGGTAAAGAGCCAGGAATGTTTTCTCTCTTTTTTTAGATCTTTAAAGGATTGTTATGCCCCAAACAACTTCTAGGTAAAAGCTGATCCTACAGTCAATGGAAATACTTGTATTTTACAACAGCACAGAGCATATTGGAAAGTTCTGGTATTCCAGCTTACCTGTTCGTGTTTTAAGAAAGAATTTGAGCTTTTCGAATTACGTGATGAGTGGCAAAACTGGAAGTCTCTCATTAGATTTTGCCTCATACATTGCTTGTTGTCAGCATTATCATACAGAATTATGACAACTGAAGTAGTGAAGCTAACTTAGAGTATTAATATTACTTACCTAGGTAGAAAAATGTCCATCTTCATTCTCTTTAAGCTGTTGGCCCAGAGGGTTATAGTTTTAGCGGAAAGGTGAGACTCGATCTGGGACAAAGTTGTTCTTTTGTGGCTGGGAAGCACTAGGAACATGCTGAGTTTCTCCCCCAAGTATGGTAACTCCATCACACTGACAGCCTCCAGAGCTGTGGTCTGAAATTGGCCTGTGAGGGGGCACATACAGATCTTGCATCATCATGCAAGCAGGGAAAAAAGCATGAAAAGCTACAACCCAAGCCTGAGTCAGCAGATGGTTCATGACAGCAGTGAAGGGATATAAGGGACTGCCTCCTTACTTGAACTGATGTTGAGCATCCCATGAGGATTATACATATGCTAAATCACAATTCAAATACAGTTAACAAGTTGCTTGGAAAATTGAATTTGTAACATTGCTGCAATGCTTAGAAGGAATGTGTGAACAGTAATGTTGACATTTTCTTCCAGTAGTGTTAATTGTCCCCAGGATGATTTGTTCTGCCTGGCCATGTTAAAAGGATAAACACAGTTGTAAATGCTGTGATCAATAACAGGTCACAGCTTATCTCTTCCCCTGTGTTTTGGACTCTGACAGGAGACAGCTGCTGTCATTTTATAATGAAGGGAAGTTATCTCATGCTTCTGTTTTGTTGTACTGAGCCAGTCTTCTGTATTAATTTCAAACTGATTTGTTAGAAATGTTTCTGGCATTTCTAGTGACAAAGACTGAATTGAGCCTATCATATCTGACAGTCAGCAAATTTTTAACTCATCCCTTTCATTTCAGCTTTCCTCAAAAGTCTCTCCAGCTGCAGAGGACTCACTCACTTCAGGCTGGACGAAAAGCTAACCCCAGTATTTTGACTAATTGTCCCATGACTGGAAAACAGGAGTAAGTTTATATAAAAAAAATAATCTGGGAAAGTTTAGTTTTTTGAGAAGTTTTAGAACGTACTCTGAGACAAATTGCAGTATTGGGCAGTCCCTAGGAAACAAACCTGTAAGTTTTAAACTTGGTAATGAATTTGATTAAAAGGACATCTAATTTTAAATAAAATGTTAAACATCTTTTAACTAAAGAATAAAGCTGACACGATGCTAAGAGATAGAAATGGGTAGAAATTAGACTTGGAATGAGGAAGGGATTTACCCAAGTGCAGTTCTGAAATTCAGGGTGGAAGGTAAAGGAGCTTTTTGTATTTTGAAAGAGATTGTAGAGCTAAAAGGCAGAATTCCTGATGGTAGAAAATTAAGCCTACAGCATGAGCTCTGCTACCAGCAACCCTAAGAGTCCAAACCTTTGAAATGAGCATACACTGTACCTATATATTGTACAAATGTTTGACCTATATTTATTCTGCTTAGGCCCATTCTAAAATCATCCACTGATTGGATATAAGGGACAGAAAATTTTCTCTTCCCTTTCTTGCAGAATTTGGAACTGAACATTTGCATTTTTACTGTACATCCTTGGAGACAGGCTGTGAACAAAGACAGGAGGGATGGGTGTGCTGTGCTGCTGTGACACTGTATCCTCTCTCTCTTGCTCACAATGATTCAGCTGAGGGCCCAGAAAATTTCTTACCCACCTCACAAATCAAACAGGTTGGGGCTTGGCATAATTTTAGTCTTAACTAAAGACTTTCATGGGTTCAGCTGTGCTTCTTAAGGTCCTCCCTTCCTCAGCTGCTTTATTTATAAAATTCATGCTATTGCAAAGAACTTTGTATACTCCTGTATCTTCAGCCTCTCCCATTCCCTTCTGGAACATTATCTTGGTCACCAAGGTGGTCTTTTCATTTGATGGGCTGTCTTCTGAGACTTTTCTGAGCTGGGTAAATAACGTATCTTATTGTGGTAGCTGTGCAAATTAAATACATAAAACTGCTCCATGTTGTGCAACAGAGCAAATCTGGATCAAGGACAGTTACCATAGTTAACTTCATCCGTGTGATGCATTGTGGGCACTTTCAGGGTTGAGCCCTCTGCCGTGGTAAAAGGCAACATCTGGGTATCCATAAAGGAAAACTTCTTTTGCCACATGCTTTTGAAGTACATGGTGCTCACCAAGGTGACCTGGCTGAGTGGTGACCCTGCACTCTCCAGTGGCATGCCATGCACATCCCCATCTGCAAGGAAAAGAGGTGGGGACGGGGGGACATTCACTGTCAGAGTCTGATCTCACTGATTGGAACTTGTCTCAAAAGAACCATTTTAAAGTGAATAGCCCTGAGGACCTGGCCTGGCCAGAGCTGAGGAGGGGATGACACCCAGAAAGACATAACTACCAGCTGTGTGGACACCCCTTTTCTGAGGGCCATCCTGCAATGCTGGGATGTCCCTCCAGGCACGATTACCCTGGCCAGGGTGGAGGAAGCCACCTTGATTGTACTGATGCTGAGGTACCTGGCTGAGAGGGCTGGAACAGAACGGGGAGTGGTGCCTGAAGGAGATGAGAACTGACACCTTCTGGGGAAGCTCCCCCCCTCCAGGCAGCCTGTCTGCAATGGTTCTGATGCTGATGGACCTGGCTTCTGTGGCAGCTGACTGACAGCTGCCCCTTCAGAACAAAAGGAACTCAGGGGTCTATATGGCTGTCCATGCTGGGGCTGTTTGGTTGTCTCTTGACCCACTGCCATCTCGCATTGCACCCTGTCCAGGATCACCGCAACCTCCTGAAGGAACTCGCTGGGCAGCTGCACCCCTGGTGGTCGCTCTCCCTCTCTCTCTTTTATATCTTCTCCTTTTCCTCTCTCCCTCTTTTTCCTGGCTCTATCATTTTGCTTGTGTCAGTTGTCAAATAAAAGTCTGCTTGCCCCCGACTCTTCTATGGTTGGACTTTGTTTCGCGGATCCAAAACAAAAATAAATTTAATGTTACATTGGACCGTAACACACATGCTGTCCAACTTGCCCAGGCCTGAAGACCAGGTCTGTGTGGGTAAATAAAGCAAGTCAGGCTCACTCTCTGTCCCTAAGGGCAGGAGAGACAACTCACAAAGCACTGTTAAACCCTGTATCTTCTTCCCACCTCTACTTGGACATTGGGATCACCTCTTGTTTCATGCTTCCCCAAGAACCAAGCTCATGTTGGTCAGTACTGGGGGCCAAAGCTGTGCCAGGACCATGCTACTCACTGAACAGCATGGATGACAGCAGCCCCATGCTCAGTAGCATGTCCTGGCCCCAGCTGGTTTTCTAGCTTAAAGGTGCCCGTATGTACTTTGGGGTGGTTCCTCATTGGCACCAGAGATCTCTCCTGGAATGGATTCATAATTACAGATTGCTTTATGAAGCAAATAAGACAAAGGAAGTTCGTATCCTAATTCTCCCCTTCTCCTATTTACTTGGCTGCTCAATTGATCCTCCTTTGGGTATCTCCAAAATTTTTGGAAATGTGATCCACTTTTGATTCATTGATATGCATGAAACATCATGAATTCCCATTCTAGCACTTGCTTCTAGAGAAACACTTCCCTATCATGAAGCTGGATCACTTATTACAGGTTATTTGAGAAGGATACAAATTTGGTTTTCAATAGTAGCTTTAATGTGTGTTTAAAATCACCTTACATGTTGATGACCAAATTAACACTCACCTAACTTAAGCTGATGGGGCAAATCAGGGATTGATTTTCCTTGCTGCTTCTAAGGACTTGCTTTTTCAATTATTTTTTCATTAACACAGAACTTAATTTCATTACTCTTCTTGCCTGTGCAGGAAACAAATTATTTTTATTTCCCACTTTGGCTTTTTAAATCCGGAGTCTGACTGCTGAGCTCAAGACCCTGTGTGTTCCCCACAGCAGCATGCAAGCATTCAACAAAGCCAACTCGATCCCTGGGGATTTTGGCTGCTCCTCATTAAAACTGAAAACACTGGGAAGGATTGCCATTCTCAAAACGGCAAGGCCAATCTGGTAATTACCAGACTGATACTGCAAACTTACGCTCAGAGATTTAGACCTATTCCAGCTCTTTCCTCACATCAGAAATGAGCATCAGTGCAAGAATTAGATTTCCTGGCTCTCAGCCTCGGTTTGGACAACAAAAAATTTACACTTGGTTAAATGTGATTCCTCTCAATGCCCTTATTTCACAGTTTATTTACTTGCCAACATTCTGATGGGTTATTATGCTACCTCTGAGGTTACTGCTGATCCATTCTTGTATTTGGGCTGTGGTTCTGTTGGGGTCAGTGAAGTTGGTTTGCTGCAGGCTGCTGTTTGCCCAGCGTGCAGCATGTGCAACAAAGTGGGGTGAGAGCTGCACCCCAGCATCCACGAAGAAGGAACATGCCAGCTGAACCACCGGGCCTTGGCTGGGGTCGGTCGCTCCCTCATGCGCCGCGTGCAAGAAACCCTCCACGCTTGGATCTGCCAGGCAAGAGAGAGGGGAAAACTGCAATTACCGTGTGGAGGCTAAAGATAGCAGGGATTGCACCAGAGCTCTGTCAACTCCAGTGCTGACATTGGTGTCCTCTGAAAGATAAAGCACTCTTAAGCACTGAAGCACCCTTGACTTCACAGGGTATTACTGCCAAGCACTGCTGTCAAGGGTGGCGATGCCTCACACATGGGAAAGCATTCTTCAAGTTGCTGTAGAAATCATTCTAGTGCAGATAAATCAAGTGGCTGGCTGATTTTCCACGAGGCTCACACCACTCTGCCAACACATCTCTTACAATTAATAAGGAACTTTTTTTTTTTTTTTTTTTTTTAAAATCCTGCAGTTCTGCTCTCTCCCTCTAACACCAGTGCCACCCATCCCAGGACTGCTCTGGATCTGTCTCTGCTACCCTCTGCCCTCATGTGTTGTTTTGTTTCTTGAAGGATGGTGCTCAAAACTGGATTAGTATTGCAGATGAGTCCTGGCAAGGCTAAATGGAGGTGCATGATAGATTGCTTTATGTGTGTTACAAGTGACTCTTCTTTTTATATAACCCACAACAGTTTCTGCTTTTTCTGAAGTACAGCTATATTTGCCATTCAACATTCATCTTGAATTCCTAAGAACCCTCAGATCCTTTCCTAAAAACACAGTTTTTTGGCTCATTTCCCCCCAATTCAAATGGCTGATTATACCTTCTAAATACAGAATTTGCACTTGTCTGTGTTGATTATGTCCTATTCACACATTTCTCTGATTTTCCAGGATCCTTTTAAGCTCTATTCCTTAGTCTTTCAGGTTTCTGTACTTGGCTCAGGTGCTCCTCTGCTGTTCTTCAGGGTGGTCTGGGCAGCTCAGAGGTGCCTGACCCCTTCGTGGCCATGGCAGGATTCACCATTATGGTCTGACTGGAAATCTTACTTTGACTCAAGGGACACCTTAGCCAAAGGGAGGAATCACCCCATTTCTCTATATGCCTGTGAGTGTAGGCAGTGCTGGACGGAGGTCAGGCTGGGCTGGGCTGCCACCTGGGACATGGGCAGTTTGGGGTGGATAACCAGGGAAGTCCACCCCTCCTGGACTGACCTGTCCCAGGCTGAGTGTCAGGCCAAGGGCAACCATTGTAATTTGTTATCTCTGTAAATCTCCAGCTGCCAGCCAGATCGTCAGGAGACTTCTACTACCTTGGTTCAGATTCTTGATAGGGTGGAAGGAGAGTTTCACATCTACCAGCTGGGGTCACCTGAGATTCCAGTGTGTGTTTTCTGACTGAATAGTGCTCCTTTAATAACCTGCAGGATGACTAATCACCTGTGGGAAAGTTTGGTATTAAAATTTAGACCTATTACTCTTTAAAGGATAAAATACTGAAGTTCTTGAACAAATGTCACGAAAACTTACATGGCCTGAGGGGTAAAGTTCTTTTTCTTGTGTGTTTTGCATTACTGCAGGAGCATTTGGCAAGCTCTCTGGAGGATGTGAGAAACCAAAGACAGTAAATTGGAAGCAGATGTTAACGTGAGGTGTGGTATCCTGAGCTTGTAACTTCAGTCATATCAAAGTGCTTACCTAACCAAAGTCCTGAATTCTTACTCAGAAAAGAGCCCAAAATTGCTTTAAAAGACTCTGCCATGGATAAAATAAAACAACAAAAATAAACATTTAAAACGTGTCATTCTGTCTGTGCTATCTAGAGAGACATCCCTTTATACACTGTTTTTCTTAGTACTAGAATAAATGTGAACAAATCTTCCAAACATTAAAAGAAGATTATAAGTGTGTGTAAGAGCTGATTCTCCATGAATAGTGAATGAACCATCAATGTTTTCATTGTTTTCAGCCTGCTAAGGTTTTAACCACATCCTTCACTATTGTCTGAGACAGACCAACAGAAACATTAATGCAAACGTATGAGGGAAGAAGGAATTTTGTCACATAGGCATACAAATGGCGTTTGGTTTTACTCATCTGATAGGGAATTTGATCTAGGTATTTGGTATTTATTTGATTTGAAACCATTTGAGGAAGTGGTTTCCTTCTCTGCCATGGGAATTCTGCTGTTATAACCAATAGCAGTAAATCCCATCCTACTTTGTTTTCACATTCATACATTAATATTACTGGAAGCCAAAGCTCATGTGGCTTGTGCCACAGACAACTAAAGTGGAGATAAAATGTCTTTTTCATATATTGTGCGACATGAGAAGTAGGACATCCAAAAAGAGCTCAGCAAGATATTAACAGCCTCTGCACTTCTTTTTGTTACATTTTGTGTAGAGACCTGTGCCTGAACTATATGATGCAATGTTATTATTCTTAAGGTTCTTTCTTAATAACTGAGCTCCTAATGATCAGAAGTGTCAAGCAAGGTACAGTCCTTGTAGGAATTAATGTTGTTTAAAATTACCCACCCGAATTCACAGAAACAGGAGTCTTACAGGCAAGGCTTCATTGTAGCAACTGCTCATAATATGGATGTGTCAGTACATGCAGGTGTATCTGAGTATTTCAGGCAGAGTTTGCTCTTACTGCTGTGTTGCTTTTGAGTATCAGTGCTGTACAGACTGATAAGAGTGACTGGGCAGGTTACAGCACAGGACAGTGAAATAGCTTTACGTTTTATCTTTAGTTTTCATACACTGAGAGAAAATTTTATGTTTAGAAATAGCTGTGTCATCTCTCTACATAAGCCTTGTGTGTAAGCTGCAAATTTTGAAGATGATGCAGTCATCTGCTTTTCATAATGCTCGTAATGTAAGATAGCTTTTGACATGTGATGTGAGATGGTAGGATAATCGAGAGCTAAAATGAAAGCAGTATCCCTAAATTCAGCTGACTTAATGCTGGATTTTAAGACATCTGCCTTTTTTATATCCCTTCCAGATTCCCAGTGAGTTTTATTTTAGATTGCTTCCAGGGAAAGATGCAATTGCACTGTCCATCTGTCAATGTATATCTCTGCCAGTCTCCTAACAACTTTGCATCTTTTGGGCCATTTGTAATAACATTAGAATAAGGTGCAAAGTCTTAAGACATGTTCTATAGTTTTCAGAAAATTTATCAATGGGGTAGGAGAGAAAATGACTGTTGTCTGCTTGTCACTGTCCTGACACAGAGGAGCCCAGGACCCAACAGACACACTGCAGCCCTGGGAAACCAGGAGCAATTCTGCTGCTCATGACAAAAGCTTTTCTAGGTGCAGTTGTATTTTGGTGTAGTAAAAGAGTAAGCACAGATCAAGAAAAACCAGGAATCATAAACAACTCCCTCGAGTTTCCTTTGTCTGGTTGATAGCTGGGGATCAAAAAAGGAGAAAACACTCCTACACTACATTCTGCAGTAGGACAGAAGTCAAAAGTTTAGTATGAAGTGCACCATTCCTGTCTCCTCAGTAAAGCTGCAAACTTATTGCAAAACGTAAAGACAAGAAGTTGTTTTTTTTTTTAAACAGTACTTTACCATGAATGTTGTATCCTAGGGCACCCTCCAGCTCTGCAAAGGTATTTCCTTGAGCTCCAGACTGCAGCAGCTCCAAAGAAATAGCCACACTTGCTGGTGAGAGTATCAGGTTGGTTCTATTCTCTGTTTCAGATACATGCTTGTAGAGGTTGATGGCAAATTCAGTCTTCAGTTCTTTCAGCTCATCATAGGAGATGCTGTTTCCTTTGGTTAAGCACCAAGCAGACAGGATAAATGTGGAGAAGGAAATGGGCAACATGAAGGTGAGCTGGGAACACTCTCCACCAGCTAATCATACCTGCAATTAATAATACAGATATATTTAAGAAAGCAGTAGGCCAGTCTGGCAAAGGAGCTTTCTCTTGCTATCTGTGTTAAGATATAACTTGCAGTAATAATGATCACTGTGAAGATACTTGTCCAGGTCTACCCAGTAGTTATTGCCATTAAAAAAAAAAATTAAAATGTAGGGACATTCTGATGACTCTGTTGACTAACAAGAACTGAGTTCTCCTGAATGCTGTACTGTATAGGATATTGACCATTACAGTGTGTGGAGACAGAGAACCTAATTTTAAAAGGGTTAAAAACCTGCATACATGCTGGGACACCTTAGTGCTGTCTCCATGCTGAAGGGGTCACACCCAGCACTCCCAGGTCACCCCTTGTGAGGTGCAGCCATCTAACTGGAACAGGCTGGGCTTTTGATCCAGGTTTGCAAAAGGCTGGCTTCAAATTTCCCCTTCCAGATATTTCTCCTATGAAGTTTATCTAAGTGAAAAAAAAGGTTGTAGCTACAAAAGACTCCAGTGCTTGCATCATGAAATCCCAGTTTCCTATTTTTATGGGAAATCAAGCATTGGTCAATGCTATATCAAAAGATGCTTCAATTAATATTTAAATTAGTAAAGCTAAAAGAGACAGAATAGCTTTCTATACCTAACTTCACCTTTTGTACCTTGCATGCAAGTGTATTTTAAAAAATACTGCACCTTCTTTCACTTCAGGATTTCCTACAAATCTTTCTCCATGCCCTTTGCTCTAGAGAGCACCTCTAATGCCTCGCATTTACTCACAGTTAGCTCTGTTAAATGGTCTTGCCTTTCTCTGTCCTTCTGGGTGTCTGAATGGAAGCTGCCTATGTACCTCTTGTCTCCTTCTTTAATAGGTAGTGGAATAAAGACTTAAGTCATGAGGCTGCATTTAAAGGGATAGTCAGTGATCAGAGTCTCTGTCGGCGATGTCTGTACCACTCTGTCCAAATTCCTGTAGACTACAAGCTCTATGGAGAGCCAGGCAAAGCAGCATGCCACTGGCCAGCAAATCCAAGGCAAGGAACAAAAAGGTACACATGGAGATACAGTCAGCAACTTCCTTGCATGCCCTGTTTGAGCCTCATGAGGCTTGTGACCTGCTGGTACCGAGCAAGGAATCTCCTATCTCTCTTCCCACCCCCCTCCTTCTTTTATATGAATTCCATTGATTCCTCCGCCACAAAGGGGAAGAGAAAGGCTCTCTGTGTACCAGGCACACAGCTATTTCCCCCCCACCCCCCCACTTTGAAACCTTATTCAGAAATCCCATGCAATTAAAATGTCTTTATTTGCCATTATTTTATTTTAATGCCATCCCAGATGGCAAGATTTTCATTCACTCTTTAGTTTCCAGCAGAAAAGAAACTACCAAGTGATGGACTTGAAGAAGATGGAATGAGGAAGGGGTCTCTTTGGTTGAACCAGAAGCAGAAGAGCAATGGTTGTGGCTGCTTTAAAAGCAGTTGCAGCTGTTCATGGCTTTCTTCATGTAACAGGATCAAATTCTGCCTGTTATATTCACAGGTTCAGCCTCAGCAGGTTGAAAATGGCACCTAAGGCAAGGAAGGTTTCACCTTAAAAATGTGTGTAAAATAGCAGCTTACTGATTGTCACAGAGTCTGACGTTATGTATATACTTTGTTGTTTTTCAATGGATGTTCCTGTTGCAACTGGGAAAGAATACATGGGGTGTGGAGGGGAAATGTCATTAAAATAAAATAATAGTGCTTATGTGCTACAGCTTCATCCTTAGCAGGGAAGAAGGCACACAACTGCATTAGGGCCCAAATGATCACGAAACAATGGGTCATCCCTCATCTCCACTTGCATTGCTCCTCTTTCTGCTCTTTTGAGGAGGTGAAAGAACTGACACTGATACTGGTGTCTGTCTCACGATCCTGGAGTTTAGACCATATTCCTGCTAAGATGGATGAAGGGGAAGAGTTTGTCCAGTCCCAGCCCAGTGCAACAGGCAGGGATGGAGTTTTGCCATGGATTTCAATGGCAGTATCCTCACACTGAAAATTGCTTTTGGGTTTAAGAATCTTCCTGGGTGAGGACCTCTCTACTGAAGTTATCACTAGAGGTGTCCATGGGACTGCAGAAGCATTCAGAGGGAATGAAATGATGCCACTAAGTGATTTCTCAAAGGACTCAAAGCTGTGGATGGATAAATTAACTCTGGTCACTGGTGAGGACTCTACATCTGGAATTGATGTAATCTTCCCAGAGGTTCCAGACCTGATCAGACATTTCCCACTTGATATTCTCCTGTGGATTTAGAAAGATTTGGAAGATGGGGACTCACTGGAGTTTTTATCAATTATTGTCAAAAGCTGACATTCAGTTCCCACCTGGCAAAAAATGAAGCCAATGTTGTTATTCAGATTTGGGGTAAGTATCTATGGAAGATATGATTGAAAATTGGACCCAGTTTAAATATCATGTAGGTTAGTGTAGTTTCTGTGGGAAAGAGAAAAAATAAACATTTTGGCTCATATCTCATCACAGAGAGTACATAGACATTGGGGTGTTTCTTTCAAACCCTCTTTTCCTGCACCTGATTTAGGAAGGGAAACCCGTGGAGGAATTTTAGCAGCAAAAACAGTGTTTGCAGACAAGGTGAGAGGACTTAAGAAAACTGAAAATGAAGCAATTCTGTTCAAAGCAGCCATGGGGAATAAGAAATGAGCTTTACATATAATGAATAAAAAAATGAAAATCCATTAGTGAATTAGTAGAAGGATAAAAGGCAGTAGAGTAAGAAAGTAAAACAAAGAACTAGTGGCTGAAGAAGAAGTGATAAAATACTGGGGGGATGGTATGAACATTTATCATGTTCAAGGCCAGATCCAAAGGCTAAGTTTTAAATGTTTCTTCCCCAAAATGAGATCCAAAGCTGGAAATGGGTGTTTGAGGAGAAACTGGTGCCATGGGGGGAAGATTCAAAAAACTGAGCTGAGTCTGAAGAGCCAGGAGCTGAGCTGTCCATGTGAGGGTATTTTGGGGGCTGCAAACCAAATCGGCCAATTACAGAAATTCCAGGTCAAAAACAGAGGTGTCCTCAGCCTACATAAGAGTTAGAATTGGACAGTTATGGAGAAAGGGAGTTTCTGACTCTTTTTTTAGGATTTTTTTTTACAGCCTTTAAACTTACCTGTGTCCTAGTTTAGGCGTCACATCTTTCTTCAAGTCTTAATCCAGATATACATCACAAGGTACTGAAGAAAGTACTGATAAATTTGCTGGCAATCACTTTATTTTTAAAATGCTGGAAAGGCTTTTAAGATGGAATACAATTGATTGGTTCCCAAGGTAACTTTTCAAAGACAGAAAGGGTTAGAGATAGAATTTTGAGAAATGCTTCTTGACATTGAGGTAACAGGTGAGGGAAGTGAGGAAAGGCATAAAATGAGGACACCTGGAGATACCACAGCACAGTGGGGTGTGGGTAGGAGGCTGGAGCACACAGTGCTGTGCCTCCATGGGACTCCTCCAGGAGCAGCTCTCAGGTGTTCAGGGGGAGCCCAACCTCTCTGTCCCCACACTGAACAGAAATACCGCACCATTCTTTGAGAGGAAAAAGAGCAAAGAGCTTCCTGATGTGTGAGCAAGTCCCCAGAGAGGGAGGAGGACTTGTGGGAAGGGTTAGAGGGAAGCAGCAGGTGGTGGCTGCTTTCCCCCATGGATTAGATCCTGCCTGCATTTGTGGTGTGACAGCAGGGTTACAGCAGGGGACCTCAATGTCCTCCTGTGTGGCCATCACAAGAGGCAAGGGGACAGATTGCTGAAGTGGCTCAGCACTGGCAGATGCCATCATAGGTGGCTCTGCAATGTCTGGTGTGAAAAACACACAAGAGTAGAAAGGAGAGACAAGATAAATAAATGTTCAGAGGCAGATGTTCCTTGGGATTTTCAAGGTCTTCACAGACCAGGTTCTGTTCTCAGGTACACGAGCGTGAGTGGGAACCATTGATATCAACTCGTGTCCTGGAGCAAACAGGGAGCTGCTGGGGAATGATGGGCTGGGAGGCTCCCCTGGGGGAAAACAGGCTCAGGGTCTGGCTGCCACAGTGGTGGCATTAGGGAGGAAGGTGAGGAACTTGTTTAGCCCTGGAAGCAGCTAAATTTCACAAGACTGAAATGAGAACCTGAAGGGAAATGCACAGGCAGCATGGGCACTGTGAGCAGAGGGAGATTTCTTTGGAAGTCTTTTTCCCCCAAAATGTTTATGCTGGGAGACTGAAGTTTTCTCTGATTTATTAATCTGTCTTCTAATAAAACTGAACCATGGTTTGGCACGGCTGCTGAGAGGAAAAGGGGAGCAGTTCTGAGCTTCTGAGCTCTGGCTAGTTTAAGCTTCTGCTGCACAAACTTCACTCAGAAATATGGAGCAGAATTTAGCCCAGGGAAAGGCTGGAAGAGAAAAAATGTGAGAGGACCAGGTGAGAGGCAGGTTTTCCTCTTCAAACACCTCTTGTTTACTTCGCTGCGTCAGGCTGGTCTCCAGCAATCTCCCTTTTGCTCTAGCACAACCCTGTTATCAGCAGTTATCACAATCACCCCCTCATAACAGAGAACTGAATTTAACTGTCTATATTTATCTGGTTTTTGTGTCCTTGCCCTCTTTAACATATGCATAACCCTGGGGATATTAAATTGACTCCACACCAGCTTCTTCCCTGCTTAAACCTCTCCTCCAGGGGACAGTCTGCACTGCAAGATACCAACACATTTGCTCAATCAGGAAGAAGGTTCTGCTGAGTTCCAGGATAAGAAAAATTTGCATCATTGTTTCATACAGAGATTATACAGCAGGGAGGCAGCTGGCTGCAGAGCCACAAAACACCCAGCTGAGCAAGTTCAAGTGAATTTGCCTGCCCACATGCCACGTTAAAGCCACCACTGCCTCTGCCTCCCTCTGAGGCTTAAGAACAAAATCTGTCTCTCTAAAGGATGACACTACAGTGGGTCACCTTCAAAATACAAGTCCAGTGAAGTGAGTATTTCTGTGGGGCTTCATTAAAACTAAAACCAGCCAGCTGACCTTGTGATCGTGTCTCAGAGCCAACCACATGTGATGGCATGGCAGCAAACCCCTCTTCAGGGCATGGCCTTACTTGGCTGTCGGTCCCCTTCATCCCTCATGGCTCTAGAACATTAATATCACATTTCTGTGGGTTCATTTTCCTGGTTTCATTTGTGGTTTCATTTACCTCTAATACTGTAAGTGGGATAACAGGGCAGTGATTCTATAGCATCCCACTGGGGATCAGTGTCTTCTGTCCTGTGAGATGCAAAAGGGCACAGGACACCCTCAGGGGTGTGTGGGCTGAAGGGCTGACACTGGTCTATGGTGTGAAACCCAGGCTTGGGGCAGGTTCCACCATGGGGGCTTTGGGGATTAGTCCAGGAATAAATGGGCCCTGAAGTGTACCCTGGGGCACTTTTGGAGACAGGTGGTAGGAACAACCCAAAACTTAACTGGTGAAGTTATCAAGTGGTGTGAGCTATCAAAGGAGTCAATTTCTTTCGCAAGTTGCAAGGTGAGTATTTCTAGTGTGTCCTGTGATGTCTTCTGCAGTGGGCAGAACTTCTCTGGTGGAAAGCAAAGCAGAGCAAACAGGGGTTCCTCTTTCACTGAATGAGGTTAATATTGTAACACTGGTGAAGTCACACGTGTTTCCACATGGAGAAATGCAGGCTGAATAAAAAACAGGTCAGTCAAACAGGTCAGTCTTCTAAATGACAATGACCCTTCTCATTATACAGTGTTCAACAGGCAGAATTCAAAAGAACTGAGAAACCACAGGGACAAGGTCATATCTTTTTTAGGTTGATGAAACTTATTTGAATTAAAAAAAAAAGAAAAAGAAAAAAAAAGAAGAAAGAAAATCTGATTGAGGAGAGAATAAAGATTTTGTACAGCCTTATTGTCATCCAAAGTGGTTCTCCTGTGCATGTGTCATTGGGGAAGATGGCTTAAGAAACTCTGGGAAAAACGATGCATGAATTCCAAAGAGATAATCTCAGCTCTGAATATATTTCCTGCAGTGTCATATGAAGTTCTTAGCAGTAAAGCCTCTTTCCTATGGACTCTGAATATGTGATAAGACCCTTCCTGAGTGCACAGCTGACCTGTGGTTGCTGCTGTCACAGATCAGCAGCTGCTTTGCTGCCTACAGTACCTCAGAGCTGCTGCATCAGCACATTCAGAGTTGACTTCCCAGTCTGTGAAATGTCACCTCTGCCCCCAAAAGTCACCCTTTTGGCATCTGCAGATTTAATATTCTTCTGGGGAAGAGTCAGTACCCTGCACGGGGCCTGGTGGAAATTAATGCACAGACAAAACACACCAGTGAGCCAAAAGCAGAGGTGAGGAGCAACACTCTGGCAGCATATTTTCCTCCCAGATGTCAACATGAACTGACAATTTAAATATATTTACTGTTGACAGGGAATATAAAGTTTGCTAAAAGCTGATTTTAATTCAGATATCCACCCAAATTCATATCTAAATGACTATCACAGCCTCCTACAGTGTCAAATAAATGATGCCAAATAAATGACACTGGAAGAATTCCTCATGTTGCAGCTGCAATTTCTGCTACTGATCTGGCTGAAATGACAGGGAACCAAGCAGAAGACAAAAACATGAAGTTTTTGTTTATGAAGTTGCAGAGCTGATTTCCCATAACAAAACATCAAAAAGTTTTTCATAAAGAGGAATCTGTCTGAGTAGGCGAGAGAGGAGAGATCAAATGAGAACTCCAGAGTGAATAACGTGGAAGAACATTATGTACAGGGCAGCTCTCCATAGGCCAGTTCATCAGCTGTGGTTTTGCCTCTCCTGTGGCCTGAACTGACCAAGTATATCCACGTTGAAAGCCACATTGCAAAAATATCTTAGTACTGAGCCACAGCTTTTAGATTCTGCCTGTCAGCCTACAGATACTCTCTGAGCAACATATGAGCAACCTCTGGGGCTGCTGGGCCCATGCAGCAGGAACAGCAGATCTGCAATGTGTCCCACAGTGGATTCTGTATGTGTCTCCCTGTGTTGGCTGCAGTTTCTCAGCAAGCTGCTGTCCTACCCTCTTGGTTCAGGTTGTGATGTACCTGGGAGCTGGGCCGAGGAGTGAGGCTGTACATATTTGTACATGCTGAGCATACTTTCCACGCACCCACTGTGGTGCAACAAAGTTCACCAAAACTAACCAAACCCTCCTACCCAGCCAGCCCCAACCTTCCTCCCTGGAGAAGTTTCCTCCCTGGCATTCAGTGCTTCTTCACCAGAGTGTCCTACGCATTAATAGTTGCAAGAAAGCTCAGAGGTAGTTCACAGCTATCCCTGTGTGTTGAGCATTTCACCAAATAATCTCGGTCACCTCTTTCCTAAGCAGATTTCTGTATTTGTGCCATCCCAACACTGGAATGGCAGCACCAAAGAGCAGCAGCTCCGATGGGGGTCCCAGCTCTGGAGGGCCTGATCCAGCTCCTTCAGCAGCCTTACTCCACCAGAGATCATGGCAGAACCTCTGCAGGCTGCGGAGGCAGCTGGAAGGGTCCTTGCACAACCAGAGAGCACTGTGTGGAAAAATGGTCCTGCTCTACCATGACAGGCAGAAGAGAAAGGGTGGGTGGGCTGCTTCCTTCACCCTCTGCTAGCAGAGAAAAACAAAACCTTTATTCTTTAGGGGCTGATCTGCTTTTGCAGCTTTACTCCTCTCCTTCAGGTCATAATCCCTTTTTGTGACATCACAGGAACCATTGCAGCCACCAAGGTGATGTCACTATGAGCAGCTTATGACTGTGAGTCACAAGAACAGAGGACCTCAAAGGGAGCTAATATTCTGTTATTATATAAATGTCCCTAATACCTTATATAAATGTGCCAGTATCAAAAAATAGGAAAGAAAAAAAAAGGCCCAGTGGTCTGCAAGCATATGGAAAGATGTGTGCAAATTTGAGATTTTCTCAGAGACCTGTAGATACTTTATCTGTCTTGCCTCTAAAAAACTTTATGCTATAATTGCTGTTTCTATAGATGCTCATCTTTTTAAAACCAACCTTAAGATACCTCCTCATTCAAAAATGTTATTACATTTAAAGTAAGAGAAGAGCACAAAAAATTCTCCATATTTTGACATGTCCAGTAAACACTTACATGCTTAGGGATAGCTAAACATCTTAACAAAATATAATCTACATTTTAGTGTCAGGAATGTGTTAAATAATTGGAACATAGCAGAGCAAGAAAATGTGTCTTTTCTGTAAAGTCCCCCTGAGCTCCATGGTGAGTGCCACAGGCTGGATGTAAATATGAAGGTATCAAACTATTAGCTGTTGTATTTTTATGGTAAATAGGGACTAATAAAATGGAAAATTCAGTACAATTTTTTCCCAGAAAAAGCTTTATTGCAGCGATAAAAAATATGTTTCATATGCCAAAGTAAATTCTTAGAAGTTGGAAATAAAGTTCAGAATCCCTAAGGCCTTTTTTTGGGTAGGTGTCTTGTCTATATTGCGCTGATGCTTTGTTATTTTCCATGGTAAATATTTGTTGCATTTCCTCATGGAATATTTTTAATGGATTTTCTTGCTTTGATAGGAGAAGATGCACATTTAAATGCTTCAATGAGGTAAATATTTTCCACATCAACACTTTCAAGCACAAAGTCTGGATCTTCAGTAGGTTTTTACATTATGCAAGTAGATGTTTAAGGCACTTAAAACTTTCTAACCTCTAGTCCCCTTTTTACACAGAGACAGGCAGTCAGCAGGGATTAATCTGATCCTAATTAACCACAAACTCTTCTGATATTTGGTCACTGCACAGTAGCGTGCTGCCAGGTACACAGAGGTAAACTGATCTGGATTATCTGCCAGTGCATGTGCTTTGCAGAGGGAGGTTTAGTGCTCCATGTCCTGGGTGAGTTACAGGCAGATACAACTTTAGACACAGTGTGGTGAGAACACTGCATAAAGCTGGAGTTGTAAGGAAAGAGGAAAGCACTAATTAGAAGGTCTCTTCCTCATGGCTTTCTTTCCAGGTTTCTTTTTTCTAGATAGCGTTTGTCAGTGCAGTGCTGCAACAGGGAAGAAAAGAGATCAGTAAGACAAGAGGGCATGGTCTTCAGCTCTGCCAGGGGAGGTTTAGGTTAGATATTAGGAAAAAATTCTTTACAGAGAGGGTGATCAGGCATTGGAATGGGCTGCCCAGGAAGGTGGTGGATTCTCCATTCCTGGAGGTTTTTAAGAAGAGACTGAATGTGGCACCCAGTGCCATGGTCTGGTAACCACGGTGGTGGTGGATCAAGGGTTGGGTTTGATCATCTCAGAGGTCCTTTCCAGCCTGGCTGATTCTGTGATTCTGTGAAAGTGAAAAGCATGAAAATCCAAAGAGAAGTCAGATTTCTTCTTTTTCAGTCTCTGACTTTGTGGACAAAAGTTCTCTCTCCATTTTTTTTCCTGTGTACAGGCATCAAATCTGATAAAGCCTCAGGAAGGTGCTATTGCAAGTGTGTGTCTGTATTTGCAGGCTGCCCACTGTGGCTCTCATCACCCCTGACTGAGCAGCTGAGCTCTGTCCTCCTCACCTGACAAGGGAAGCTGAGCACTGAAGGCCTTCCTCAGCCTCACGGAAGCCCACAAGGCAAAAAACAACCCCATACAGCAAAGTCAGCAAGGGGGGTACAAGAAGAGTCTTACGCTGGTGGTGCGGAGAAGCAGTGGTGAGGAGGACATGCAATGGAGACCTACATGGAGACACAGAGACCACAGCAAAGCTCTCAGGCTGCCCTTGTCCAGGTGTCCTGTTAGAATCATAGAATCACCATGGTTGGAAAGGTCCTTCAAGATCATCAGGTCCAACCATCAGTCCTACACCACTGTAACCACTAAATTATCTTCCAACGCACTTCATCTACCCATTTTTTTTAATACCTCCAGGGATGGAGACTCCACCACCTCCCAAGGCAACTTGTTCCAATGTTTCAGCAATCTTTCAGTGAAGAAATTTTTCCTAATATCTAACCTGAACCTCCACTAGTGCAACTTGAATCCATTACCTCTTGTCCTATTGCTGGTCACTGGGGGAGAAGCGGCCAGCACCCACCTGACTACAGCCTCTTTTCAGGTAGTTGTAGAGGGCAATGAGGTCTCCCCTCAGCCTCCTCTTCTTCAGGCTGAACTGTTCTCCTGACCCCTAGTTCACTTTCTCTGTACCTTCTCCAGCACCTTGATATCCTTCCTATACCGTGGTGCCCAAAACTGCATGCAGTACTCGAGATGCAGCCTCACCAAAGATGAGTACAAGGGTAAAATCACTTCCCTGGCCCTGCAAGTCACACTGTTCCTGACACAGGCCAGGATGCTGTTTGCCTTCTTTGCCACCTGGGCACAGTTACAGCCAAAAAGACAAAAACAGCCACCCTGAAACCAGACTCCTGCTCTCTCCTCCCTCCCCATGTGGGATTGCTCATAGCCCACAGTGTCCTGGCCCAGGAAAGACAAAACTTTGGACTTATTATCTCTTTAGAGGAGCAGCTATGTCAAATATTCCTACCTAGATCTCCAGCTGGTGGGCTCGTCCCATCCTTGTGACTGCTGTGAGCAACTGAGGACACCTGAAGGGACAGCCATGCACAGGGAGAAAGAATCCTGCTGAAGAAAATGCAAGGTTACTTTACAGCAGCGAGGAAAAGAGCAGGGGGAAAGCAGATGATCCACAGGTGGATCTATACATTCACAATGGCATTAGGATCTCGTAATTGAAGGTAGTCAAAGACAGTGCAGAAGAGAGCATTAAGGGCTGATTTACAGCAGGGTGGATGAATTGTATCTGCTGCTGGTGTCCAGCTTAATGTGTCCTGGATGGCTTGGCTCAGAAATTGACCACACTGTGTGAACATGTTCCTCCCCAGTTATACACCGTTGTTTTCCTGATGGCAGTCTTCCATAAAAATGTAGCCATTTATAGCAGTTTTTCCTTTTTCTAACAAGGAAGCTGCCTTAGTACACATCTTTAACAGGCCTGAGTGGGTCTGTACCAACTACAGACTGGGACCTGGCATTTGGGTTCCTGAACAAGGAGATGCAGGAGCTGAGGCCAGACTGTCCTTTCTCTCTAGATGTATATAAGGGTACCATTGCAGTCCTGGAAAGGGTACCATTGCACTCTCAAGCAAAGCTGAGAGAGAGCTTGCTGCTAAGAATAAGCCTTTTTTTCCTCACTAGGAGTCGAAAAAATGTAGGGCAGGCTGGATGAGGCATTGAGAAATCTGGTCTAGTGGGAGGTGTCCCTCCTTATGCAGGGGGGTTGGAACCAGATGATCTTTAAGGTGCCTCCCAATCCAAACCATGCTGTGATACTATGAAGATTTCTTTATTCTTCATGGAAGAACTCAGGAAATCACTAGCCTGATGCTTCAGCCAGCAGCTGACCCTATTCCACATGTTTCCCCCCTCCTGTGATGGACCAGCACTGCCTGTTTGCCACTCCCCAGCCCCCTCCTTCCTAACTCTATCACAGCCTGAGCCCTTGGGCAGCTCTCTCAGGCTCTGGCATCCAGGTCTTACCCATGGCAGCTCCATTTCTTCCCTCCCCAGTGTGAAAGAGGGTGCAAGAATATAAAGGTGTAACGCAGGGGGAGAACTGATGTTGCCTCATGGATTTCAGTCCCACGGGAACAGGCGATAATTTGGAGTTGCAACCTCCTACCTGCTGGTGTTGAGAGGTGATGATCCTCAGTGCTACCAGAGTTCATCCATGGTCTGCTAAGGCAGAAGAGAAAACTAGGGACATGAGGTGGCAGGAAAAGCTTCCTGATGAGCCAAAAATAAGCCCTGCACAGCGTTAATGCAGGTGTTCACAGCTCCAGCTCTTGATCTTCCTGAGAGTGGCAAGGCCAGCACTTGACAAGAGAGACAAGATGTTAAAATAATCTGTTTCTTCGAACAAGAGGGCTTGCTCCCTTCAGGTTCTTCACAGACCCCCAGCCCTGCTGGACTGCTGCTTCTGTCATGATGTGATTTGTGATGGTCACCCAGGACTTCTGCATCAGATCAGGGCAGGCTGATAGGGTCACTCTTATGGCTCAGGGAAACTACTTTAAAATTGATTTTTTTTCTGTATTCCTGCAAGTGTTCCTACAGGTGGAAAAGGGGAGGAAGCAGCAGAACCAAGGGCAGGGGAGAAGAATCTCTTAGAAATGGGATCCTTCAAAGTAATTTGCTGATCCTGAAGCAGCTAATGTTAGGCAAATTCACCAAGGAGCTCCATGGACTTCCTTCAGATACTGTAGTGACTGTGGCACCTCCAGTCCTCTGAGCACAGTGTGATTCACTGCTTGGGGTTTACCTTTGTTCAGACTGCTCCAAACAGGAGAGCCAAGAAATAGGCAAGCATGAATAAGTGCTGGTTTCCAGCACAGTCTCGTTCCTTTCTAAGCTCATTCTTCTTTTTCTCCCTTAACTCTGAAGCTTTTCCTTCTGAGCCATAGCAATTCTTGGAGATCAAGAGAGTTAAAATAATCCACAGAGTGGCAGTAATTTTGGGAAGCTGCCTTCTTTCATATCAGTGTGAAGCCTACTTCATACCCAGCCATGAGCTCTTTCTGACACAGCTGGAGTCTGGCAAGAGTAGAGAGCTGGAGGCAAGCTGCGCTTTCAGGGCTCTAATGCAGGCCCAGCTCTTACAGAAAATATGCACTGCCTTCTCCTCCTTTCAACTGAAGTCTGATGGAATAGGCATCTAATTAAATGTTGTTTTATTTATGTTTCTCTAGTAAGAATGGCCAGTGGGTTGACGGGGTGATTCTCCCCCTCTACTGCATTCTCATGAGACCCACCCGGAATACTGTGTCCAGTTTTGGACCCCCCAACACAGAAGGGACAGATCTCTTGGAGCAAGCTCAGAGGCCATGAAGATGATCAGAGGGTTGGAACACCTCTCCTATGAAGACAGCCTGAGAGAGCTGGGGTTGTTCAGCCTGGAGAAGAGGAGGCTCTGGGGAGACTTTATAGCAGCCTTCAAGTACATGAAGGGGCCTACAAGAAAGCTGGGGAGAGACTTTTTACAAGTGCATGGAGTGATAGGACAAGAGGGAACAATTTCAAACTGAAAGAAGGTAGATTTAGGTTAGATATTAGAAGAAATTCTTTAGTGTGCTGGTGGTGAGATAGACACAGGTTGCCCAGGGAAGTTGTGGATGCCAGGTTCAACACCAGTTTGGCTGGGGCTTTGGGCAGCCTGGTCTAGTGGGAGGTGTCCCTGGCCATGCAGGGAGGTTGGAACTAGGTGATCTGTGAGGTCCCTTCCAACCCAAACCATTACATGAAACATCACTACATTAGACCTAGGTTTGCTAACAATATTATTCTCAGGTTTTCTCTGGCAAGACCAGGGCACCATGTGGTTAAGGGTCTTGCATAAAGACATGCAGAAAGCATGTACCATTCACTACAGGATGGCTGCTGGTGTTTCATTTGGAGTTATTCTCTGAGCACTTTTGTCCTGAGATAACACTGAAGCTAGGACCCCAAGCACCATTATATTCCCAGGACTTCCCAGGCCACATTTGAAAAAGGCAAATCTGTGTTCTGGAAGAAGACAAAATTAAGCTGTAAAACTATCTTGCTTCCTTGGAAACATTACTAGTAATATAAAAGAAAAAAAGTCGTAAAAAGCTTTTTCTGAAGGTTACTTCTTCAAGGATACAACAATGTGCTGAATCGGCTTGAGATGCGGCATAGCACATATGCTCACTGCATGACTGTTGTAATTAAATATAAAACATTTATTTCTCAATGGGTTTTCCCCTTCTTCCTTGGTGTGTCTCTGTTGCTAATTTGTCTCATAACAATTCTATTAATTAAGAAAAATTACCGAAGTACCAGCTGATGAATGACTTGTTGTTTTTCAATGTTTTCTTTCTTTTAGAGATAGAACAACTATGTCTGTCTGTAAGTGCTCTTGCTAAACATAAGGACATTTAATATTGCAGTTCCCTGGAAAATAAGACTCTTACTTTGGCATTTCAAGAAGAGAAAAAAGTCATAGTTTGTTTAGGGGAAAAAAGAAACAGCTACCCGTTGTCACGGTGTCAAAATTAATTATTTTGGATTGATCCACTTGCCTTGATCTTTATGACCCTCAAGAATTCCAAATACTTATCAGTCAATCATTTAAATTCCTCAGCTAAGCCCCATACCTCATTAAATAAAGAATTAAAGAGTGTCTTGATACACTTTTCTTTAGGCCTGTCACTCCACAATCTGAAAATAGAGATCATGGCATCTTACAGTGAGTCTCCTTTTCAAATAGCAAAAGAACCTTACGTTTCTCTATACAGTTCTTCACATTCTCACCAGTGGCACTTTCTTGCTGATCCCTCTTAGAACTACAAGTACCACCTTCAGTCATGGATGGAAACCACAAGACATTAAATTTATTGGTGACTGTGCTAATGTCACCAAGCAGCAAGAGTTTCTTGGGTGTTGTGATGGCCTGATGAAAGGCAAGGGGAAACAGAGAAAAGGTGTACTTAGGAGACACATATGAGAAAAAGTAAGTTATGTGTAAACCTTTTTTGTGTGTGTACTGCCTTGTTAAAGACTAATGGGAATGTTGCAGAATGGAAAGAGCAATCCAGAGTATCAGACTATGGGAGTGTATGTCCCAGATTCTGTGCTTTATTCATTCTGGGTGCAAAGCAGAACAGAGGTAGGTAATTCTGTGGCAAGTGTGTGCTGAGATACAAACCAGCCAAACAGCTTTGAGCATTATGGGTGGATGGCTTGAAGGCAAAAAAAAAAGATGAAGATATTCCCTCAGAAATCTTGTTACTGATGCTTAGTGTGGAACAACCTGTCTGTCCCCCCCATGTCCCAGTTGCTATCTCATGACTCGTGTGGTCTCCTCAACACTGACTCCGTGCAATGGGGAAACAAGGACGGGATCCCTCTCATCATAGAATCATAGAATTGGCTGGGTTGGAAGGGATCTCAGAGATCACCAAGTCCAACCCTTGACCCACTACCGCTGCGGTTACCAGACCATGGCACTGAGTGCCACATCCAGTCTCTTTTTAAATATCTCCAGGGACGGAGAATCCACCATCTCACCGGGCAGCCCATTCCAATGCCTGATCACCCTCTCCGTAAAGAAATTCTTTCTAATATCTAACCTAAACCTACCCTGGCACAACTTAAGACTGTGTCCTCTTGTCTTGTTGAAAGTCGTCTGGGAAAAGAGACCAACCCCCACCTGGCTACACCATCCTTTCAGGGAGTTGTAGAGAGCAATGAGGTCTCCCCTGAGCCTCCTCTTCTCCAGGCTGAACAGCCCCAGCTCTCTCAGCCTCTCTTCACAGGGTCTGTGCTCGAGTCCCTTCACCAGCCTGGTTGCCCTCCTTTGGACAAGGTGATCTCCCATCACCTTCTTCCAAGTTAGGTTTCCTGCAATACCCCAGCTGGGCTGTGAGGGACACACAAGCACATCCTCCCCTGTCAGATCTGTTGTGCAGTCATAAGGCTTGGATCTCCCAGAAGTTCCTCCTTCCCACCAGCTGAGTCAAGCTGCTCTGAAGTCCTCCTGCTGCAACCTTACACTTTGTGTAAGACCAGTGATGTCTGCAGGGAGGCAGAGTATCTGTTAATGGATATAGCTAAAATAAGCTGCTGGGAACACAAGCCCTTTCCAGACCGCTGTGGCTGCATTACCGAACCAACCATATAAAAATTTTTTGACTGCTTCTTAGAGATCCACATCCTGGAGCTGTCATATGAGTGCCTGGTTACACACCACACCACACCCCAGAAAGGGATTTTCCTTTCCTTGCAGCTCAGTGAATATCTGTTACTGATGGAGAAGGGGCAGCCACTGCCCTGCAGGTAATAAACAATTGTCAGTTCAAAGGGGGAAGAAATTATCATTACTGACTTTCACACACCTTTGATGAGCTAAACAAACACATATTTTACAGGGCTTCCGAAATCAGCCAAGTGTGTCCTTGAGAGATCAGCTAGGATCTTTCAGCTGACTCTGGCCTCCCCTATATTGGTCACCTTTGCATTTCTTTGGGTCAAGACTCCAGAGCTTTGGTGAGTCACAGTAATGTCATGTTCATTACAGTATGCTCAGGTAACATAATTTTCCTCTCTCCAAACCACAGTAACTTCACAGCCAAAGTTCTGTTGATTGATCTGATGTCCAAACTATTCCTATGGATGCATTTCATGTATGTCATCCATTTCCTTCCATCATCCATCTCTATCGATACATGAAAGGCAGCTTTTGCCCTGATCTATCCTCATGATAGATCATTTCTCCTCTGAGCATTTGTTCCAGCTTCTTTAGGATGGCACAGCTGGTTTGTTTTCCACTTTCAGGTTTTCATCTTTCATCTGCTTTTCCCATTCTCTCACAGTATGAGGAGCATTATGAACCATTATCTGGATCTGGACTTCTGCCAAAGGGGAAGCTGAAATCAGAGGCAAATCAGAGCCATTTATAAATCAAACCTGAACAGATTATTGCTGCAATTTGTGTCTCACAGTATTGAGTACTGTGAAAACTTTAAGGGGAAAGGCATCAATCACTGAGGTTGTAAAGGGGCTCAGAGTGCCAGCATTTAAACTCAGTCCCCCAGACAGAGCACATACTTCTCAATTTTCTCTCCTCCTTGCAGGTAAGACCTCACACAGCACGATGGCCCTTGTCCAGAACTGATGAGTTGCCTTTGCCAATAGCCCCCATTTCCCAAGACAGCAAAGTAGTACTTTTAGCTCCTTTCTTGGTGTGTGAGTGGCTTCATATTATGCACCTTCATCTGTCAGGCCCTGCAGCATGAATATATCCCTGCCACATGCACATATAACCTGTATGGATCCGTGCTTCACAAAAGTCACAAAAATTACAAATCTGTCTTCCTGTCACCCTACTTGCCTCTCAGGAGCAAATGCCAGCACCTTCCAGAATTTGGAATACGATGTGCCCTCTTGATGAACACCAGGGGAGAAACCTACTACTGTCATGTTAGTTACTGAAATCAGAGGAAGCAGCTGATGGCCTTCAGCAGTGCTCTTGTACCTGTAGGTTTTGCCCTGTGTAAAATCCAGGTTGCACGTGGCATCTTCAGTGAAGCCTCCCAGGAAAACAATGATTATTTAATGGAAAAGTTGTTGCTCAGTCCCTAAGACAGGAGATCCCCAAAGAGTCTAGTTCTAAGAACCAGAAATAAGAAATAGGACTGGCTGTTATTCCTATCACCTTTGGGAGAATCTTACTTAATTTAATTTAATTTAGCTTAATTTAATTTATATACTTTTTTCTACATAGCATTCTTTTAATGTATGCAGAATCTTAACTTCTCTATCACATATTGCAGTCCCCTCTCTATACTTCTCATCCACCCAAATCTCAAGTCATCTTTTTTTTTTTTCATGCCAGCCTTTACATGATTGCATATCATTTTCAGAAGATTTCACACTTCTGAAAGTCCATATGGTTGTCAAATTCTTTTCTGATGCCTCATGTTTATGGCTTCAAAATAATCAACATGGATTCACACATCCTTTTTTTTTTTTTCTTTTTTTTTTTTTTTCCCCCCCCATCCTCTTTTGTACGCAACTCCAATAAGATTAATTTGCTTCTTCTCCAAACGATGCTGCCAAACTTAACACATCAGCAGAAAAGGCCTGGGGCAAAAATCTGCTCCATCTTTCTATGCTGTTCATTCGTGTCAAGCTACAAGTTAGCTGTCACTTTGGAGAGCAGCCAGGACTGTCTACCAAAAAACTGCAGCATCAGAAAAAAGGCTCTGGTGACCTGGTATGCCCAATAGACAATGAGTCTCCATGTGCAAAGATGAGCAGGGCACACCTGCACCTGCATCTTTGTGGTGTCACTGAATGATTCCCAAGGATGCTGAAAGCAGAGTTCTGTAGCCTGCAGCGTGCCAGAGATACGCTAACTACCAAATCCGGATGATTTAGTATGGAGATGCTAAGGACAGGAGTGGGCAGCAGGAAAGAAGCCTGGATCCTGTCATGCTTCCTTCTGGACACAAAACTGGCAGTGCAGCCCCACACTTGGGTCCTGTCTGAAGAGATGAGACAGGGAATGTGTCAGGGAGCTGGGGGAGTGGGCAGAGCAGGAGCATCTCCAGGCTCATGTTGGCCAAGGAGGGGGTTAGTGCTGTACTGAGAGTGATTTTTATGGGTCTGAGTTTGTGTAAAGGAGAGGGATGAGCTGCATGGGAAGAGAAAGAAAAGGGACAATTAAGAGAAGGGAAGGACAGGGAAGAGGAGGGTATGTGCAGCATGAATCCAAGGCAACTCATCTGCAAAGGAAGTGAGTGGTTCACACTGCAATCCATCCCATCAGCTCAGAGAAAAGGTTGTTCTGGAAACCTGGAAAACACTCTGTGCACATGGGCAGTGTCGACAACCTGACAGTTTCAGCATCTATAGCCTCCAGGGCTGATGGCAGCCCTCCACAACCCCCTTATCTCATCCCGATGCCTTGAAGAGCAGGGTTTTGCATGGCCACACATTCCTGGAGCCAGTGCACCCATCTGGGGCCAGAAAAAAGGGGGAAGATCACAACTGGATCCTACTTTTCTGCTCCTCTCCTCTTCTTTGGCTTGCACCCACACTCACTGCCCCTGACCTCATGGCCTGACTCCTCTCCCCTGACCCCATTGCCAGCTCTCACCTCCCCATCTCCTGCCCAAATGCATGGCAGCAGAATCCCAAGAACAGGTTGTGCCTATTGCTGCCACAGGAAGCCCCAAAACTCCTTTCTTCAAAATTTCTGCAGTTTTTACACACCTGGCAGGGTGGGAACAAACATCCTTCAACTCTCCTGTGGGAAAACCACAGAGAAATCAGCTCTTGAAAGCAAGAAAAGCATCAAAGTGCTAGGGGGAGAAACTTAAGGGTGAAGGCTGCATTTCTGTGGCTTTACGTGGCACAACAAGGGAAGGCTGGCAACAAGTCAAAAGCCATGAGCAGAGCCACAGAGTAATTAATTAAAGCTTTGCTTTCTTGTGACCGAAAAAACCCAAACTGAGTAGGAAAAAGTGGGACTCAGACATTTCATGTCAAACTATGTGAAAAAAAAACCCCACAGACTCCTAATCACACTCCAGTTAACACAACCAATTTGTCCATGCAATAGCACATGAGAACTGGAAAAGATGGCTGTTAATTTGCTGAAATAGGTGGAATTCTGAAATTGGCATTATGTGTTGCTTTCTTGTACTGTATCTGTTCCGGGAGGTCCTGTCACTGAGGTGATTACACCAAAGGAGTAGGAGAACCCTGGTGGCACTGCTAACCTCACAGGAAGCATTGTCTTGGCAGGAGCTGGGTCATACTTAGCAGATTATCTCCGTACCAGGAGGGCTAAAATTTTCATCAAAGTAAATAGTGGAATTTGTGACAGCCAGCCAGCTTAGCACGTCCTGCTCAAGGGCTTGTTTGCAGCAGATGCTCAGCCCCATCCCCAGCGTGGCCTTGAGTGGTCCCCCCATGGGCTGTGGCTCTTTCCTCACCTGTGGCACTGCTGCAGAAAAATGACCCTGCAAAGACACATGGGTCACCAAGCCACTGGGTCATCCTGCTCCCTGGCTTTGTGATGGGAAGAAGGAGGATAAAGCCCAGCGGTGAGGTGGAAGCCCAGCATGGGCACTGTCAGCAGCTAGTACTGGAATGCAGGGCACAGAGGGTGCCAGGGCAGGAGGGTCTTGATGGAGATGGCTGGAGCAAGGCTTGCTTTCTACTGTGCTGGAAATGGTGAATGCCACTGCACTTAGCCCATCTTCTTAGGGAAAGTTTGCTGTGAATTCCTTGGGACAGGGACACGTCCAGGCCATGCCAAGGGGCAGAGGGGACCATGCCAGGGCCTGCAGGATCCTGTGCAGGGTGTCCCGCAGGGGTCAGCGGCCTGGGCTGGCAGCTCCTTATGCTGACACTCGTGTGCAGGAACACCACGAGATGGCACTAGCAACTTTTGCAGCCTGGTGGCTTCCCAGTGAGGGACACACACAAAAAACCACCATCCTGCGTTGCTGTGACTCTGTCACACAATTCAGGTACTCTGCCGCCACGTCAGTGGGGTTTTTCTTTTTCTGACTGCTGAGCTTTGGCTAAATTTATTTCCATTGCCATTTTGTTACATACTGACAGTCAGCAGTTTTTATTTATGATGGGCAGGTTGGATTAACAGCCTCCACCTACCAAGCTATTTTGAATTTTATGCCTCATTTGTTCAGGAGAGAAGTGATTAAAAAGGACGACAGAGTGCTTAATGCAAAAGACAGAGTCCAAGCAGGGACGGGGTGTTCAGGTTCAGCTGTGAAGCTCTCTGAGGCTCCAGATTCCCTTTCTGTGGCTAAATTGAAAGAACACTCTGACTCTCTAAACTGCTAAATAAAAGTGAACTGATCTCTTGCTCCAAGGCCAGGCCAGCACTGTTTGACTGGTGTCCGCACCCTTCAGAGCTGTCCTGTTGGATACCACAGAGCAGCTGACTTGGCTGCCCTCCTGGGCTACTGTGGGATCCCCACAGCTCTAGGGCACAATTATCCCATTTTGTTGGGAAGGTTTATATCTGAAATAAAGTGAGAACTTCACTGCAGCCCAGCTGAGAGGTTTTTTTTGCAGCATCAACCTGAGGGGCTGTGTGTCATGACTGGTGAGCTACCCAAGGGCACGTGAGAGCACAGGAGGATTCAAAATCTGAAGGGACAATGCTGGAGACAGAGGGATTGAGGTGTGATGTAGCCTCTTCCATAGTTGGAACAGCCCTTAGGGTCCAGGATACCAGCCTGTGTCTTGGAGAAAGCTGCTTGAGGGGGTTCAAAACAGATTCAACAAGAAACCAAGTGAACCTTCTCCCTATCCCTCTTCCAGTTGTTGTAGACATTTCCCATGACAGGATTTACAAGACCTTGCAGGGCTTGCCATATCAGGTAGTTGGATTTCTTCCTCCACATGCACACATGTACGATGCTTCCTCATAGTTATCTTACAATCTATTCATTCCTGGGTGCAGGGAGAAAGGATCCTCCCAAAGTACTGAAGTAACATTGCCCAGAATTCTGTATGGAGCTCTCCTGGAACAGGAAACACTCAGTGAAATTATCTGAATAAACAGTATCTTCTCACATAGGGCATCAATTCAGAGCCATTCACTGTCATGAACTTCCACTGAAACCCAAGGAAGGAAAAGAGATTCAATAGGAAATCTGACAAATGGGCAGAGGATAGGTCTGCACAATGTAGCAGTTGGTCACACAGTGATCTGAACACAGGTTTTGGCTCACAAAGTTCACGTTCTGTGTAAATTTAGCACTTTACACTGTGCTGAGTCCTGGGAGTTGGGAAAAGATGCCACAGGGAGGATTGGTCTGTACTCAAATTGCAGACCCAGAGGAGAGAGAACTCATTATCTGAACAGAAATGATTCTGAGTTAGTTTGGGGAAGAGTCAACATGGTTTTATAAAGGGAAATTACACCTCATAAACATATTAGAGGGTTCAGAAAGCATTGACAAATAGGTGTATAGCTAAGAACAGTGTTCCAAAGTCCTTAATCAAAGCCTCTTAAAGAAACCATGCTGTGATGGTTTAAGAGGAAAGGTTATGTGAATAAAGGACTGATTAAAAGGCAGGAAACAGAAGGTAGAAATAAATAGCCAGCTCTGACAGTGGAAGGAGGCTGGCAGTGGAGTCATGCAGGGATTTGTACTCAAGCTTATATTGTTCAGCATGACTTAAACCTGCAAAAAGAGGAGCTTTGTGAGATGGGAATTTATTGTGTTATTAAGCATCCAAGATAGTAAAGATGATGGACAGCTGGGGAAGTTGCAGAAGTCTCACAATACACAGCAACTGGGCAATAAAAAGGCATCTGAAGTTCAATGTAGCTAATCCTAAAATTAATTACCTGAAAAAAAAATCTAATTTTACAAACATGGTCTTAGGCTCTGAACTGACTTTTATTGCTTAGGAATTGGACCTTGGGGTTATATAAAGCTCTATGAAAAGGGTAGCTTGGTACTCATCTGCAATCAAAGCAGCAAGTCAAACTACTAGGGAAGAAGCAGAGAATTAAATGGAAAGCACCTTCAAGCCATTTTAAAAAAATATCTACAGCTCCAAAACTATGTATGTTTATGGACCCTTAACTCAAAAAAACACAGAGCAGAACAGAAAAAAATACAGAAGGGTAACAAGGATGAAGAAAAGTATGGAATGGTTTTCATATGCAGATTAACTATTTAATTAGGAAGACCAGGGCTTCTCAGCTCCTGAGAAAGGAAAACACTGAACAGAGGGATGTTTTATGGAAGTCTGTAAAACAATGAGTGGTCTCAAAATGGTGAACAAGAACTGGTTATTGACTGTTTCTCCCTAGAGCTAACCTAGGGAGTATCCAATGGATTTAGCAAGTGGCAGGTTTGAGAGAGTACCCTGCCTGTATAACACTCACTTAGTAGTTCCACTGTAGCAGTGGAACTCCCTGCTACAGGATGCTACAGATGATAAAGGGCCTCAGAAAGCAAGTTGACAAATTCAAGAGAGAAAAATCACTTACAAAAGTGCCACCTATGGCACCTCAGACCAACCTGAGTTACACGACCATTCATACAGTCTGTTGATATATTCTTATGTAGGCAGCTCAGGTGTCCAAGCTAGGACACTGCAGAACTTGCTACCTAGGCATGAAACTGCATGCCTCAAAAAGCTTCTGTACAGGATCACAAGAGCTCATCTCCTTGCTGACACCAGCTACTGAAAACACCAATGTGTTCCAATATTCTTACCAAGACCAGGGTAGTTCCATTTTGCTGCTTAGGGGGATGAACACTCTTGAAAGCACTCTCAAGATATAAAACCAGATGATCAGAGAAGAGAGGGGATGGTTCATAGAACTGATATAAGATACAAGTTCTTTAGGAAAAAATGGCAGATGGTGGTAGGGTTTGTGCTCTGGGCAACTGAGGGGCATGAATGCAGAGCTAGAGTTTCTCAGAGGCACACTGGCAAAACAGCAAGAGGAAAGATCAGTAATTGTAACATGGGGAATTTTGACTGCAGCTTAGGAAGTAATTCTTCACCATGACAGTGGTTAAGCAATGGCCCAGGTTGCCCAGAGACGCTGTGACGTTGCCACCTTTAGTTATTTTCAAACCTTACCAGACAAGGTTCTGAACAACCTGATTTCACTTCAAAGCTTAGAGATTTGAGAAGCTTTGTGCCTGCTTTCAGCAGACACTTTGGACTAGACAACTTCCAGAGGTCTTTTCCAACTCCTGATCTTTTTACAGTTCCGTAACTGCCATATAAATATATATTTAAACTCCACTTTGTTAAACCATAAAACCATAAAACCCAGGCAAAGCCAAACCTACATAGCTTTGTATATGCCATGTAATGTTGATGTGCAGACACATCCCATGTGGGGAATAAAAAATGCATAACAGATAACACCACACACTGATGGAAGCACTATTATGAAGACCAACATACATGAAACAAACCAAGATGGGATTTAAACATGCAGGATTATCAGTATATGTCACACCTCTTACTCTATCATTCAGCTTTACTGGAACAAATGATTTAAAACAATACAGTGAGAAGCAAAAGACCTGGTCTGCAAAGCTGAGTCCAACATAAGAATATTTTTGCTGTGTTTATTCTGTAATTATCCCCTGACACATACTGCCAAGAGCTGGAGAGCTTGTGTCACTACATTCATCTTGAAGCCCAGTTAAAATAAGTCTGCAGTACTTCACAAATGAACACGCAGAAGGTCAAGCACAACTGACTTTTCATCTCTATTTTATTTCACAAAAGCAACACATTTTAGAGGTTGAGAAGGAGAGAAAATTCAGGGAAAACTTGCAGTTCTCAAATGACACTGCTCATAATTTAATCAAAACAATAGATTATGTAAGTAAAAGCCATGAAACTTGTGCATATCCAACTCTCTGAAAAGATCAGTACCTTCTTAAATTATGGGAAGGGAATTAATGAAGTCTACCTGTCCTGGTTTGGGCCAGGATAAAGGTGATTTTCTGGCGAAAACTGACACTACCCTCAGTGAAACACTCTTCAAAATCTGACTTTCTTTTTTACAGACAAGAAGTTATTTCTACACTATCAGGTCTGTTTTTCCTGACAGTAGGACACTCAGTTGTTCCAATTTTTGGCTACAAGCACCATGAATGTAAACAATTGAACCTTTAATTTCTAATTAAATGTCAGTAAACAGAACAGAAATATTTGGAGACAGAACCAGTGGAAACAAGATAAATTCAGAGCCTGTGGAAGCTCATTTGGCTTTCTTCCCATTAGGATTAATGTGGTAAAACCTGGAGCTGTGATGTTTGCTGAGCTGTTGGCTAATGCCACACATGAGCCTCATGATTGACCCTTGAGATATTCTGTGCTTGTTTGCAGACCTCCAGTATCCATACCTCCTGCTGTGGGAGGAGACAGCCCCCAGATGTGCTGAACTCCTTCTGACAGAGGTACAGTTTCAGCAGAAAGATGTTTCAAAGCCTCCTCTTCATTTAAAGCCCCAATCAGCTTTTGCCAGGAGCCTGGGTGGTGGTATAATTCCAGGACCAGACAAGACACAGGAACTCAAACCATTTTTTGATTTCATGTTCAGATCAAATGTTATCTATATATTATTAAAATATTGTGAAAAGGTGCTTCCCCCCCCCATTCCAAATAATTAATACAGATTTAACAGATTTGAACCAAATTTATCCTGTTGTTTGTCATACCTGGGAGTGGCTAGTGTTGATAAAACAGCTGTCCCATAAATACACAATGCTATTCCATAATATATTTTTGTGCTACCACAAATATGACAGAAAATAATGAACCATAAATTTAAACCTGTGGAGTCTGACTGCCCTAGACACTGCTGCTCACATGGTGAAATGCAAGCTGATGGAAAAAATGCCTGGCTTAACTCCAGGGTATTTTACACTTGTTTTGACAGGCTACAAACAATAACATAGAGCAGAACTTTGGATAAATCCAGTCCACAGTGTTCAAAGAGGGTTTGATCTAAAAGCCACCAAAGTCAGAGGAAAGACTGTGTGGATTCTGAAGGAGTATGGAACAGGTAAACACATGCACATCACGACACATCCTTCATTAGTGTTATTTCTGGATCCAGACATTTCTTAAGAGAACAGTTTACTCAAAACTGCAGAAAGCCTAAGTGGTTTGCAGGGTAGGAGGATGCTGATGATCTCCTGTACTCTTAGAGCTTGAACACTTTTTCCTGTTTAGCACAAAAGACAAGGTCTGTCTACCTCTGGTACATGCTGTGACAGCATCTCACAGGGCGAAGATCTGGACTTCAGCTTGCTGCCTCCCTCCCTGTGTGGAGAAAATGATAGCAAAGGGAAAAAGCCTTGAAGAGTAGCATCCTGACACTTGACTTTCCCTCTGGCTCCTTCTGAATTGGGGGTGCAGGTTTAATGCAATTCCCTCTCCTCTTCTGTAAACCTCTACTCAGTTTCCCCCAGGCTTTCTTCCAGAATTGTTTGTACAAACAGTGCATTTATTTAAATGGGTCAGGGGAGCTGTTCCACTTTTTGCAACTATTATTTAGACAATGTGTGTGCTTTCTGGTTGGTTTTTTTGCTTTTTGTTTTGTTTTGTTTTTCAAAGCAGAAATTCTTCTGATTAAAACTATCTGGTAACATAGCAAGCATTTTTCTGCACAAATATGTTTTCATTCCATCCACCACAATGCAATCATGGTAGGTCTTCAGCATCTGTACCTGAATATAGGTTACATATAACATTATACATGCACCTTTTAATGTGGTCACTTTCTCACTGGCCAGACCAGAACCAGAGCTGCAATCAGTGCCACTCCTCTGTCAAAAATGTACATTTTCAGAACACGCGTAATGAGATTTTTTATAAAATACCAAATGAACTGGAACAAAACAGATTATCAAGACTGTATATTTTCAAATTGCTTGAAAAGCCAGTAAGATTTGACTTGTTCTCCCTTGGGAGAGGGGTATTTGAGCAGAAATGTGTTTTACTCAGAAAGAAGTATGCTTGCACTGGAAATATGAAGAATAAGTTTATGCATTAATTAACAGAAAGATAACTCCTTAAAAACAGGAGGCTGCCATATATTTGGGACTAGGGGTGTAACAATAGATAAAAACACTGGATTATTTTCCTTGTTTTGTATTCCAAAAAAGTAAGCTTTGTATTGCCTGAGTTAGAAGGAGCAAACATTGTTTACCTGGGTTACCACTGTCTACACAAGTGCTTTAGCCAACAGCCCAGGTGGGTCTCTCACAGCTGGAAAGGATGGGCTTCCCAAGGCCATGGGCTGAAAATGTTCTGTAAGGTTTCCCTTTTGGCACTCTCCACATCCTGGACTGTCAAAGCTGCAGATACAGGGGAGCTTCCCCTGCCCTGGGGAAGGAGTGAAGCTTCTCCCCACCTCAGCACTGCCAAGTCTCAGAAGCTAAAAGGAACCCTGTGTGCCCTCACATCTTGCCTGACTTCACTGGAGACATGCTACTGAAAGCTGCTGTGCTTCGAGCTGCCTTTGGAACTCATGAAAGGGAAAGAAGACCTTTTTCTCCTACCATCCTTCCTGAGCTAAGTGAATTTCTCAGAAAAGTTAAAGCAGTTTGGTGTCACAAACTGCTCTTCATTTTCTGCCAAAGAAAAACGGATTATTATGTGCTGCTTCTGGCATTTCCTTCACCACCAGTCCAAGGGGCAGACAAGCCTCTGATCATCACCTCCAGCCCAAAAGGACAGAATGCAGTCTCAGACCACTTTATTCTAACTAGTCTGGAAACACCCATCTCTTGAGAGATCCAAATGCTCTCTCCAAATATTTAGTCAGCTCCTCTGCATCACCTTCTCCTTAGCATGGAACCTTCTGCAAGCTCAAGGTGGGCCCACTGCTGTCATTCCTTGCCCTGGAAGGTGTAAGACAGACAAAGTTCAGATGTAAAATTCCTCTTCATTAGCTGGTGAAGCTGGGCAAACACTACCACAGTCATCCAGAGAACAAGGTGCTGCTTTCAATGGCTGTTTGGAGAGAGATGTTGATGATGCGGATGTGCTGGAAGACCACTCAGAGAGAGAAGGCAGTGACCAATCAACTGACTCAAAGGTATTGCACATGGCTGATAATGGCCTTCTACGAGTGGCTGCCTGTTTAGTCTTACTGACAGTTTGCTTCTGTGAGGGAAGAGAGGCTTCCAAGTCTTTGCAAAATCCATTAAGGGCAGAGTATGCAGATACTACAGACAGGTCTGAGAAGGACAACTTCATCCCTGTGTCTACATCAGTCTCCTGGGCACCCTCCAAGTCATCAACATTAAGCTTGGGGCTGCATCTCCACGTTTTTAAGCTGGTTGCAGTATTTAGAAACTGGAATGGTTCGCTGAAACGAAAAGTCTCTGAGGCTGAGGAGGAGTTCACTGTGGGCAAGCAGAACAGAGATTTGCTTCGTTGAAATGACCATGAAATTCTGGAGGCATTGCTGGATCTGCGTGTGGAGTCTTCTTGATCACTGTGTCTCAAGTCCTGCTGGGAGAAACCAAGATGATGACCAAGGCCATTTGTGTGGTGTACTTTGTTTTGACCCATTTCTTTTGGTTGTTCAGGGACAGATGGGTGGCTCTGAGGAAGAGAGGCTGGCAGAGTGGTGAACTGGGAATCTGTTGACACAGATGAATATGGTTGCTTGCTCTGCTTTGCAGACTTCCTATACAAACTGGGTGCTTGCTGCAGTCGGGAGAGGGAGAAGAGAAGATCCCATTAATGCACAATTGACAGCCTTACAACCATAAGTCTCCATTGCTGAGTTATTGCTGCAAATAATTACGAAGCAGACTTCATTTAGTATGCTTGCCCCAAATGTTTCACTTCAATAACAAAGAGAAACAAGCTGCCAAAATCACAAATACTTACATAAAGAGCCTTGAAGACAACATGAATAAATGGCTGAGGAGCCCTGCCTTGCAGGGTGAATTACACTAGCTCAAAACTCTCACTTCCTATTCACTTCTTCAGATTCATTCATATTCTGTCTACCAAAATTACTGCCTTAGTAGACAGCAAAACAGAAAGAAAAAGAAAGAAATGGGAGCTGCATACTACCATGATTATAATTTCTCATTTCTTTTTTATTGTGGTGCAAAAGTTTTTATTTTCTTCCTCTGAAACATCAAAAAGCTTTTAGCAAGCAACCTCATTCTCCATCTTCTCAATGTGAATTTAGTGTTTCTTTCAACTCTCACATTTTCTCTTTCACACCTGGTCAGCTGAGCAGCGTGCTCTAGAACCCACTTCTCTATTAACTGGCTCCTAATGACTTTAAGCACAAACATCTAAGCTGTTAGTAGACACCTAGGCTGAAGACTAACCTGGTGGTTATGAGCTGAACCTGGACCTGAATCTCAGTCCTAGGGCAGGATTTAGTTGTCTACCTGCCAGATACGTGAGCACATACAGAAGCTGTGAACACATGGGGAGCCAACATCCTTCTCAAGAAGCAGCTGGAGGCCAGATGGCCTTCCTATGGGATTAGACACTGATCTGTGGGTAACTGAACTGAGACCCTAGTGTTTGGGCAAGCATAAGATTTTTCACCATCTTACTTATCTCCAAAGTTTCAATTTTAAATGGTTTAATTTAAATACTTCTTCCTGGAATTTCTCACATAACACAAAATGATAGAGTTCTGTCCTGAAAGGGATGGGAAGTAATGGGACAAAGGCCAAGATCATACCCTTGAGAACAAACAATAATCTCTGCTATGGGACTTGCCAGTTGGAAGCAACAGAGGAGAAAGAATTAGGTATCTTGGTCACCATGTCATCTTGTCACTATTTAAGTGACAAGGCTGTGACAAACATGATTCTGGACTATCTCAAGTGAGTCAAAGTGTTCCTGTACTACAGACAACACTAATAAAGCCTCATCCAGAATGGTGCATATGGCTCAAATCATGCCTATGTGAGAGGGAACAAATTCAAACTGGAAAAGATGCAGCAACAAGAAAAAACATAAGATGAACTATCTATTAAAAGTCCTGAACTACAAACTAATAAAAGGTTTTGAATAATGTCAGAAGTAGAAAAGTCTTCTGGGATAAAGATGGAGCTTGATCAATTTACCAAAGAGATTATATGACATGACAGAAAGTCATGAGACCCAGCAACCAAGGAGGTACTTTGTACCCCCTGACAAAAGAGTCAAATAAACCAAATCAAATCATCAACAAAACATTAATCAGAAATCCCTTCAGACCTCTACATACAACACTATTTTATTTACACAATATGCAAGTTCATTTGTTTAAACAACTATTCATCAAGATGAAAGACTTGTGTCCGTAAAGAAATTAGCAAATGTTTCTCAACTGAAGACATCTTCAGATAACCCAGCAATAATAGTCTGACATGCTGAAAATACACAACCAAATCACTTCACTCTTTAGATGGGTTGGTCCAAGCACACACTCCCCATTATATTTTGTTTGCATTAACCAAAGGTACTGTTTTTTTCTTTGCAGTAGCTCTGATATCAGATGCCCTACATGGACTCAGCCACCAAGCTTGGGGAACCCACAGAAGCACCTCCAGAAAACTCCCACCTCTCAGAGAGAAAAGCATGGACTGTCTGACCTTGGCTTATTTTTATGCTGGATTCTTTTGGTTTTATAGACTTAGTTGATAATTTGGAAGATCAAGCATCCAAAGAAACGAAGGATCTAAGCAAGTGCACTTTTTTTGTTTGTGAAAAGGTAAGGAGGACCACAAGCACTAGTAACAACTCAGACAAAACTGCACTGAAAACACAATGTTTTGGGAACAGATCTGACACTTACACTGGGACAGTTCTGTGGGCAGTACAAAGACTTTGCTTTCACCTTGCACAGATCACACCATCTGTCTGTATGTTTGTATGTAAGACAGAGCCTGCATGCAGGATTTAGCTGCCAAGTTAATACAGTCAATGGAGCCTGGAAAGAAATTCAGTTTTCCCTAAAAAAAAAATAAACTAAACAAAATAAACTAAACAAAACCAAAACAAAAAACCCAAACACATTGACTACAGAGAGGACACAGATTGCAGCTCACACAAAAATGCCTGCAGTGCAGGTAGACACCAGTTTTAGGTAACTGCAATCTAGAGCAGAACTAAATCCTGCAGGTAACTCCCAGGTGTTCCTTTTGCTTTGGCATATAAGGATATTCTGCACATTAGTAAAAGTCTCATACATTGAGATGATGGATATGATTTGTTATTCTTATTTACTGACATAACTTTTGACAAGTGTTCCAAAGAAAGAGTAGTTTACTTTGGTCTCTCAGGTCGCCACTGGTGAGAGACCCTGGGTCTGATTCACCTGTCTTTTTTTAGGTATCTGCTGGATTCTGCTGCATGGGCCACCCCATACCAGGGAATTCAGTGCCTGGGAATGTTCTTGGGCATGTTTATTTTATTAATAGAGGTAAAGTCTTAAGCATTTGGGGAATAAAGCATAGACACAAGAAGAGCTGTTCTGAGCTCTTTCCTGTATTTACAAACCCTCCAGTTTAAATAAGCTCATGTTAGTTTTGGCTTGTAGATATGCAACTCAATGACTGCAGGTGCAACCAAAATCCCAGTACTCAAAAGGATGCTTACCTAAGGCATTGCCTATGAGGGTGTGGAGTGGAGGGCAATGCCAGGATAAATGGATGAGGTGAGATGAAATACCCCTGCTAGAAACTCCAGGGGCTCTCATGTATGAACTTTCTAACCAAAAATGAAGATAAAAAGTAGAGATTGAATGGAAAAGGGAAATCACACTTCTAAGTGAGAGCACTTGGAAAGGGCAACCTGCTGAACAGCTTTATGTATCTGACCAGACTGGAAAATTCTTGCACTAACAAGAGAAGTCTACTTTAGGTAAGATACTAGTTTTAAAGGTTTTGTCATGTTTAACTTTTTTTCCTAGCTCTTTTAATATTCCTATGGACAGGTAAGAGCATTTCATTTTATACAAGGTATTTGCTCTCATCCCTGCTACTGGGTCACAGCTCCTGGTCAAGCCCAGTTGGCTTGGCAGGAGGTAATGGTGGATCAGAGGAGAAGAGGACAAGTACAGCCTGCCCTAAGGATGGCTGCCTGCAGGGCAGGCTGAGAGACATTAGCTTGTTTCTAAAGCAGCTTACGTCTGAAAAACTCTGTTTATAGGAAGAACTGTTTACCTCAATACTTTTTTGTTTAGACATGTTAGGATTTAAATGACCTATTTTCCAATGGTGCTCTTCATGATATAGGCAGAATGGGGAAAAGATAAAATATTTTTATCTTAAAGCAACCTAACTCTGAAAACTCCCCTGACTGTGAGAAAACTGGACAGTACAACTTTTCTACAGATAGTGTCAGAAGCTTCATCTAATGAAATACTAGTGAATAAAGATTACAGGCTAATCCTGTATGGTAGCGAACTGGATTATGTGGATTTATAAGACTTCTCTATATCTACACTCTGTAGCTTGTCAGAGATCACAGAGAGGATTCAATGATTTAGCCAGGATTAAGACTCAGGCAAAACTAGCTCCTAGTCTTGTGCCAAGGCTGTTAACTTGTTGACTGTGCTCCCTCGTACCACCCTGGCACAGCATGGGGAGAGCTGCATTGCAGCCTGTGCCTCCATGCGACCGCTCCTCTTCCTCTGAACCTCACAGAGCCTGAGAGTCCCACAAAGCTCAAACTGGATTTCCATGTGTGACCACTCCTGGGAGAGATCATGAAAAGCAAGCAGGAGATGCTGATCTTCCACTGCCCTTTGAGCCACGGGATGCTAAAAATGGCAAGACCTATTTTTGTACCTTGAGGTCAGCACGATGCACACGCAGCTACCCTTTTCAGCAGAAGAGCCTTCTCCCTCCTCCTCAGTTCTTCCCTTGGCTTTGGAAGCCTTGGCATCTACTTTAATTTTTCTGAATCCTCTTTTTTTTTTCAAGTCCTCATCTTCAGTCTCCTCACAGCTTGCTTTCTGTGTTGCCTTTTACCTGGCTGAAGCGTGGGAGAGCCCTGCCTGATACAGCCACGCTGCCCTGCATCAGGCACTAGTGTGGCAGAGATGTTGGAGAGGGAGGGGGTCAGTCAACCAAGAGGACAAACCCTTGATCCAAAACAACACATGGATTTTGACTGAAGTTCCAAATACAGGAAGAGAGATCTGTCAGACCTCGCCAAAAGACGCACAACAAGCTCGGCCATTGACTGAGGAGATTACCTCTCTAGCAGAACAGATTTTTTCATCTGGTGCTAATCTGCTACTCTTTTATAATCTCTACACAAATCTTTATGCAAGCCTGGAGGGATTTAGAGCCTTTGTCTATTACAATGGGCTGCAGAAGAATTTCATGACGAATATCCCAGAGTGCCATGAACAACTTGGGGTGAACCTCCCAGAAACACATTTTCAAGTTCACTTGGGCTGCCTACGCCTGACACAAAACCAGTCGAGGAGTGCTCTGTAGTCTATTTTAAGTCATCTGCTTTTTAAGAAAGCAGATAGTCATCTCATTATGCATTATCTGTATTAAGCACTGCCAGCAGGGCTGTGCTGAGGTCACAACCCGGCCAAACAGCCAGCACAGCAATGACATCACCAGCCCAGAGTTTTGTCGCCTTGCTCATCAGCAGGGTGGTGGTGTTTGTTTAATTGCATTAAAAGCAGTGGGCTTGATACAGAAATAGCAATAAAAAAGAATCAACTGCAGGCAAAATTGGCAGAGTTTAGCCCTCTGTATCACCGTGTCTCACTTGAAAGGCAAAACGGATTCAGAAGGGCAGAATATTAAAAGGCAAACTACAGAAATTAAATTTTAAAATAAGTTGAATATATTTGAAAAGAGGCATGTACTGTGTTTGCAGAACTAGAAGAGGTGGGTGTCTTGCAATGCTAAATGTATTCACTCTCAAGAGTTTTTGCTGGATGTAGAGTCATCAGAGATTTTACGGCACTGTGAGAGATAACAGACAAGATAAAGTATTTTGGGATGAAGAAAAACTGAAAAATCACCTCCTATTTTAGTTAGACTGATTCAGCTGTGTCCTCCCCAAATCCAACCATTAGCACTAAGAAGAATTAAACACCTTAGGCATTAAAAAGGGAAGGAAAAATAGAGTGAAATATTTTTTAAAACAGGAGACCAGTATTAGACTTACAGATTAATTGAACCAGCTTAAGGCATCTTCCCTGACTGAGTCAATTTTCACTCTAAAAGCCTGTCCTTTTCATCTGCTTCAACAGAAATTAAAAGTAATTTTTATAAAGGTGCCCTTTCTATGTCTTTTCTTGTCCTTGATGCTTTTATTGCCTTTCTTCCTCTTAGTTCAGATCTGCTCAATCTGCACTATTAATTCAAGCAAGCTTAAAGCTCTTTCCTCACCCTCATGTTCCTTCTTACAGATCAAACCTTTCTCTACAGAAGTGCTCTGTCTTTGCCTGGTTTTTGTCTTGCTTTTTTTCCCCATCTCCACTTCCTGGTTTTCTTCCTCATCTTTCTTTCTTCCATTTGCACTGAACTGCAGTGACTCAAAACCTCAGTAGTGGGACTGCACTTTATTTTGTTTATTTCCCAGTTTGTAGTTGGTAACGTTTTGAGTAAAAAGGACGAGATGATTTAACTGCATTTAAGACTACTGGGGTACATTAGATCATCCAGCCTGACCCTGTGTTCATCATTTTACAAACCATTAAGCCACTTTACTGAACTTGCTGACACTTGAGGCAGATGAAAGCATTTCAGTTTTCAGAAGTCTAAATTGCTGCATATGCTTCAGGCAGGGGTGTAAGACAGAGGTGTCAAATATCCCAAGACCCCTAAAATGGCAGCAGATTGATTAATACTCCTAGGCTTTTCACATGTTTTATCAAGGTCATATGAATGTTGGGTGACCATCATGGCACACAAACTGGAATCTAAGGGAAAGAGGAAATGATACTGTGTGTTGGAGAGAGGAAATGCAGAACCAGGTGAGGTCTGGAAGGGCTTAGTGGTTAAGTTGAAGCAAATGCTTCAAAAAGCTGTGACCATGCTGACGCCTGTCCTAACCTTCTCAACAGAGTCAGAAGTGGACCCAGAGCCTCCAAGATGTGCCTCTTCTGGACCAAGATAAGCTTGCAAGACAAACCATTACTCAGGCTGCAGAGAGGAGTAGAATGTTTCCCTTAGTCTCAGCTGGGGCTAGAAGAAGAAAACCTTTATCCTGATCTCAGATCTTGAAATTATTTTGACATCAGCAGCTCAGCAACACCCATCCCTGCTGCTCATCAATCTAGGACAGTGTATTTTCAGCACTTGCTGAGTCTTCTTGTCTCAGTTCCTTGCTTCAGTTGTGGCCAGTCTCCAGCACGCTGTAAGAAGGCACTGTCTCTGCTCCCTCCTCTCAGCCTAAACCAGACTGGGTCAGCTGTGCATCATGGAAAAATCCCTCTGATTGCTGCATTCAGCTATCCTGAGCATGAGGTTTGACTACAGCCATACTTTTCATGCAGACTGCTTCATGTTTTAAATAAGCTGAGGGAAATAAAGGCACTTCTGTTCCCATGGCCCCAGGTAAAAAGGGACGAAGAAATGAATTCATGAGCCTCACAGACACCTGCACTGTATAAACAAAGAGGTTTCAAGCTAGAATGTTTCAATTCTTTTTTTTTCTGTAAAACACATTTGCTGATGTCCTTGTAGGCATGTAACCTTCATGCTGCTTCCCATTTTTAGGCATTTTGCACTGCAAATGTCTAGGGCAGAATGCCTTTATGCATGCAGCTGGCAGACGTCTGCACCTCCAAGACTTCTGGCAACCCCAAGAACATATTCAACAGTAACATACTGATACATAAATTATTGCAGCTGACCTCACAAATCTGTTAGGGGATGAGTAACTTCTTACCATAGATCCAGAGTACTCATTTTATACACCAAGAGACAAAGAAGTCTTCAAGGTAGGAGAACTTGCAGATCTCTGGTTAATCGTACAGGTTAATGAGACTTAGTGGTTGGGTCCACAGGCAATCTTCTCTCAACACTGAAGCTTTATGTAATAAATCACATTTCCTAAATATGATTATGTCACTTCTGAACTCAAGACTATAGTTGCCTGGGCATAGGTAAGAAGGTAAGAAGAACACTGGCCAACTACCTCAGCAAATAGTCTAAAAAATCTCTTTAACTAAATCTGTGATCAGTTAACATTTGCACCATTATTTCAGAGATGTGCTATAAAACACCATGAGGCAGGAAATAGGCACCCCATAAATGGTGTAGGGTCATTAGTACAATAAATGCCATAAAAGAGCCTTACAATGACAGATCTCACTGCCTTGTTTCAGGCAGGGTTAGCAAAGAGTGGTCACAAACTACACATTTCTTGGTAATTTTGTCTTGCTTTTCTGGCAATGTTGTCAACTTCTTTCTTGGTCCTAGGGTTATTATAAGGTGAATCATGTGCCTGAACACAGGTGTTTTGTCCATTTTTACATCTCCTAGTATGCCTGCCTGTCACTCCAGGAGGGCACAGCACTCCTAGGTCCTGAGTCTAATCTGCCAGGAGACTTCTTCAAGGTGTCTTCTACCTTATCTGAAGACAATTTGTAATTTAAGGAAACCATTTTTTCACTTTCTTCTCTTTGCTCACTGCTCCCAAACATGCAAGGCAAAGCCAGTCCATCACTTACTAGCCTTTCCAGTTTCCTACATTGCACTGTCAGCCATGCAAGTGCATTAGCACTTCAGCTGTCTCTGCAGGGATTATGCCCAGAGCAAAACAGGAATTTGGACAAGACCTATTTGGCTAAGTGCAAGGGCCTGCACCTGGATCGGGGCAATCCCAAGAATAACTACAGGTTTGGCAGAGAATAAGTTAAGAAGAGCCCTGAGGAAAAGGACTTGGGAGTGCTGGTTGATGAGAAGCTCAACATGAGCCAGCAATGTTAACTTGCAGTCCAGAAAGTCAAGACTGTAGCCCACTGTGTCCTGGGCTGCATCAAAAGAGAGGCCAGCAGGCTGAGGGAGGTGATTCTCCCCATCAGTACTGTGCCCAGTTCTGGGGCCTCCAACACAAGCAGGACATGGAGCTGTTGGAGTGTATCCAGAGGAGGGGCATGAAGATGATCATAGAATCATAGAATTAGCCGGGTTGGAAGGGACCTCAGAGATCATCAAGTCCAACCCTTGATCAGAGGGTTGGAACACCTCTCCTATGAAGACAGGCTGAGAGAGCTGGGGTTGTTCAGCCTGCAGAAGAGGAGGCTCTGGGGAGACTTTATAGCAGCCTTCAAGTACATGAAGGGGCCTACAAGAAAGCTGGGGAGAGACTTTTTACAAGTGCATGGAGTGATAGGACAAGAGGGAACAGTTTCAAATTGAAAGAAGGTAGATTTAGGTTAGATATTAGAAGAAATTCTTTAGTGTGCTGGTGGTGAGACAGACACAGGTTGCCCAGGGAAGTTGTGGATGCCAGGTTCAACACCAGTTTGGCTGGGGCTTTGGGCAGCCTGGTCTAGTGGGAGGTATCCCTGCCCATGCAGGGAGGTTGGAACTAGGTGATCTGTGAGGTCCCTTCCAACCCAAACCATTCTGTGACTCTATGATGCTATAGAACTGGCAGCATACTCGGCATACCAGCATGTGATATGGCCTTAGATACATAATTCCCATATTTTTCCCACTGCTCTGGCAAAAGCTCACCAGAGCTCTTCTTTCTGGACTTAGCACTGGTTAAGGAGCATTGGTGTCTTCCCATGGGATGCAAACATGCTCTGAAGCCTTGCTCCTGCTAAAGCCAAACGAAAGGGTACCCTTTGCTTTGGTTGCTACATAGGTGCACCCTTGGAGCTGACTTGCCACTGTGGAAAAGCTATTGTGCCAAAGTAATTTGGAAGGGCTTCCTTGCAAACGAACGAATAGTTTACGTGGTACTAAACAGACTTATCCAACCCATGACTAACTTTATTTTCTCTAGTGCTGACTCTTATCTAATTGCATTTGCAAAATGGGTTAAGAACATGGATCAGTCTGGCTGGCAAGTACCCAAGTCCCTGTAAGCACACCAAGAAAAACACAGAGGTCACATCTTGTTAGTCTAATCATGGAGGGATATTCAGTGCCTGTTATTAATGGGGTTTTCATTCTACCATTTTGGGTACAATTGGTAATTTTAATTTGTAAAATTCTGATAATATTCTGATGCTTACTAAGTTCCAACCGATGTCCAGTGTGAAAAATACTAGGAGGGCATTGTTTGGGTTCACATAACTGGGAAGAAGTGAATGAACTGGGAAGAAGTTATGACCAATGCTGTGGTATTGATAATACTGTTAATAGCAGTGATTCATGAGAAGTTAAAAGATACTCCTGTTACTTTAAAAAGACAGATACTGCAATTTGCTTAGAATCCAGTATGGGTTAAAAGAACATAAGAAGCCCAAGGATCACTAAATCTAGTGTTTCCTATAACTTGTGCCCCATCAAAAAAATTCTTCCCTTAACTGACCAGCCTGTCTTGAATTAGGGTATTAACTTGTTTGCACCTATATAGTTGTCCATCAATATGGAATACTGCCAACTTCAATCTATTTATTGACAGTTTGCTGTTCCTGTGCCAGAAGACTCCTGCACTGAAACAGCCTTTCCCCTTTCCTGCCATCCACCTTCTGGGGTATTTCCAAGCACAGTCAGAACTCTTTTCAGACTTAACCCAGCTACACATTCAGATGACCCCACTCATTCAGTACCCATTTGTGTGACAGTCTCCCCATTCCTCAGCATGGGGTGAGAGCTCTTCCCTCTCTTTGCACCTCTCTGAAGTCACCTTTCTGGAGCCCAGAGCTGAACACAGGTGAAGTCTGTGTGACCTGTGCAATAGCACAAGCACTTTCCACATCCCTCAGGGGATACTGTGGTACACACTGGAGACTGCACTTCTCAAGGCTGTGTTGCACTGGTGGTGTAGTCATTTGAGTACAAACAAGACATTTTCCATTTGGTTTAGTTATAAAGCTCCACTTCTGATGGAGGACTTGTTTAAAACCTATATACCAGCACCTGTCTTCAAGACTTTACAATCATGTAAGTCAGAACCCAAGTCAAAGTTCTAACCCTCAATATTGCATATATAAAACTTCTTTTGCTTATTGGCACTTCCAATGTGACAATTCCAGTTTCTGTAATTTCATTCCCATTCATTGCCATTTTGCCTTCCTGTTCATCATCATCAACTTCGCAGAAAACAGAAATTCATATTAATTGTCCTTGGAGGCCATTCTTAGCAGTCTTTCACTTTTCTCTTGTGCATTTGGCTAAAATCTCATTCCTATATTCTTTGCAGGGTTTACCTCATCCTGCTGTTTGGCACCTGCTATTTCTGAAAATTTGCTGTGCTGGAGAGGGTGCAGAGAAGGGCAATCAAGCTGATCAGGGGTCTGGAGAAAAGGCTTTCTGAGGAGAGGCTGAGGCAACTGGGGCTGTTCAGCTTGGAGAAGAGGAGGCTGAGGGGAGACCTCATTGCTCTCTACAACTACCTGAAAGGAGGCTGTAGTGAGACAGATGTTGTCCTCTTCTGCCTAGTGACCAGTGACAGGACAAGAGGAAATGGGGTCAAGCTCTGCCAGGGGAGGTTCAGGTTGGATGTTAGAAAAAATTTCACCACAGAAAGAGTGGTTAAACATTGGAACAGTCTGCCTACTCCATCTAGGTGGTGGAGTTGGGAGGTGTTCAAAAGATGAGCAGATGAGGTGCTGCAGTGGATGGTTTAGTGGTTAGGGGCTGTAGGGTGGATGGTCGGACTTGACCTTAGAACCCCTGTTGTTTGTTTCTTTTTTTTACCCTTCTCTTAAATTTACTTGAAGCCAGAGCAAGATCCCATAAACCAAAACTATACTGCATAGCAGAAACCTCCTGAAAAAGAGCAGGGAAAAGGGGATGTAGGTGAATGTAGAAATTTTTTGATGGGTCTTACAAGCTTCAAGTTAACTCAGGCTAACACATATTTGCCTACAGTGCAAGCAGCAACCCTGACAAATTGGTGACTTGGCAGATGGGCAGGGAAGCTGAATTGTCTCCTGAGCCCTACATGTGTGTCGTTGAGCTCTGACATGGGATGTCTCTGCAGGCAGAGTCTGACAGCAGGCAGGGAAAGGTTTCACCACCATCTGGATGTGACTCAGCAGAGCACAGATGCTCCGTGTACCTGGATTTTCAGTTCCAGGAGTTACAAAACCCAGAATGCACTGTGCTGCAGGGGGATGTATTCACATCTCTCTGCACAATGAGAGTCTGTGCAGTGGACGGACGGCACCCACAATGCCACTTCTACAGAAACAAGGCCGGACAATTCGACAAGCTTTGTGAATGCAATTCACTCTGAAAAAGTACCTTACTTCGGAAGTGGAACAACAGTCTTCTAAAGGTGAGGGTCTGTGCTCCTTGATCAAAAGACTAAGCAGCAATAAATACCTCTGCAGTGCAAGAATGCACAATGACCTGGCTCTGGATAGCCACAGATTCTCCCTCTGCAGGGCAGGGAGCTATTAAAAGCTTGCTGCTTTTTATCCCCTTTATCTTCCTCGGATGTGGTGCAGTGAAGCAGAACATGCTGATACATTGCCCAGATATGGTGCCTACAGATATCCTAACAAATAAATTCTCTTTCAGGACTTGGTTACGAGCATATGAGATGAGTTCAAAAAGATTCTGTGGGTATGCCTGTCTTTGGTTGCTCTTTGGAGTACATTTCTTTCCCTTCACCACTTCTCTCATTCTGATGATAACTGTGCAAAAGAGAGATGCAGTTTGTCACCCTGTGATGCTAGAAAATAATGAGTACCATCAGGAATTCTGCTTGTCTTCCATAAAAATCTCATAACTCAGAGCTATTTTATAAACCCCTGTCAGTTCTGTGCCCATATTTCTTATAAAACTACAGCCATCAGCCATCATTCCTCCACTTGGGCTCATAATTCCTTCTCTCCTCACTCTTTCAAACAGCTACCCCATCTCACATCACTCTTTGCATAAACTGAGGTTGGCTGATATCTGGATAGTATTACCCACTGCTTTCCTGATTACTTACACACACACAGAGCAAGGGGATTCAGGTTCTTTCTTTAGCAGCACTGTCCTGGCTCTTTCACCAAAGACAGAGCAAAAGAAAACCTTTTCTGGCTGCTGTTGCAGCTTAAGCTTTCCTGCAGAAATCCAAAAAATGTGCTTCTCTTGCCCTGTGCACCGAACTTACCTGCAAAAGGATCCTATTTCCATCGTGGTCTTCTGTCTGCCACCTGCCTTCACTGATGGGGCTGCAAGGGTTGGGCAAGAGAGGCACGAGCTGCCCTACGTCTTTTACTCTGAACTCCAGCACCGCTGACTCGGTCGGCATTGGCACCTGGCCCTTTGGAAGTTTTTTTAAAGAAAACTGAATGTCTATTTCCATGTTAGAATAGATAGGAAAAACACAAAAGTCTGCTTTTTTCTGACATACCGGTCTTTTCAGTATTAACTCGTAGAATTTCAGAATGTCAACAAAGTTTTCACTCCTGCAGTATATCGTGAAGCGGATAATTTCTTTCCCGTAGTGCACGGGGCGGATGGCCCACAGAGGAGTCCCTGAAGCCAACGTGTAGAAGTCCTGGCTGCATGGCATGTAAGGCAGGAACTTCCCATGCACTCGCTCTGTGTGGTGGTAACGCCAGGGTGGCTGCTGAAAAGTTTCATGGAGCTGCAAGATTGGTTCTTCTCCGTATTCCTCCTGCAGAAAGAGAATGATGGCAAGGGCAGGCTGAGAGACACTGCCCTTACCCAGCTTCCTGCGCTTCTTGGGCACTCGTCTTTCCGAGACCCTAAAGAGCTGGAGGTCTGGGTGGATCCAGGCTAGAAGCTTATCGATGGCTTGCTGAAGAGTCTTGGATTCACCTGGGTCTGTGATAATATGCACACTAACAAGGAATGGGTCTTGTATGTCTTCCACAGAAAGTTCACCTGCGAGCATAAGAAGAGAAATGTCCTTTAAGATTTGTAACCCAATTTCTTTGACTGTTGTCAGCATTCCCATGATCCTTACGGGAGAAACAGTCTACTCAGTCACACTGGGCTTTTTTCTTTTGATCTTTCTCAAGGTCACCTACAGTAAACTGAACATAATGTGCAGAGACATAGCAACCATGCAAATAATCAGAAGACACGGAAGTTTCATTGGGCATTCCACAACAGCTGCTGTTTCTACAGAGGTAGCATCCAAAAGATGTTACCCAATGTGCATTTATATGTTAGAAAAGAGACAGCCCCATAAAGCCCAGAGCTACAAAAATACTGATGTAGCATGGGGGTGAAGTGGACACTAATGATGTGCAGAATAATCAGGGTGGACAGTGTTCATCCCACCTTGTTTTTAATTTGTGCCAATTGGCTCAGGGCAGGGAAATCACACCACGGAACTCCACTCTATCACCTTGATATTGGAGTTTTCTACCCTATTAAGAGTGCTCTATGTCCTGGAGAAAATTGCTTTTAATAAGTAAGGCAAAGTTTGTAGGGAGAAGTCATATCTTTTATTAGGCCAAATGATAAAGTTGGGAAAAAAACCAGACAAGCTTTCAGGAAAAGATATTACTTGTTCCTACAAACCCTGCACTGCTTATATCTTCAGATCACCAAGTCTATAATACTACTCCTTCAAAGTTTTATAAGATTAGGGAATACTGCTAAAAGCAGGAAGCACAAAAAATTTCACTTACTTCAAGGGAAAAAACCCAAACCTCTAGTTAGCCTTGGGGATGTTCACAGGGGCTCTCTCTGCCATTGCCCCTGAAACCTCTTTGACAGGTCAGAAGCAGAGCAATGGCTGCTTGGAGAGCAGGGGAGAAACTGTCACTTTTCTTCTGCTAAAGTTGCACGTCAAGAAAGACACATCTGAACAGAGATCCAAGGCAGTTTAATAAATCATCCAGGTAATCTGCATATTTTTGCTGAAATGGTTCCCCCAGTGTGATGTTCTGAAAGCACCTCCATGTCTGAGACCCCAGGCCTGGGCACTAAGCCTAAACGTGTGAAGCCTTAGAAAGATTTCCCAAGTTTTTCATCATGCAGACCACATTTAATAGGGGGATTGTCTCACAGGCTGTCTCCCCTCCTATTGGCACTCAGGATGAACCTCTCCCTCCTCCCCCCCTGGCATCAGAATAACATTCCTGTGATACTTCAGCAATTTCTTTAATGGAAAAGCAGTATTATGCAAGTACTCTGTTTTAATTGTCTTTCAATACAGAATGGCTGCAAGACCCAGAGAAAAGCCAGATGCAATTGTAAAGCTTACCAGAGATGACTGGTAAATATACCACCAGCCTTGATTTAGCAGCTGCAGAAAAATATGGTATAGAGAGCAAATAGCAAGCATGCACTTGGCCTAGGGGAGAGATAGATAAACCAAGTAAGTAGTAAAAAATACAATTACAGCAGAGTTCCTGTCTGTATCTCTGCATGAAATGGGTAAAGTGGAGTGACTTTGTTTGAGGGTTGTCTAAATAAGTCGAAGAAAAAAAATATTAAAAAATAAGTGGCAAGAGGCTTTGCTCTACCAACTGTTAATGGTAAGTGATTCTTTAAGCTATCCTCTGTGGATAACTCTCAGTGTGGGAGAAAGACAAAGTGGGTGTGGAAGGATATCCTCTCGTGATCCTTTACACAGGGCAGCAGGACAGGAAGGAAAACAAACTGCAGAGGACAGTGACCTAACAAAGCCAGAAAGAAAGTTATTGCCATAGCTACACAGTCATTCATTTTCTAAGACTGGAATAGAAGATGTTCAGCTCTTTTCTCCCTCCATTTCCTTTGTCACACAAATGCTATCAAAGCCTGCAACAAGTGACAGGCTTGATATTTATGCACATAAATGACTGCAGCTCCAAAAGAAGCCTGGGCACAACAATGTGAAGCGAAGAGCCACCATTCCTGTTGGCTCCTTGCTCAGCACTGAAAAAAAAAACCATAAATAAACCCTGAGCATGGCTTTTCTGCCGTCCTGTTGCTCAGCATGCTGCATGGACACCGAATGCCTAAAGCATTTTTCAAAAGTGGAGCCTTGTGGGAGCCAGCCCCAGCATTAGTATTCTGCAGCCATTGCTGCCTGTGCCCATCAGCACCGAACACTCACAGAGCCAGACTCAGAAGCCCACCAAAGCATGGCAAAAGCCACTGTTAGGAGCTGGGGTTATATGTACAGCACAGCAAATAATCCTTTTTTTTTTTTTTTTTTTTTTTTTTTTTTTATCATTACAGAAAGAGCTTCAGTGTCTATTTTTTGTTAGCAAAGTAAAATGCTTTTAGAGACAGGTGGTGGACCTGTCATTATGCAGCTTCTGTGCTTATAAAATGGCAGTCCTTTCTGTTCTGGTAAGAAAAAGAGAAACAGAAAAAAAGTGGGAATAGGAGGTAACGAGAGAGGAGAAACTTCCCCTGAACTCAAGATAAATTGCAAATTGTTTCTGTGTTACTCGCAAGTCTTTTTGCTTCAACTGACAAGGAAGGGGGGAACAACACCCTTTCTCATGACACAGTTCAATTTGCCCCCGGCAAGTTGTCACAGAAGCAAATGAAAGCTCTGCATATGTATTAGCCTGCCAGTGTTACTAGTTAATCCCACAGAAAATATCAAAATGCTGAGGCACCTATTTGAAAATAAGCTCCCCAGTTCTCACAGCTATTACATTTTTTTTTTCCTATGACAGAAGGGGATTAGTTTTCTTTGAGTTGGCAAAGTGCTAACATTGCTAAGAGGTAATTACTAGCAGGACTGAAAGAGTATTTTACAATTCTAAACTTTTCAGTACTCTGTTAGGTAGTATTAACCACCCGTGAGAGGTTAAAGCAAACACTCAGCCCAAATGCTGCAGGGCTGTCACACTTGATGTCCTAAAGCTGGGAGCTGAAGGTGGCCTGACATTTTATGCTTGAGTGTTGGATGGGTCCTTCTCTACATATTATTTTTCTTTTGTTGCTGATGCAACATTGCTGAATGGAGAAAAAACAAAGCCCTGCAAAGTGGCATGTCAATCTTGCCGTCTGGTTCTTCCTCCCTTCTTTCGCTGCCCAAAAACCAGGATTTTTTTTCTGACAGAAACCAGTGGGTGCTGTCACACCAGTCTGTGCCAACTGTCTCGTTTGGGTATGACTTCACTGAACCTCAAGCTGCTTTGTCTTGGGGACAACCAGGACAGATACCTGTTTGTCTAGCCCTGCTGCCTACATTCCCTGCTGAGCACACGGAGTGAAGCTCTGAAACCCCTGCAGAGGATGGATGATCTTGCCTTCCTGATTCCTTTCCTCCCCCCTCACTCTGTAGGAGCAGTGGTACCTGCAGAAGACAAACTTTGGCACCCAGAGCTACTCAGCACTCCCCCTTGGCCAGAGGTGCCCAGGAGGATGGCTATGACAACAGCAGTGATCCAGTGACACAAACACCCATGGGCAAAGTGAGAAGCACCAGGTTCAGTGCTCTGCCACCACCTCTCAGAGATGGGTATTTGATAACAACATCCTTCCTGCCGCTGGCCTGGAGAGGAGGGCTCCTGGCCCAAAGCAGGCACAAGTGGGTGTAACTTTGGGCCAGCAACCCTAGCAGCTGGGAAGAGATGGTTCTTCTTGAGTGGAACAACACAAGAAGCAAAATGTCCCTAGAAGAGATGAGCAGAATTTTTTTCCATGCCACCTGAATAACCCTAGGTTAGAGATGTCTCTCACTTGCATTTGCTTTCTGTCCCCAGGACTGCTGCACACCTGGTTCCAGTAGAATGGTTACTGGGCTATCTGGCCAGGCCCACATGACCTGGCAGTCTGGTTGCTTATAAACCTGTGAGAAGCCCAGGCTGGAGCTGCCCTGCACAGAGATCTGTCCCTTCTTGCCGTGGTGCTTCAACCACTTTTCAGTTTCAGTATAAGTCACCACTTTCAGTGGTCTCAATGACATCTGATTTTCCAGGCTTCTCCAGGGGACTTGTCTAGAAATCCATTGACTGCTTAAAACCAAACTATAGCAGAGCTTAAGTACCTGTCTCCCTGAAATATCCCTCCTAACCCTGTGTTGGTGAATCCAGATATGAGCCCAAAGATCTCTCAGATATTTAAGGAAGAGTTACCTACAAGATCCGGGCAAACCTGGATAAATTTGTGATCTAGGATGGAGCACATGGCAGAGAAATTTTAGGCAGACTGGATCCCAGCCCAAGCTTGTGTAGGGAAAAGTGCATTGTAAAACCCTGGCAGACATCTTCAGTTTTCTAGTCACCTACATTTTCAGTCTTCTATCCAGGAAACTCAGAGGAAATGTTCAACCTATAAATACTTGACATATATATATACATATGTGTGTGTGTGTGTGTGTGTATTTATAATATATGTATTTTTAGCTGACCCACAATATTGCATTGAGAATCTGAACACTCGAACATGAACTTCCATTTTCCTGCTGTGACATTCTGCTTCATGGAAACCAACACCCGAACCTCTTTCCCTGTGGATTAGATTCCTTTATTGCTACATCAAGTAGAAAGATTTCACATTTCATTCTGGCCAAACTGCATGATGCTCTACAGGAGATGTGTATCAGGCAATGGCAGAGGGTCAGAGCGAATGTGCCAAGCTTCTGAACTGCAGCTCCCATCGAGCAGTACTTCATTATTAGGAAATAATTACTGTCAGGAAGTAATGTAATAATTCAGAGCGGATCATTATAGGTCAGTATATTTTGATCATTGTTAAAAAAAATATTTAAGATGTGGGGATGTAACAAAAAATTTAAATCATTGTATAAGTAATGTCAGAAAAAAGCAGTGTATTTCCTTATTAAAATTTCCCATTATTTCTGTTGCACAGAAAATACTAATAGTTCCCTATTTCAATCCCATTAAAAAAAACCCAACAAAATGGTAGCATTTTTCACTGAACATGACCTTCACGTTTTATCAGAGTCCAAGGCAAGACTGACCCTTTTAGGTGTATTAATTGAAAGGTTCATGGGTAGACAGTAAAGACAGAGATTATTTTCATAACAAGGAGCATCACTTTATGGGCAGCTGCAACAGAAGTGGTTACTGGACAACCCTGGCAGCTGTCTGGCAGAACCCACTGCTAGGTCATGCTTTGATGAATTATGCAGCATCAATAATCTTTTGAACAGGCAGGATGTGACAGATTCACCAGCTCTGCCATTCTCTTCCCCTGCTGTGTAATAGCCTCTGACAAATGCAGGGCTGCAGGATACTGTGCTTCTCAGCATGCCCTGCTTTGCACACCCCCTCAAACTCATGAAGGATGCTTAGAAGCAGGAAGAAAGGGGATATTCTTCCGAGAGGAGAAAACTCTTTCCTGCTGCCATCAGAGCAGAGGCTTTCTGTGGAGCTGCAGTTGAATGCTCTCCAATGGAGATAACAGTGCCAGGATGGTCACTCCTCCATCCATACAAAGGTGGTACAGGCAACGCACACCAGACCAACACATTGACAACCATGGCCCTGCATGAGCAAGCAAAGGCAATGGCAGATCTCATCATGTGGTACATGTGCTGTTAGATGGTGCAGCAATTCCTGAAACTTCCCACTGTGCTACAACCCTCAGGGAATTCTCATCCCTTTCCCACCTGTGCTACAACCCTCAGGGAATTCTCATCCCTTTCCCACCAGCTCAATTCCACTGACCTGCCTAAGTGTAACCTGTCAAGATCAACTTAAGCTGCTGTTGAAAGTGGCCATCTCAGTCCATCTCACATCCCTCACCTCTCCAGACACTCCTGCCCACTCCCTTCATGTTGGCCTTGGGTACTCAAGCAGTTACACATCTTAAGCTTATCATGCAACTTGCACCCTGACACACTCTTTCCTGTTCACAGTCATATGGACTATGGTGCCAAGATCACCACCTTGGCTTGCCCTCAGAACCACATGACCCTCACCTTCCTCACAGGAAATACAACCATTGTGGCCCAGAATCATCCTTTGGAAGGCCAGCTACCTAACAGATCTGCCTCCAAGACAGGCTGGCTGTCTTGGGCTCTTTGGTAGTTAATCATGAGAGAGAGAATCAAACCTGAGATAAGACACATCACTCTCCACTGCCCACAAATGTAGTGGGAACTGAGTAACTCCACCTTGGGCACAAGTCAGAGGGAAAGTTTGTTGATCTACAAGCTTATATTGAAAATTGATCTTGTTCTAGTGTCTTACTTTGCTGTACCACTTTGTCAACAGATGAGACATGCTTATGTGATGATCATTATGGAAGAAATGCTCATGAACAATGTGACTGTTGTGCCTTCCATTCCATCCTTCACAACAAACTTCTCTGACCTTTCAGTCAGGCTGCTGACTGCTCATAGCAAGGTGAAGAGTCAAGGACCCCTTAGGTAACAGATATACTCTCAGTCCCTACTTTCCCTCAGCTCCTCATTCACAGTTCTTCAGCTTTCTCACTTATCTCCTAACTACCTGACAGATAAGAAGCAGTTCACACGAGGTACAAAGGCACATGTGTTGCCTGTGGGCTGACTGTCCAGCTGTAGGTTAGGTGAAGAGGTAACTTTAACTCACATTGAAGCTTTTTTTCTCCATGGAGACAAAGGTTTGTCCCACTGCCTTTCATCCAGCTCTGATGGAACCTGTTCTGATGGAAGTTAGTGTCTCTGTGAAGAAAGATGGCTCATGTTCTCTTCGTGTTTCCCCTCAAAAACAGGCTAAAATAAAAGGGACAGGAGTGCCACATTGTGCTTCTAGATGTGTAATTCCATGTATCTAATGCTAAAGCTTTCTCCTTGCTGTGTCTGTGTGTTATACCCAGGCTTTATGGAGTCTGCAGGCATGTCAGGTTGCCCAGAGAAGCTGTGGATACCCCATCCTTGCAGGTGTTCAAGGCCAGACTGAATGGGGCTTTGAGCAACCTGTTCTAGTGGGAGGTGTCCCTGCCCATGGTAGAGGGCTTGAAATTAGATGATCTTTAAGGTCCTTTCCAACCCAAACCATTCTATGATTCTATGTCAAAGCAGAGGCTGTGTTTTGCTTTATATTAAGCACCCAGGAAAAAAAACAAAAAAGACCCCCAGCTCTTAGAAGAAGGTGTATGAGTTCTTCACACAGACAAACTGTAGGAACCCACTGTGGGTGCTTTCACACCAGGGATATAGGAAAGTAAACTTCTTGGCAATTCCTCACAAACACCCCCAAGATAAGGATTTTTTTCTAATGCTGTGGTCTTATTATAAGCTCTTTACTCTTCTTGCTGCATAGTGTTCTCACAACCTGGTGTTCTCCTCCCTCAAAATATGCTGCTGACACCATATGTTACATTGGCAACAGCAGTGTTAGAAATAATCAGAATTTCAATTTAAAAAAGGAAAAATATATCCTTATAATCTACTCATACTCTGGAGAGCACTGAAGTAAGGCTTCAATAAGTCTATTGAGCAAGACTCTCCTCAACCACAGATTTAGCTACTAATTTGCTGAAAAGCAAGAACCTTAAAGTGCTGGGGTACTCATACACCTTCGGGGATATTCTACTGCCTGTCAGTTGCTGTCTTTTCCCTTCTTCCCTCCCATACAGCTCACCACTTTTCAAGAGCTGTCTTGGTGTCTCAGTCTGCACACACGTCCGTGCCACAAAGCATATTCACATGATTTGGCATCTTCAAACTGTCTTCACTGTCTCAGCTGCCTTCACTCAAAAGCCACAATCTACCTCTATTTCCCCATCTATGGGCTCAAATGACTTTATCCTACAGAGACTTATTCTCACAGGAGACACAAAACCCATAACAGAAACTGTAAGGAATTTTTAAATTTTTTTTTTCTTGGCAGCTTGAAAAGTACTCACGATCTGTGGAAAACAGATGGCAACTCTCATTTTGTGTCTTTCAGGAAAGCACAAGGAGAAAACTATAATCAGAAGCCCCAGTGTGGGGAAGTCAATCACAATGCTGAGCTGCTGCTTGAAGGTTTTGTCCCAGTGAGTTTGGTGATGCTACTGGCACAAATGACCTTGGGCCATCAGGGTAAGAAGAAGGACTTCACGTAGTAGTCCATATTGCTGCTGAATTCAGTCCAGTGGAGAAATACAGAGGAGGTATTACTTATTGATACTCAACTACTACATTTTTTATACTGTATGTAGAATTAAAAAAAAAAAAAGTAAAAAAGTCACCACTTTTTAGGGTACACAGGGGAGGGAGGAGGGCCTGAAACTGAAATTCAGAGACCCAATTGCCTGCAGATTTCTACTTTAGAAAAGTTAAGCTTTGCAAAGATGCACTTTCTTCCTAAAGAAAGATATGGACCACTGCTCTTGGCAAGAAGCCAGCTATTAATACTTACAGCTCTTTGCTATTAATATCAGATTCTGTAGAGTGGCAGTGCTCAGTAATTCACTAAAACTCTCTTCAGTAATCACTAATAAATAAAAAGCTGGGGCATGTCAGCATTCAGACTGCCTCCAGCTAAATAGTGTTGAGAGTCCTTTGATTGCAAGCATTGTATTTTCTTAAAATCCAGCTCCTATGCAAACTCCAGATTCTCAGAAACATGTTTTTTTATAAAAGGGCACAAAGACCGTTGCCTTAAAAAAACCCTAAGAAAATGTACACTTGAGCAGCTGGCAAATTAGATCCAAAAATGAGCTCCATACCTCACACAATGTTCTCTAGTTTTCTGAGAGTGTGATTTTATGATGGGCTTAAGACAATTTAAGACTTTGCTGCTGGCACTCTTCTCTCTGCTATTCCCAGCTAAGTGTTTCCAGTGTTTCCCACGTGTCAGGTATAGGTGCAAGCTGAAACAGCTTGCTGAAAAGAAGCTCTCAGTCAAGGAGTAATCAGGATTATGCCTTCTGGTGGCAGTCGGAGAACTGATCTGGCAGGTCTCTTCTTTTAATCAATTTACACTTTTTGGTATGGAAAAGAGGTGACAGGGAAACCCAGACAGAAAGGAGAAGGCAGGAGACACAACAAAGCATCTACACTCAAGTCACATCTAAAGAAAAGATGAGATCAAACCCTGAGGTGGGCCAGGCATTGCCCTGTGCACAAACAATATTGGCATCACAGCAAAGGAACCATTTGGACTTGGCAGTAATGGAAAACTATTTTGACTCTCCTAATCCCTTCAGCTAACAGCAGTGTGCAGTTCCAAAGACCTGCCCCATACCAGCTGATGGAAAAGAGAAGCAGAAACAGAAAGCATGCTTTGTCATCAGTGCTTCCTTCTGATCCCATATGGTGGCAGCCAGGAGTCACTTGGCAAACATTTCATGAACCTTTTAGAAATTACAGATACAAGATTTTTTTTTTTCCAAAACTACTAATGAACAATTATGTGATACCAACAGAAATGAGGCAGGCAGTGGACATCTGCTGCTCTAGAATGTGGCATGCCTTGGTTACCAAATGTCCCAGTCCCCCACTGAGCTTGCATAAATAAATTTTATTTATTTAATTTTAAAAAGCTCAAATGAAAGAAAACACACCACTTTAGCTTACTGCAGCCACAAAATGAAGAAACTAACTGCTGGTATTGTCAAACCAGCATGCATTTAGTAGAAACTGCCTTAACAGCTTCAGTCTTCATGAGTGTTTTGTCATCTGACTCAGTGAGTCTGGTGGCTTTTCTACTTCCATCAGAACCAGTGCTTCTGAGTCAGGAGCTGCTATGGCATGGATTTATTTTTTCAGCTTCCCTCCTTGGGCTTTAACAGTTCAGACAGATGTCTCAGAAATTCCCAGATCATTCTCATCACTGTACCAGCTGAACCTGGAATGTCAATCTTTCCTACAACCCATTGTTTGGGGTAAAATCCCCCTAAATGGCTGCCCAGTTCCCAGTTGTGGTTTTCTGGAACAACAGCAGTAACACTTCCACATAGGAAAAGCCAACCCACATCACCTAATAATCCAATTTAGCTTTCTCTGAAATCTTTCCTATAGATTTTTACTAGAACTCCATAGCTCAGCATCTATCAAAGATTTCCTATGCTTCTGATTTGTGCTTGGTAACAAGAAAAAGTAAATATTTGCTTATGTGGTTTGGCTATGACTATGTGTGCTTGAAAAAATAGTTAGAAAAACATTTGGATTGTAATTCATACACAAATAATTGTTTTTTAATAACCAGCCCAGTGTTTATCTGCTGTATCTATAAGACAGGACAAAAATCTGACTGGATGTGGTTAAAAAACAACATACAGTGATCATATAAATAACAATGAAAACAGTTTAATAGCTCTGGTCCAATAACAGTTTAGGGTACCCTTACACTTTCTCAAAAAATCTCAAGCTAACACTAAGGCAATGCAACCATGGGACAGACAGTTTGGTGAGTGTTAAATGATCCCAAAGACTGAAACTCTGATTTTAGCACAGAACAGAAAGCATAGACTCTTAAGAGTATTTTGGGTTGGAAGGGGTCTTTAGAGGCCATCTAGTCCAACTCCATGCACTGAGAGGGGACATCTGCCACTAGATCAGGTTGCTCAGAGCCCTGTCCAGCCTGAACTTGAATGTTTCCAGAGATGGGGCTTCTCCCACCTCTCTGGACAACCTGTGCCAGTGTTTCATCACCCTCATTGTAAAAAATTTCTTTCTTGTATATGATCTAAATCTATCCAATTTCAGTTTAAAACCATTACTGCTGCAACAGGCCCTGCTAAAATGTTTGTTCCTGTTTTTCCTATAAGCCCACTTTAAGATCCATGGGTTACTCCAAGTTAAATAGTTTTAAATGGTAACTTCAGTTTTTACAAGGGGAGAAGCATCCTTGTGGTTAATGCCACGTATCTGACATGCAAAAGTCAAATCTAGATTTGATTTCAAGCACAGTTATGCATTTGTTTGTGCATGCCCTTACACCTGATTGTGCCTCAGTTGTTTTTTATCTTCTTTTTCTGGCCACTGGCCATTTTTAGTCACGTCTTTAAGGGCCTGCTTCCTCTCTGATCTTTATGCTTGTAAATAACCCAATGCAGTAAGACTAACCTTACCATCCTCTCTCCTACCAGAACAGCATCCTAAACACAACTTCATGAGAGGTGAAAGTTCAAATCACAGTGTTAACTTATTATCAACATCTTCAGCATGGTTTCCAGACAATGATGCCTGGCAGCAGTAATAACTCTGTGCAGTCCCTAAAGTAGGCACGGGTCCATTTGCATCTCTTGAAAACCAGGATGCATCATCTGCAGATGCTTGTGGATGAGACTGAGATGCTGGTAGGGCTGGGAGGGGTGATGGTACTGTGTGATGAAATAGCAAATAGCTGTGTTTATAGCAAACTGCAAGAAGATGATTAAAATTTTGCAACTGAGAAGGAAAATTAGGGACTGGAGAGCAACAGGGCCTGCTGATGTTGCTCTTGGCTGGTGATTCAAACTGAAATACAAGTGGTCACTCACTGGAAGAGGCTGTCCAAACAGGCTGTGGTCCCATTCAAGACACAATGGGACATGGTCCTGAGCAACCTGTTCTTACTGCCCCTGCTTTCAGAAGAAGGCTTGGACTAGATGATCTCCAGGCTAGCCTTCCAACCTCAACTTTTTGTGGTTCAGTACTATACTTTTCCATCCTGTATGCGAGCATTTGCTCCTTCATCGCAGTGGAATTTGATGACAAGCAGCTACAAAACTGTGTTTTGCAGAGCCAAAGACTATGAGGTGGCACAGAGCAATGACATTTTCTTTCTCCACACAGCCACAGTGGAAAACAGCACTACTCTTTCACCCTAACAGTGTAATAAGGGCCAGAAAAGTTATGCAGAGGATGCTCACTATATTTTCCACAGTAGCTGACACTTCAGATTTCACCATTACATAAAACACCTGAATCTGCAACACTGACAGATGCTGCGGGCTAAGAGCTCTACATGATTTGAGTCTAATTTCCTCTTACATTTTCCTCATACTTTAATTAGTCTTTGTTTTATAACAACACCTTCTGGAAATGCAGCATGATGCTGGCAAGCCCACTGTAAATTGATTTTACAATTGTATTTAATACAGCTCATTGCCAGTCATTGCAAAAGCATCTCAGTTCCATCTCAGAGAGGTGGAAATAAGAAACAATATACCAGACTATATCTCCATATTGCAGTAGAAGAATATCATTAGAACCTTACACTTATGAAATGACATTATTTGGAGAAATACACTTAGAAGACACTCAGTCCAGCAGTGCCTGGGTCACAACTGGCTTGAACTAACCTATCCTAAAGAAATGAACTGTATTATGAAATGACAGCTTTGTGACAGATTTAAGAGCCCACATCAAACCCAGCCTGCTTCTTTCTCCTGGTGAGTTTTCATCACCTTTAACAGTAAAGTGAAGGCAGCCAGATTTTGAAATTATACACAAGTAACAGAAGGACATTTCTTCATATGTTATTGTTACAAGGCACCTATACATCTGCATAACACTATAGATCCTTAACTTTCATAGCTCCTGTTATCTCTGCAACCAGGAGGGCTACAATTACCATCTTCACCAAAAGCTCCATTACTGCCCATTCTGACAGATGTAATTCCTCTGCCTCTAAAGTGTTTGGCAAAAAAAAATTCTTAAAAATTAGAAATGGGAGAAATTCTGGAGGCACTGACTTTGCTCTCCGCTATAAAGAACTTTGTGCTCAGGTTGGATTTAACTCTGTTTTATTCAGGGATATATTTTCCTCTTCACATTTCCTGCCAACAGCTCTAAAAATCTATTGACTTAAAAATAGAGAGAGAAGAGGAAGATTCCAGCCAGGTAACACCAAGAAGCAGATACCATAGTGGGTAGCAACAAGAAAAGAAAACAAAACAAACAAAACCCCCCACACAACAAACAAAAAACAACCCCCAAAAAGCCAAAACAAACCATAAAACAAGCAAACAAAACAACCAACCAAACAAAACCACCAAACCAGAGAAAAAGAGACAAAACAGAAAGAGCAACCGAGAGGGGCAGCATTTTGTTACATGCAGATGGTAAGGAAGGGGTGTGCAAAGTGTCAGGGAACTGTCTTGGCATGGATGGGACCTAACACTGACCCTTCACGACCCACCTGATGGGCTGCAGTTGCACCTGAGTAGTTCAGAATGATAATGCACACAAATACACAATTTCTACTGCTAATATTGGCACTGAGTGCAGCAACTCCCTGATCTCCCAGCTGGCTTCAAAGTAAAAAGAGTTACTCAAAAAGGGAGCAAATACAGCGCTGAATCAGCAAAGAAAGGTGATCCAGCTGTAGTATAACAATGATCCAGCTGTAGTATAACAATGATTTATCTCAAATTCAGGATTAGGCTACCACTTTTTTTTTCTTATATTGTCAGTTAACCTCATGCCATCAACTAACCCTAACTGTCTTTAACGAGAATTGCTAGGTGTCTAAAAAAGACTGAAAATAAATCTGAAAGAAAAAGGACATCAAATGGGGTCTTTGACTAGTTACAGACAGATACACAAAGTTTCAAGGGGCTTTTTATAAGCAGCAAGTACTCGTGGTGGTGGTGATTTTCCATTTCCCGTGGCCAGATCCAACACAAGGAGCAAACACCAACGAGGAAATAAAACCTAACATCCAAAGTGCTGTTTGAGCAGCCTATTTCAACACACAGCTGGGCACTGAGGTAAGATACAGACTTAACACTTCAGCCTGCCTCTAGAATCAAAAATAAGAGAGACCTTTCCCTTCCTAGTGCTCCATAAGGAGGGGACTCTTGACACTTGCAGAGAAAACAGAGTCCAGAATCAGCCCAGGGGAGATGAAGCAGGTGACACTGGCAAAACTTTGACTGAATCCCAAAAGAAAGACCTGAATGCATGCTAGGACAGGAACACAATAACAAACAGAAAATAACTTGAAGGTAAATTTTATTGAAAAAGAAATATGTAACCCACGTATTTGTAAATCTGCCAGATAAGAATGTTTTGTGCTTGATTTTTAGAACTAGCAAGCGGGTGAAATTCCACAGGTTAGGAATCATGCACAACATGAAAATAACATTTTAATATCCCAGCTCTCAGGTTTACCATAGAAGAATACAAACTACTTTCAAAACACCCCAGAAGGATTCAGTCATTTCCCAGCAGCTAAATGAAAGGCAGGGGAAGGTGAATTACCAGCTTTCCAACTGCAAAGCAAGGGACTGACAAGCCCTCTACCCCACTGGGAGGCACAACATGAACCACCCTGTTCTACAGGGTTACACTATCTAAAAGGCTCTAAAATCTGACAGAGAGTTACATCTTACCCCAAAGGGCTGGTTTTATGTTTCATTTACCAACTTAGCTGGCAGGGTACAAACTTGTATCCAGGCAGCTCTCTGCTGATGGTCTATCTGGAAAATGCCAAGGGGGGGAAGGAAAGATCACTAATTTTCCACAATTATTTCTAAGACAACCTGATTAAATTGGCTCCAGAGCTGTCTAGGTATGGGACATTTCAAGTGTTACAAAGCCCAGTGGATAATTAAAATGTGGATGTGCAGAGAATGTTGGTTATTGTGCTGACCAACACTAATTAATCTTTGTAATTCCAACCTTTCGTATCCATATGCCACCTATGGTTTTATATTTTGTTATTATGTACTTTGGGTAAAAGTCTCTTCTGTGTGTGTAAAGTGCCTACTACAGTTCCCTCTCGTATACAGCTAGGGATCCTTAATGGTAATTGAAAACTGTAATTGAAAAGGTAATTGAAAATATTACAAGAAGCAGTTTAATACATTTTCTAGATTCATGAAGAGCACATCGACGGGCTAAAGAACAAAGGGAAAAGTGGTTATCCACACCAGAATTCAGGAGGGGGGAAAAAAATAAAGGGTCAAAACCAATTTAGCACTTTTCTTCCTTGAAACCACACTGCCAAACCAAAGCTGTAATACCTCAAACCCCAGCATCCAGCAGACAGGTTTCTGTGACCTATTTACTCTGCTTAATAAGAAAAGGCAAAGTGGCACAGGGTCACCCTGACCAACAGCCAGAGCTTGCATGGCAGAGAACTGCTGCATTTCCTTGCAGAAGTAAACACTCTGCAAACTTTGGTACTCTTTCCTGAAATACTTGTGTACAAACCCACAAATGTCAGAGAAATGCTGCTGGCAAAAAGGATTTTTCTGTTACTCAAAAGTGGGACACAAGGACAAAGATGAAAAGAACTGAGATGCTACACAAAGACCCAAGGTCCAACCAACCCACCAGGCAGGGTTTTGAACTGTGTAGCCCACATTAACTGCTGCCACATGCTTAGGGGAAAGAAAAGTACTAGAAATAGGGAATGTACAGAATGATCCTTCAATTGCCATACAGCAGTTGATGATATTTGATTTCTGACCTGGGGACTGTGGGGTTCCTGTACAGTTTTGCATTGGTGCAAAGTCATACAGTTTGTTCAGCTGCTGGCACTGCAATTAGATAAACTCCACCTCATTTGAACAGGAGCTTCAGATGAAGCAGATGTAGATAATGAAGATTCTTGCATTTTAATTTACTTTGTGTTATGTTAGGACCTAACAGCATCATTGATTAGACTGCTTTCTGTATTATGAATGGTAACACTTGCTGAATCTTTTCCCCAGACAAATTCAAACAGCCAAGTCACCTTTTTTTCTTCATATCTCCTCCCCAGTAATCTTTTCTATAAATGCATTATGCAGCCCCTAACTGCCAGGCCCTGCATTTCTGTTTTACTGGAGTTTTTTTTATGTAGCTCTTTCTGTCACTCTTGCACTGTCTGTCCAAACCAACCACACAAAACAACCACAAAATGCAAAGTTAGATACTGGTGCTCGTGAAGTTGTATCAATATAATTTGTCTTGGAAGCAGAAGAGAGAAAGAAGATGATTGTCCTGTTGCCTGAACTTTTGAGTCTTTGATAGAATGATAATAACTCCTTGTACTGACAAATTACTGGTGTTGCAATACGACTGTAATCCCCATATATTCTGGACACCCGTGGCCAGCAAGACACTGAGGCAACCACAGTTAACATGACACTCTGCAGCTGCCACACAACCAAAAATTACACTTTCTAACAGCTGATTTAAAAAAACAGACTTACAAATACAACTTTCTTACCTTCGTTTGTAAAATGCACAGCAGTCATGAAAAGTTGGTAAGGGACCAAACGCAAATTTTTAGATGAGAAATACTCTACTTCCTCCTTTTCTTCTGAACTTGTCTGCCAAATAAGCACTTCTACTGGGAAAATAATTATGAGTCACCACCCAAAAAGTGGAGGAAGCTGGAAGCACACATCTGGTGTTAGCCAGTCAAATCCAATATGCTTGCAGTAGCACAGAAAAGTTGATTGCCTCGATTTTGGCACCCCATAATTTCAAAAATTATGTCTGACAGCAGGAATACAAAACGCTATTTAAACAACAGAATTTAGGAAAAAGCTGCACTAAATTCTCTCTTTCTGAGACATAAACAGACAAACTGAGCAGATGGAGGAAAGAGTGAGCTCCCTGCTAGTCACATCAGCTCAGGAGCCAGACGTTACGAACACTGTCTGATCCAGCTCTTGTTGAAATCAATAAAAGCCCTTTGCTAAAGACCATGGGAGATGGAAAATAACCCTCTCCACGCTTCAGCCAGAATGTGTGAATGAGAAAACACTGACAGCTTTCTTCTCCTTTGATTTTCATGGTGCATAAAGATCCAGATTATAAAACACAGTTATTCATCTGTGAATTTTTAATCTGCTTGCTTGGCATAAATGAAGTTCGTGTCTACATGTGAATCAAGGAGGGAGGCATCACCTTGCACTTTGACAAGGGAGAGATACTAGTAGCTGTGCATGAATAAGCATTATTGCACTTCAAAGTGCTGTGGATACAGTATGTCCTACAACTAATAAAACAGTTGGAGTGGGTAGACAGAGGGCTGAAAAAGCACTACAAGTTCCTTTAAAAAATGCCTTTTTGCATTGGATAAAAAGAAAGAAAAAATAATCCAGACAACAGAATTCATCTTTTTTTTTTTTTTTTCTGGCGGATAAACCTGAATCCAACTGGCTATTGTAAATATCTAGAATGTAATGCTTACTAGATAGAGCACCTATCATCTTTGAAATCAATAAAATGCTTCCCAAAATTTGCTCTCAAGTGCTTCCTTGGCATCAGCTTACAATAAACATCCGGTATTCCTGCATCCCCCAGCTTTCATGGCATTCCTTGCTGCAAACTCATTTGGCTGGAGGACCTCTTTGCACTGGCCACAACATGTCTACAGATTTTGTTATCACTTGCATTCTTGTGAGCTCCAATATTTATGACGTTACACGTGGCTCATATTTTGCTCCTAAACATGCAATCAGTTTGATTTCTAGACATAGATCCAATAAGAGAAGGAATGGGGACCAAAGTGCATACTCTATCATAATACTCTGTTGATATTAATACATATTAGCAACCAGAAAAAAGAAAACGTGAGAACTGGCTTTAAAAAAAATCTCAGAAGTTATACTCACTGCTGGTAGAGGACATACGGCTGTACTCAGACCTGCAAGAAAAAGATTTTAGTTAGACCATATTAAATCTAAGCAAGATAATTAAAAATGTACCAAATCTAACTCCCATTGCATGTTAAACTAGTTTAATGGCCATTTAGCATTTTTTTTGTGCTAAGATTAAAACTGCAACAGGTTTTGAATATGGCCTCAGAAAAAATGGCATTGCACATGAATGTCAAAAACACCAACACAGAGTGAGTAAATCAACTTCTACCTAACTTTAGGTGTAAAAATTAAAGCTCAGAAGGCTTTCTATAAGGAAAATACAGGCTGCTTCAGACACAGGTTAGGAGCAAAAGTCTCCTAGATTTTTGACTCTGTTCCTCATCTTCTTCACCTAAATGATGCTCTGCAGACTTTTTTTTCTTTTGAGAAAAATCTACTCAAAGAGTAGAATATTTATTGCTCTTTGGTCACAACTGGCCAGGAAGACAGAAAATAAGTAGCAAAATATTTAGATGACAAAGCTTTTTGCTTTAGGAAACCCTTTTCTTCTTCAAGACATCTCTCAAGATAACCCTGTGCTCACTAATTGTACTTCAGTGCATACTGCATTACCTGTGAGAGACTCAGAGCAGCAGCTACATATTTTGAGCAGTCAGTTTTGAAGTTGCATGTAACCCCAGACTCCTGAAAAACCTGTTCTGCTCTGATTGAAACGTGTCCCATTTAAGTCCTAGAAATTCAGAAATATGAAGGCAAAACAAAAAATGCCACCACCGAAGATCCAAACAACCTCAAAACATTATAAAATTTTCTGAGGCCCTACCTATGACTTCTGGGTGCTTTTGGAATTCAGTCACACAGCCTCCCCAAACCAGACCCTGCTCTCCAGAGCTCTCTGGAGAGTAAATAATGACAGGACTAGAGGAGATGGCCTGAAGTCGCACCAGGGGAGGTTTAAACTCGAGAGTAAAGAATTTCTTTACTGAGAGAGAAATCAGGTGCTGGAACAGGCACAATCTCTGGAGGTATTTAAAAAACGTGTAGATGAAGCACTTCAGGACATGCTTCAGTGGGCATGGTAGACTGTGGGGGTTTTGTGTTTGTTTGCTGTTGGGTTTTTTTTTTCTTTTTGTTGGGGAGTTGATGGTTGGACACAGTGATCTTGGAGATCTTTTCAACCATGACAATTCTGTGATTTATACCTGCTACATAGCACCTCTTCCATTAATAACACGTTATCCCTGAACAAACCTCCCCCAGGACACTTGTATAGCTGAAAAAGACAAAGGCAGTAACTATGTAGGCACAGAAGGAGACCTCCTTTTACCTGCTCCTGGACCATGTAGACACCACACACCAGGCTCTGGGCAGGGACCAAGGGGAAGCTACCTTAGGGGTGCAATGGGCTGAGCAGTGCTGTGCAGGCTATAAAACTGCATGGTATTTCCAGCAGCAAGTCAGTATCATTTGGCAACCTGTATATTTAAAAGGGTGTGAAAACTGTGTAACGTGTCATTCCTCACAAGCCCAGAGGCAAGCAATACACATCCAGCTGCCTCCAAGCATCCCACGGAAGGCTTCATTTAGTCTGCACTTCTGTTTGAAAACAGCCTGCGGGTGTCCTCAATGGATCAGAAGTTGGCAGCTGATGCAGTATGAATCTGCAGTGCTTGTACGTTGGGTACAAGTGAGACAACATCTTGCCTTTTGCTTACTGCAAGTCGAAGCAGCTTTCTGTTACTTCATACTGTTATTTTATTATCCCCAAGTGCTGCAGGCACATTATAGGACACGGAGAATCAATGAGTCCTGAACCAAGGAAGTGGCAGAGCAGTTATGGGCAGGATGCAAAAAATGAGGCAGAAGGAAAAGGAAAAGATGGAGAGAAAGGAGGAGACAACAGCATGCTTGGAGACTAATTACAGAGACACATTTTAATAGGCTTTAGAATTGTATTGGGGTTTGTTTTATTCAAGATGCTATTTAATTCCTGTTTGTTGCATAACTGACATACACAAAATTAAAACCAAAAAAAGATAATTAAGCTCAAAGGAGTATGTCAGCCTCAGATGCTGAAAAGACAATTGTCAGCTCCCTATGCTCCCTCTCTAGTCAATAAAAGGAGAAGTCTGAAGTGTGTCTTTCCCTAGCTTCTGCCTAGAGATGAAGCCTACAGAAACTGCATTCCTAATGTCAGACTCACCTAAAACCAAATGGGTGAATATGAGTCTCTCTCTCTATGTGCTCTGAATCACATTTTGTCCTCCCTCTGACTCCTTTCTTTCTCAGTATTTGTTTTGAATCCAGCTCTTAAGAAATGCTAGTGAAATCCTTAATATTTTCAAAATATTATCAGGAACCACTCAGACCCATGACATGCACTGGTAAGTGGCCTACAAATAATAATTTTTTTATGCTTATAGTCTGATATTTAGGATACTAAATTATGAGGTTTCTCCAAGTCTTTTAAGCTTTTCAGACTAATATATACAACGAACGTTCCTTTTGACAAAATCACACATTAGAAAACACTGACTGCTGAAATAAACATCTCCTGGGTAATGTACTCTTTCTGAACATCAAGCAATTTTGTTGCTTCCAATTCTTTCCATCCCTGTTCCAAACACCCTGAGTACTGGCTTCTATTAGCTTCCTTGGAAGAGGATTTTCCAGTTAGGGTAACTCAAGGGTAAAGCACTCATGGACCCTAGAGGTGACAGACTGGGGCCATACTGTGGCTCAGAGGTTCTAGGATGATGACATCGTCTTGCAATAAGCTACTATAGATAAAAGGAGAGAGAGAGATTCAGGACAGAAACTACTGTTCCCTTTACAGGCGTATAATGAGGAAAAAAAGTGATCAAAAAGGGTATTGAAGCAGTGGGAGGTACTGAACAGGAGGACTTATTGCTCAGTTGGAAGACACATCAGTCTGCAAAGAAATTGTGCTCAGCAGTTAGCCCGCCAGCAAAGAGGAGCTGTGAACATGTCAAGAGACATTAAAATAGGAATGCAGAAGCTTGAGATAAATGTGGGACCTCGATTCCCACTAGCACCACTGAAGGATCAGACTCTCTGTTATCAGAGAGCATAGGACCATCAAGAGCACAAACAATCCTGAGCAATCCTCTGAGATCAGCCTGAACTACTCCTTGTTGATTAGTAATACAGAGCCTCAGAAATACCAAAGAAAGGGAGATAGCCCACTTCAGACTCAGTACATAGCTGTTGGCACAACTTGCCATTACTGAGTGTGGTCTATAAACCTGAACCCTGCTCTCTGAACTTTTTTTTTCAGGTAAGAATCATGAGTACTTTACACCTCAGAATCACACGAGCAGTGTAGCTCTGCCAGTGCCATGCTGTGCTTGGGTCCATTTACATTGAGCAGCTGTGGCACAGCATCACCTGAGCACAACTCCAGTGGTGACACCTATGCTGGTAAACAAATGTGCTCCTCAACCATCTGGGAGAGGCCAACTCCCCCAAAACAGTCTGCACCTGTGTCATTAAAACCTCTCACTTTCCAAATCAGATTGGCAAGTGGTCTGCTGGGAATAGTCATGGTATGGCCATGGTAAGGTGGTAAAATAAATCCCTGACCCGTGGTAAAACACACCCAGGAATCCCAGGGGAAAGAGCTAGATGGCTGCATCCAAACTGATGCCATCAACCATTTTAATTATTCAACAGCATGGACAGCTGTCTGGCATGCAGGGACGCCCCACATGCTGTTTAATGCACTGGCACGGCTGTAAATAGAGTTTCTGAGCCAGGCAGTGTCTCCATAAAAAGTGTCTCCAGTGCCAGGACTCCCCCCCCCCCAAAAAAAAAACCCCAAATTGTGGAATATTTACTACCTCCTCTGCTGTCTGTATCCATTGCTTGCACAGAACTGATGGAATGGTGTCTGCTGGATTCACATTTCCCCTGACTTCTCTATCTAGTGTTGTTTCAGATTTCACTGTTTCATATTAAGAGCCGCTGCTTTGCCTTCTCTCCCCCAGAAAGCTCTCCATGGGACACCCAGGAGGATTTATAGCAGTTAAAGCACAATGCATGAGCCAGAAGATTTAGCTTTGTAGCTCTGCCTTGGGTTCCTTCTCACCGAATTCCTGTGGGTCTGATTACAATCTGTTTCCTTAATAGCAGTCCAATGCAAATCTGTTATCTTCATCCTACTTCTCGTCCTGTAATCAAGACAACCACAACGGAATAAGCCAGAGCAAGTTCTCTCAAAACACTTTGCTCTGCATTTCTAGTTGAGTGATGAAGTCAGATGATGGAGTCACACTCCTCAGCTGTTAAATACTCAGCAGCTTTCTACCAACAGTAGTGCTTGTGGCCCCATGTGACAGACATCGTCATCTTCATCACTGAATAAGGATGAAGGGTTGTCTGTAATCTTCCAGAGAGCACCTGATGGGGTAGGACCACTCTGTGCTTTAGTAAGCACACCTTCCTCAGTGCTCTGCTCAGCCAGAGAGCACATTGGGCTCCAGGTGGCACATACCTGCCCATCCAAAGCCAGGGGTGTCACCCTGATGGGATCCTGTTGCTTTTAGCTTACAACAGAAGCAGCCTTAATTTATACCAAACACCTAACCTTCACACAGCTACAGTTAGAAGAGGTGAACCTCACTGCCACCACGGGTGTCAGCACAGACCTCCTCGCCACCCCAATGGGATTTAAAGTCTGTCTCAACCTTGGTTTCAGTGCCCAGCCCCAGGGCCACAAGGGAAGAAAATCTGCCTCCCCTGAGGGTCAACAAAAAAACTGCTTCACTGATCAAATCTGGTCAGAAATGGTGCCTCAACTCCAATTTGTGACAAATAGCTCAACTTTTTGTTACTCGAATGTCAAACCAGAGGCAAGTTGTCTACTTTGACACATCTGCAATGATGGATATATGGGAAGCGAAAGTCTAAGCACGAAAAAAGGAACCCCTAGGTAAAAAGAGGCTTTAAAATAGGCTTCAGCAGCAACGACTTCTATTCCTGAGAGGTTCTCACAGATGGATGAAATATGTGACTGACATGTCATAATGAAGGACTACCATACACATGACAAAGTCATAAAGGTTGAATACCTTTAAGCTAGAACTGTGTGACATGAAAACAACCTCTCACCCTAATAAACCATTCAACTATTCATTTGATAATTTAAGCAACCCATGAATTACAGTTTTCTTAGTACTGTTTCATTTAAGTGGGGTATACCTTCTTTTTTATAGGCTGCTTAGTCTCCTATTAGCAATTGTATTTTCTACTTTAGAGCCACAACCATTTGAGAGAACTGCAACAAACAAATAAAGAATTTTTTTATCTGCTTAACAGATAAGTTAACAGAGGCCCAAGTAACTAATGAGTTGGCCAGTGACAGCCACAAGGAAAACCAACAAACATGTATAGCATGGTCAAAAAATTATCATAGTATCTGCAAAATTAATTTGAGGGATAGAACCCCAGAAGAAAATGAAATGGAGGGAATACTCCCCTCCCCCTGAATATAACTGTAACCAAACAGAAATGGATTAGGCGAAACAAACATTAAAAATAGCTGCTGCATGGTACTGGGCAATAGGTTTCTCTGTGTATCATTGACCTGTTCCTTGGCAATTGTCTGCTACCAAAGACAGCATAATTTTCCTTCTTCCTAAAATCTGCAAACAGTCAGCAATTAACTACTAATGAATTCAGTTCGCATCACCAATATTTAGGTTTTTAACTTACTACACAGAACCCCCCCCCCC
>JAAWXA010000003.1:52361156-52432440 GCA_038090715.1 Florisuga fusca | reverse complement strand
GACCTGTCCCTGCTTCTTCTGCCCTTGCCTCTTCCTCTTCCTCTGCTTCTGCCTCCTCTGCCCCTGCCCCTTCTGTTCCTGCCTCCTCTGCCACTGCCTCTGCCTCCACCTCTACCGCCCTTCCGTCGTCTGCGAGGTACCCGCTGCCGCCGCCCGGACCGCCCCGACGCGCCTGCCCGGGGGTCGGAGCTGTTCCGCCGGTCCGGCCTCCCCTGGCTCCCCCCGCCTGTGGAGGGCGCCGGGCTCCCCCTCCCCTTCTGCGGCCTGCCGCGGGGGAGCCCGCTCCGAGGGGATGGGGGAGGTCTGCCCCTTTGGTCCCCTCAAAAATACCCCCGTCCCGCAGGGGAAGCCTCCCACCCGCGCCTCTCGACACGCCAGCGCGCTGAGGTGGCTGGAGTTCAGAAACTACTTCAGCACCTTCGCTACCTTCGTCCTCACTACCCTATATGTTTTTGGAGTTTCCGCCATTTATTCGAAGTCTTTCCCTGTGCTGAGCCTTCTGCAGTCTCCCGAGCGCTACCTGGCACTTGTGCTTTATCATCAAATATAGTAATTTTGAAATTAAGACACAGAAGAGGGCAGGGGATGGTTTTCCAGCCCAGTGTGAATTTCTGTAGTGATGACCAAAAAAATGACGTGATGCAAAGGGAGCATTTTGAATCCTTCCTGTGGAGAAATGCTGATGTAGGAAAGCCCACCAGTAGCCGGGCAGTCATATTCAACAGCATCAGAGTGCAGTGAAAAAGTTGTGGGTGAGCTCCTGTATTCTGTACATGTCACACATGCCCATCTGTTTTGTATTTGGAGGTCAACGCCTTTCTGTTTTTCCATCATTTATATAGATACAAATATTCACCCTCATAGATGTGAACCAATCTCCCACACAGACAAAAAAAGAAAAAAAAAAAAAAAATTATTTGATCCACTTGGTCACTGCAGCTGTAGAAGATGACAAAAGAAGGGGACAGAACTGACCTGTTATCTGGGAGATCAGCACCTGTGTCTCTTCCGAATCCGGTTCAAGCACAAAACTAAGAGGTGGTGTTCTGTTTTCCCCACAATCTAGATGTTGTGGGACAACTGAAAAAATAAATAAATCTACCCCAGAACTGAGAAACTCCTTCTATTAATGTCTGTGGAACAGATCAGGTTTGATTACTTGAAGTTTTCTCTTCACAATTCTCCAAATAGCAAATTACGATCAGCTGCAGGAGATGGCTGCTTGCAGAAAGTGATCAGAAGATTAAAAAGTTTTTTTAAAGTAATTTTTTCCTTCTTTTTATTGTGCCTTACAAGAAAGAGGAAAAATATGAAAATCTCAATATTTCAGACATAAGATGGACCAGAATGTAAAAATATACTTCCAATCTTACATTGGCAAAAGAAGTGCTAAACGGGTCTAGTTTTCCATTAGTACTTTTTTAGCTATGGAAATCTTCAACTGGACCACGTTGCTCAAAGGCCCATCCGGGCTGGCCTCACACACTTCCAAGGGTAGGGCATCACTGGAGGTCAGTCCATTGTGTATGTCTGGTGATTTTTAGAGAACTTTAAGCCTCTATAGCCTGTAGTATTTATCAAGAATTAGAAAACAATCATTATATAGGAAAGCTGGCATTTCATCTGGTTTGAATATCTGGCTAGGTATGCTTGCATATCATCTGAAAACAGTATAAATGATTCTTCAGTTTACATGGATGACTTGGTATGAACTTTACTATAAAAAGTATTAGGTATGGAATAAGCCACTTTAACTACAGCCCCTCTTTTTTCTTTCCCCAGTATGTTGCTAAAAGTTTGGACAAAATTGTCATAAGAAGTGCTCATACAGAACAGTCCTGGAGAGGCACCTGTGTAGGAGTTCAGAAAATACGAAACAAACTCTTCTGTCCTTTGTGGCTGGTAAACTGCCATCCAAAGCCATTTTACTCACAAAATTAAATGCATACCATTTACTTTAGGACTGGGACCATAATCCTGTGCCTATCTATGAAAGCAACCATGGCATGAGCAGGTTCTCAGCTTTCTTGTGTTTGAATCATGATATTCAGGTAAGAGGCGTTGACATGTTTTCAGACATAATGTGATGTTAAGAGACATAAGTTCTGTATATCTTGACTCTCAGCTTGGGCCTCTGTTTTTGGGAATGAATACATATACATTCTTCATCAACTGCAGTGTCAGGGGAGGACCCTGGGCCCCTCAAGGGAGGGATCAGTGGTCTGTGTTACAAGGACTGGACAGACCTTGATGTGTCTCTGATTCTTAGTCTATGCACATTCATTTGTTTAGTTAGTGCAACCATGCTTAAAAGCAGGTCACTTCCATTTGCTTTTAAACAAGATTTCAAAGTGAAATAAATTGACTCTAACCACTGTGGAACTGATTTAAGATGTAACCAAACCTCCTTAAATATTTAGAAATAGGTTTAGTTAAATTGATACATTTCTCTATGTAAAATTTTAGGTGGTCAGCTAATAGATCTTTTCCATCTCTGACTTTTATTATTCTAGTTAGTTATGTTTAAGCACTGGCATATGAGAGGATCTGGAACAGATTTTATGCTGCATTTAAGATTAATTTATTCCATCTGTCCCAGGGAGGGAAAAAAGAAACATTCGAAGGAAATATATAATTAAGATAGTAAGTAAAGCTACCACAAACTCTAGGCTCTCTTATTTATATATTTGCCTCATTTAACTCTGTTTCGTTCTGGTCTTTTACATAATTATGGTGAAAAGGACACTTCTCTGTATTAAATTCCAGGCAATTCAGAGGTTTTAATGAATGAGGTGTTAAGTCTTTGCCTCTACTTAGATTTTCTCTGTTACCTGTGCTTCACTTTATCTCCTCTGTAGGGTGTGTTGAAAAGAGAAGTTAACTTCTAATAACTTTCTCATACATATGAGGCCATGATACTTTTTTAAAGATAAGGATATAGCAAAAATACTCCTATATTAAATTTCCCCAAATTTCAAGCTTTTAATTAAATAGCATTTAATAGCAGTGGTCACAAAGGCTGAAAGACCCCAAAGTATCAGGAGGCATCTTCAGAGAAACCAAACTAGTAAACCACTCTGTTGTTGAAACCAAACTAACACTGAGAATATGGAATTAATATTAGTTCCTCAGAAAGTTCTCTTGCTTCTAGTAGCATAGGGCCCAATCTAAAATAGGACTTAAGGGTCTTAAAGAAGGATATGGTGCGAATTTTTAATGGGTTTATTAAAATCTTTCAGCCAGGTTAGCCCTGGTAAGTCCTAGAGAGTGGCTGGTTAGGTGCTATCCACCTTCCAAAGGAAACTATATCTATGCTTCTTGCTCTGTGTCCATCTTGTACAAGATTCACTGTCTTAGCTCATATCACAAGGTTAAGCACCACCTGACTGCAGCTTCCAGCTGCCGTACCCTTTGTCCTCACAGGAAAAAAGATGCTGGGAGCAGAATCCTGACAAAATAGTAACCAAGGACATGGTGTGGGAGTCTGATAGCTGCAGCCTGGAGCTGAAGAAAGGCAGAGTGGAAAGCTGAACTGCCTCGGATCATACAGGTGTTAAAACAGAAGAGGAAGCAAAAGCATCAATTTCCCTGATGAATCCACACCTGGATTCAAATTGCAATCTCCTTTCTGCTCCCTCAGTTCTGCATGCTGGGCTATCATCTTTCCTGCACCAGCCATGAGGATGGTATAAGCAGAAGAGTGTGAGTTTGGCTCTCCAGACCAAAGAGGAGCGAGTGAAAAGAAGTCACTGTTTTGATCTATATCCCATGTGGATGTCTTACCTACTATGGTATTATTTAAGGGATATTTCTAGCTTATCCCCTGTATTTCTTTCTATACAGTGGCAGAGTTTCACTGTAGGGAAAGGAAAGAGGAGAAAAATGAGTCCCTTTCCTGACATTCTGAAATTCTGGTGGTAAGTTTGTGCTGCTGGGAAAAAAAGTACTCAGTTGAAGTCCTTTTATATAACATTTTTGATCTCTTGCTTTCTCTGTGCAATTTTTGGAGAATAGAGGCCACTGCAGTCCCTTCTGGCATTATACTATAAATTAAACAGTCCTTCCAGTTTTTGAGAGGCAGAACACGGACCTGGCTTAGCAGAGGATTCAGGACTGTAGATGAAGAAAAGGCAAAGATGCTAAAGTATAGAATTTTTCACTCCCAACAAAAACTTTTCAAAATGGACTATAGTTACGCCATCTCCATCTTCTGGATGGATGTCTCCATCCTCCACCTAGCTCTGGAGGCAGAATCTCACCCATAATAAGGGGTTCTGGATTCCATCCCTGGCACTTTTCCACCCACTCTAGGTGTTGCAGTGATGAACTTCTCAGTTTACAGGATATGGCATTTATAGAAAAGATTTTCTCCTTTAGTGGTCCCAGAGGAAATCAGCATTCTGCAGGTCAAGACTTTGTTAACATTCACTACTGGACTTAATACACTGAGCTGTGGATTAAAAAAAATTGAGACAATTTCAGTTTTGGAAGAAGGAAGGGAGTTATGGCTTGGCATCTAGTTCAGTCTTCATGCTAGGTCAGCCCTAAAGGGCTGACTTTCAGACTGGTAAATGTTGCCAAAATATTTGCGGCCATTTCTCACATAGACTGTTGGGTTGCTGGTTTTTTTCAAGGGTTATAATGAGGTCAGTTTCATTTGTGGTAGGTCTCAAGCCAGACACCCAACCTCCTAGAATTCTACAATTTTGAGGTAAATACAACTATGCACTAAAAAGCTGTTTCTTCAAAGCACCAGGGCAAGGGTTTTCAGTGGAGTTTCAGGGAGCTTGGTTCCCAGGTTTCACTTTTTTCAGTTTAATTTGAAAACCCTTGTATGCACACTCCTACCAAAGGTCATGGTACAGTGCAGCAAATATGTATTTTATAAGCAAATTACTCTTTTTTTACTTGAGTTCTAGTATATTAAATTTTTTATTGAAAACTTCTAGCACTCAGTAACAATGGCTATAAAAAACTTGAGAATTTGGAGTCTGTTTCTGTATCATCCTGAAGCCCAGAACTCAATGGCTGTACAAAAGGGAGCAGAGCTGCACCCTAGCTCTGTTAAACCATCTGCTTGACTAAGTTGGGTGATGGAAGGACCTTGTCAGGGGATGTAAAGTCATCTTGACTCTGTATCATGAGCTTCAAGGAATTCCTGTTGCCCCCACACTACAAGTGATGCCATTCAAACAGATATTTTCAGTGATTGTAGCCAGCGGGTTTGCTGAGTGTAGGTGCCAGGATCAGCTCCCAGGCTTGGATTTTGGAGCAGTGGCTCTGTTCCAAGCAATAATGAATCAGTCTCTGGGTTCTGTGAGTGGCCTGGCTGCTACTGACATCCCAGATAAAGTATGAGAGGTGAGCCTTTTCTCCAAACCTTGACCTAGCCCTCAATGGCATGAGGGAACCTGGAAGAGCTTAGCACCCATTTGGACAGCCCTGAATGTGGAAAAGCTGGTGTACAAGGGCTACATACCACAGTCATGTTAAGGGATGTGGAGGTCATGCAGGTAAAATCCACTTATTCTTGTCACTGGCTGCTGGTGCCCTGCAAGAGAGAGTGCACCAGAACAATCCAAACAGGGTCACCTGGGACTCCACTGAGACTGGGAAGGTGTATTCAAGATCTCATGGACTTGTGTAGACCTACAAATCTGCACATATTTCCAGGTAGTCTTAGCCCGCTTGGCTAGAGGCTGGTCTGATCAGTACTAGCTGCTGGATGGAGAATGTGGTTGTCTTCTGTGGACTTGTTGAATTAGGGAGGAAATGCTTGAGACAGAGTGGGTGTTAAGGGATAATCTAGTGTTTGCTTGGTTTCTCCTGTGATGGAAGTATTCAGAGTGTAATGGCACACATGCATTGCAGTGGGGATGTTCCAGCTGTCACTTTAGGAGTGCTAGCAAGTGTCATGTGGTGCCACGTGTGAGAAAAGTTTACCAGAAAAGCAGACAGCAGGCTTGGTGTCACTTTTATGAGGTCAGTGAGAGAGTTCTGACTTCTAGTGAGCATCCTGAACCCTTCATATATACTCAGTGAATGATCATCGTATTTACAGAAGCACTCCTATGATGGTAACCATGGCAACTCCTATTAAATTAAGTTTTTCAATAAGTAGTGTGCTTTACAAGGTAGAGAAAACATTTAGTTTCAAGGACTAATACTGTACTCACCAGTGTTCAGAGATGAACTATTATATCCTGGTGGTAGCAACAGTAAACATTATAGCAACTTTTACATGTAGACTCTTCTGAAGGGGAAAAGGGTCCTCAGGCTTTTTTCCTTGATATGACAGTAAAACATTTTTCCCTGAGAAGCTGCTACACTCAAAACAATCTTGGATCTCCAAGGGAGATTTTATTTCTTAATTGTTCTACCACATTTTAAAAAGTTCAGTTTTGAATTACCTGTGATATAAATTTTTAATCGTAAGATTGACAATGAGATGGTCTCATTAGGTTTAACTATTTTTGCTAGAACTCTTCATCCAGTAGTTTTAAGTTTTTAGCAACTGATTTGTCAAACAAACAGCAGAAATGAGTGTTTTATACATAATGTAAGGCATGGTAAGCATAGTAAAGTAGATCACAGAAAAAAAACTTAAATAAATATTTTATAGAAGATATTTGATCCTGTTTCTACTTCTGATATATATAAACAAAAGCAGATTTACTTGTGTAGAGGAAGATGTTAAAGTCCCATTTGCCCTGGCTGGTGTAGGAACTCCTGTGTCCAGTGTCTCTGCCCAGCCTTCCTGTCCTCTCCCTAATTAGACTGAGGTTATAACTATTACTTTTACTGATATGGTGAGAGTAGAAATGTTAAAATATCCATTACCTCATGCTGAAAGCAACCTTGTCTAAGTGAATATGCCTCTACCTGTGCTGGGTATATTAGGAGGAAATGATTTTCAGTGGATTCTGAGTCAAGAGGATTTTGCTTCAGGGGCACCTTTGTGGTGATCAGCATGAGGAGAAGCAGGTGCAAGAGAGAAATTGTACTTGATATGCATTCTATTTAAAAATGACAAGGAATAAAAGCAGACTCTTGTACAGAAACTATTGAAAGAACATCACTGGAACTTAAAAGGAGGAGAAATACTCTTCTCCAACGTATGGGCCAGGCAGCTCTTTAATGTCATCTCACAGCAGGCAAATCAATGAAAGAATGCAAACTATCCCAGTTTTCTGGTTGATTAATTTGTACCAGGGTATCCTTTTCTGAAAGTTTATGGATCAAATAAAGGTCTCAACTAAACCTGCAAACTGTATCATCCAATGTCTTGCAGTGCTGAGGTGTCTCATACTGTTCCAGCAGCAATGATCCTCAGCAGCTCCTCAGCTAAAGTCAGGCTGCAAATTTGGCCCTTCTCTTCTGGACCATACATGTCCTCATCTGCACACTACCTGGAGAATTTGGAAAAATTGATCTGTCTAAAAACCATCCCAGCAAAAGAAATAAGTGATTAGTCTTCATCCAAATTATTTTCCTGGAGAGACTCACCTTCTGCTTATGCAAATGCCAGCAGCAAGACAAGAGCAAGAGACAGAAGAGGATGGCTTGGCAGTACACAGCTCCTCCAGGGCAGAGGACAGGACCACAGCAGCCCAGATCCAATTTCACTTCAGCTGCTGTTTTCAAACTGCACTGAAATAGTTTCAGAACTATAACTGGGCTATATAAAATATGAAGGGCAGGAACATGGCCCAAAAATCCATTAGCCAGAGAGGATTATTAAAGAAAAAAACTGGATGTTGTTTCTGTGGTCTGTGAGTTTTATCTGAAAATTATGTAACTTCTTTTGGCTTGTATAAATCAACTTAAAGAAAATTGCTTTGATGTTTAAGAAGCTCAGACATGCAATAGCTGGCTCTGGCGTTTTGTGAGAAGTTCATAAAATGGCTTAAGACCACTCGTATTTGTTGCTGTGAACAAGTTCTGTAGCTTGGGAGCCATCTGCTTATCTCTAGAGTTTATTGCCATCCATCTACCTCTGCATTTTGGATGGCTGCCCATCACTGGTGCATGTGAGTGCCTTCCCTTCAAACATCAGTGCCTCACGGAATCCCTGGCTGCTCTGCAATTTTCTTTTATTAGAGACTGTAAGAATGATTGCACTATGTCGTATCCAAGATCCATCTAGCCCAGTATCTGTCTCATTCAGTGGCCAAAAGCAGACTTTTAAGAAAAACATAAGGTCAGGCCAAGCTTCTAATGATACTTCCCTGATTTTATCTCAAGGTGCAACTTCAAGAAGGCCAGAGATACACACTGTCTGGCTGTGGTAACAGCTTGACTGTGAGAATACGTGTCTGATTTTGTGGATGCTACACATTCTAGTAGCATCCTAGTAACACCACATAGCTAGCGATGTGGAAAAAATCTTAACAAAACAGGAAAGTTTTCTTGGCAGCATTTACTCTCTTGTGTCATTCTCCCTGGAAAGCTGTGCTGTGTAGGTAACAGAGCATCTGATGGTGGTTGTCCTCAGCTCTGATATGCCCCAGTCAGATTTCTGTAAAGTAGCAAAAGCTTCTTGGTGAATCTGCCAGGACCTCCACACTAGTGGCTGGCAGTGATATTGCCTGGAGCTTCCTCTTTACCATTTATACATCTCAACCTGCATGCAGCTGGGTGGGTGTAGCCCCACTGAGTATGTGGGTTTGATTTGATTCGATTTGATTTGATTTGATTTGGGATGGATTGGGTTTGCATGGCACACAACCTCAATACAGAGGAAAAGGATTGTCTGGAAAAATAAAGCTAACCACATCAATCATCATGGAAGGCACATTCAGAGACAATGTCCAACAAGCAGAGTTGCTAATTACACTGCTTAGCTCCAAGCCATTTGGTGCACAAACCACAGCCTCCCATCCTCGCAAGTGCAAAGAAATGCAGCTGGATTTAAACATTCTGTCTTTCAGGAAAAAGCAGCTCCTGTTCACGACAATGACATTGAAACATATTTTCGCTCCCTCATGCTACAGGATTTGGTCTAGCCCCGCTGGCCCTCTGCCTTGTTTCCCTTAGGCCACAGCTGGAATGACAGCATCAGTCTGACTTCTCTGTTGTGTCAGAGGGGCTGAAAAATATAATTTTTCTCCTTCCTATTATTTTTACTTCGTGCCACAAAATTTCTTGGGGCTGGTCTGCTGAGTATACATGGGAAGTGTGACTTGGGGCAGGTGGGGTGTGCCCCAGCAGGAAGCCCCATATGCCAGGGAAATACAGGTCCAAGCAAACAGTCTTCAGGCATTAAAAACCAACCAACTCTGAAAGGTGAAAGGAAAAGGCCTAATTGCTATTTTACCCCTTTTATACCTACTGTAATAGATCCCTTGGGAAAACAGCCACTGCTATAGTATAACAGGTAAAATCTTTTTAGGATTTTAGAAAAATAGAATGGTTTGTGTTGGAAGGGACCTTTTAAGATCATCTAGTCCAACACCCCTGCAAGTACCAGGGACATCTTCAGCTAGATCAGGTCACTCAGAGCCCCATCCAATCTGATGTTTCCAGGGATGGGGCTTCTCCCACCTCTCTGAGCAACCAGTGCCAGTGTCTCACCACCCTCAATGTAAAAAAATTTCTTTCTTATATCAATATGTAGTCTAAATCTATGCTCTTTCAGTTTAAAACCATTACCCCTAGCCCTATCAAAGGATGTACATGTATATAATTATGCAAATAAAAATATTTATTCTAATAGACAGGATCAGGCTTTACAATGCAGATGGAAATAAAATGGAAATATTTCTTTCTACACTTACTCTTTTTCCCAGGCTTGGGCCCATGCAGCTCACTGGCAAACAGATCCTTTCAGAGAGCCCAGATGGACAGTAAAAGGATGACTTGAGAAAAAGGTTTCCAAAAGCTATTCACAAGGCACCTAGAATGTAGCTGCTAAAAGAAAGACAATAACATGTGCAAGACAATCTTAATCCAAATCCCAGTAATGGAGTTACACAATAGGCTGGAGCCTCTTGCCTCTTAATTTAAAAAGGATCAAGTGGTATTACATCCAGTCAGCTATGCATCATGAAGTGCTCATCACAATATGTTAGTGTGTAAAAAATGTCACTCCACAGAGGATGGGGAATAAATTCATCATCATCTGTCCTTTAACTAACGATTCAAGGAAGCTGATCAGCAAGTGAGTGATCAGACTGTGAGTGAGGAATGTTGTTTATGCTCAAAGAAATGGTGTGTGACTTTCATGAAGTGGTTTAGATACTGATTCTGGGACAAATATAAATGCATGAAACCAATGGAACAGTTATGTTCATTGTTTGAAAATACACTGCTAATCTTAACTCTAAGGCAACACTATTCATTATTTTTATCTGTTCATCAGAGCCACTACTATAAAAAATATTGAATTTAAAGTTGAATGCATATATCCTTTAGACCCTTTTGTGTGTGTGCATGATGGCATTTCTGGGATTGTTTATGAAGGCCTCTTACTGCTTAGTATGTTATAGATCCACACAGTATTATTTAAATATGCACTGTGGGCAGTATCTTTTATTTGCAGAACTGGTCTCAGATCCTTTTCAGCTATTTTCCATAATAATGCTATAACTATTAGAGCCACAAAAAAAACCACTTAAGCAAAAATTAAGAAAAAAAGAGTCTAAAAACATGCAAAAAAATTATTCCAAGGCTGTCAAAGGAAGAATAAAAATACATTATTTCAAGCACTTGCTTTTTCTTAAAGAATGTGAAAATAAGTTTTACAAGTTACTTCTGCTTGCCTAGAAGTTGCTCCCATCGCTGGTCTCCAGAAATTCTATGTATGGAGTAGTGATTTAGATGCCAAATTTATTCACCTGGTGTTTATCAAATCAAATCTCATCCTACATTTAAACAATCACTTTCAAGCCTATCCATTTGAAGTTAGATATCTACATCTGTGTCAAGATTCCCACATAAAACCGACAAGATTTTCAGAGCTTAAAGTTCATGGGTAATGCAGATGCTCAGTACTCTTCAAAATCTACATCTCTATTATTGCTCAGAATATAAACCATTTATTCAAATGTTTTTCAGAGGGTAAGGAAGCTCTCAAACTTGAAAGGAAGGGATGGAGTGATTAATTGGAAAGCAGAGGATCCTCTTATCCCATCCAAGGTTACACCATCCCTTTATTTTCCTCCAGTTTTCATATACATTGATATCTCCTGACCTTTGTTTTGGTTCATATACCTGAGGATATTACTTTTTTAGAGGTAATTTTTTTAACTGCCACAGTTCGATTTCCTTTAGGGTCCCTACCAGATTTTCTTATTTTCCTCAAAAGCCCACTTTTTTTCTTGTTGCTCTCAGGGAACCACAACAAAAAATATCTCTTGTATGAGTCTCAGCATCTTTCTGTTGTCCTCAGAGAGTCAGATGAGCTTTGGAGAATATTTAATATAAGGTGGTGCAAGAGTACTGTGAAATCTGTGCTGCTAGAAAAAGGGACCGTGACTTCTTCTCCTTCCATTCTCCCTCTTCAGAAGTCTGTGCTGAACGTATGAGAGAAACAGATCTTTGTCCAGAGAATTTAGTGTTAACTAATGAGTAAACAAAGCCAGATTCATTAGTCATCAGCCCAATGTACACGGACAGAGGAGAAATCTCTGCTCGGGGAAAAGCTGCGAGGAAGTGATTTGCTTGAAAAAAGATATGAAGGAAAAAACAGAGTTTGTCTGTGCATGAAAGAAGGGAGAACTTCATTGAATGAAGACCTGTGCACAGCTCTATTTTGTTTTCCAGGAGGACAGTGACCGTTGAAAATAGTTATCAGGCAGAATGAATTTGCTTAATATTGGGAACTCTTCTGAGGACTGTTAGGTGAGAATCTGACCAAGACATCTCCCTGCCTTAGTTGATGGAGAAGACAGACACCCTCAGGGTGATGCAAACTGTATGAGGTCTCTCTTCATTGCTAGAGAAGAAGTCTACATGTGGGTGGTAGGGAAACAGTGTCCAGGCTCATGGTATTATTCTCCTGTATAGACAGATGCCTCCAAATTCCTCTTTCTTGAAGAAGCTGTACAATACTGCCCGATAAACTGCAGTTAATGTAACTGTCTTAGTATACTGCCTGTTTCTGCCAGAAAAACATTTCTTGTGGGATAAGGTAATTTATCTGTGGAGGAAAAGTTTCTATTAGTGACTATTATTATAGTTACTGTGGTTGCTGTATCATGAGATCACCCACATGAAGAAAATGTTTATTGGATTATTTGAGTGATTGCTTCCTTTCTTGCATTTTTGGCAAAGCTGTTGGGCACTGGAAGAAGTAAATGGACCAAAAAGGTCTTATTCACCTCCCCACCCACATTGTTAGCCATGATTATATCAAACATGATATAATAACCTATGTAACATGATACAATAACGTATGTCTAAACATTCTGTAAGTAGGGAGGAATTTTAATGGGTGATAATAGTGGAAGCTTATGGTATAGCTTGTGTCTACTTTTGCTATGGCTGTGGGAAGGGTATTAGATGGCTCAGTGAATTGAGTGTGGGTTTGGATCATTTCACAAGCCAACAAAAATACAAATGGTTTACAGTCCAGTAACTATATAGTGATTTATCTGCTGTAGGTTTCTCTTTCAGTGTGAGTAACAGAAGACCAGAGCCCTGTATAGAAACCTCATAGGGGAGGCAAGAGGCTGGACAGATAGGGAAGCCCATCTTCCCACAGAGCAGGTGTGTGGTTAAAGCTGGGTCTCTCTGGGGCCTGGAGAAGATAACAGCCTTTAGCTGAGGTGTATGGCTCAGTGATCGCTGCACAGTGCTTTGAACATCTGAAGTGCTGTCAGAGAGTTGTCTTGGTTATTGTGCCTGTGCTAGTAAATCTAAAAGGCTGTGAATCCTGCTGCTAATCTGATCTCTGTTTGGCAAGTGCAAGCTCTAATTTCAACAGCATCCTCAGTAGCAGGATGTTTATTTACTATGCAACAGAGAGACACTGCTATCTGCTTTTATCACTATTTGTACACATCTGGTTATAAGATGAAACCTCATGATATTAATCACATTGCTTTTTCAAGCTAAAGGGCTTCTCACTTACAAACTGTCTTTCTTTTCTTTATCCATGCTGCTGAGAAATGTACCAGGACCAGCCTCAGTCCCCTGCATGGCAGGTTAGCTAAAAGCCCTTGCACAGAAAGCATCTTCCCTGATTTTGAGGACCCTGCCTAGGGAACAGGGGATGGGGTCTTGCCTGTCTGCTGCCCTGCACAGCATTGGGGATGCATGGCTGTGCTCCAGGAGAACTCCCTCACTCCCACATTTCAGAAGTTCTTTGAGAAGATTCATGGGCAAATAATTAGACTGGTGAAGTTTAGACACCTGGAAACTTACTTCTCTGGACTTCCCTGAAAGCCAGTGAAGAGAAATAGGTCTCCTGAGTCACTTCCAAAGGAATTTCTTCCCTCCCAAAGTATTAGACAGGACACTTGTTGCAAGTGGTCAGTATCTTAAACACCTAATTTCACTGCTTCTAGTTAGTGAATTCAGTAGAACCTGTATGTTCTTCAAAAGGTAGAGTTCATGTCTTGAACCAGAAAATTCACATTAACATGTGGATGGCAATGACCACACAGACAGCTGTGTGTGTGCTGTTAGTGTGTGATCTCTCATTGATCTACATGGGTCACCTATCAGGCCAGGACAGACAGCCACAAGGAAGATAAGGTGCTACTGGAATTTATCTGAACTCCAGTTTACAATAAAATCTCTGGAAGCTGTATGCCTCAGGACTCCTGGAGGCACTCAAGTTACAGTTAAAGTCTCCAGCAGCTCAAGAACTCTTTTGTAAGAATATCTCTCTTTAAATGATAGACTTCTTTTTTCCAATGCTACACGTGGGTTAGAGAAGAAAAGGATTGCTTGTATAACATTAGAGAGCCACTCCAGCTTTTGTCCCACACTGGGACCCTAGGTTTATGAGCTAAAAAACTATCAAACGCTTCCTTTCCCTCTTCACAACCAAGTGTCCACAATGTAACCTCCACTCCTGTGGTGTTGTCAGAGACTTGTTTGATTTCTTCCTGCTCATCTCTGTAGAGGGAAGATGTCAGAAGGGATGTCTGTACCTGGGAAATGAGCACAGTACTGAGACTTCCCAGCTGATGTTCATATTTTGAGGGCAGGTAGTCCTGCCTGGCCAAGTTCAAAGCCATGCTGACATAAAGTTGCACAAGGAACAAGGGTTTTGAAAATGGAACACAGGCTGCTTTTGGACCTGAGCAGTGTCATACACAGATTCCTTTCTCCTCCCCAGCACTTCTGCTTTGTATTAAGCGTTCTCTCCAAGTGTCTGTAGCTCTTTTTAAGGCTCTTACTGAGATGTTATCATGCTTGTGCAGCATAGCACATCCCTAACAGACCAGATAATCTGGTCCTCAGGGCCAGAGAGGAATCATTGTTTGACCCTTGTTTGGATGTCTGCATGGTGGTCATTCTTCTCACTTATGAGAATGTTTTATCCAATCTGCTCTGTGTGTTTTCTTGTTCCTCCTAGTTGCCTCCTTTCCACATGAAACAAGAACAGAATAATGACCAAGGGTTATTTATCTCTTTTTTTTTTTTTTTTTCCTTAGGAGAAAATGAAAGGCTACAAGCCATCTATATATAGCTGAAATCTGACTGCCTTAATGAAAGCAGATTTCATGCCTATTTAAACTAGGCTTTTTCTCAGTAATACTTAGTAATGATTTTGGTGTAATACACAGGCAAGTATGTGCGACAGAGGATATTGTTCAAGGTGGAAATTGCCTGTATCTACAGCTCTGCAGACAAGAATGAGGAACACAGAGATGTGACATCAAACTTGACATCTTTGATTTGGATGGTAGTCTTGAAGGATGAGTGAGGTAAGCCTTTAAACAGCCAAAGCAAAGGCCAAGGAAGACAGTAAGCTACTCATTCCAGTATTGAGTTTGTTACAGCTGAACTAAAACACAGCTTGGAAGCAGGATGATAGAAACTAGAGAACAAAACAAAACAACCCAGCCAACCAAAAAAACCAAAAAAACAATCAAAAAAACCCCACCCCAGAACACAAAAATAGAGGCAAGGAACAGGAAGAAAATGGGGAATAAACTCCTATATTTAGAAAGGTTGCTGCAAATAATTTAACACATTAAGGGCTTTTCTAGGCATATTCAAGTAATTTGAAATGAGTTTTTACTTTCAGGGAGACTGCATTCTGATCTCTCCTTATGTAGAATCAGTCATAGAATCTGCTGAGTTGGAAAGGACCCATCAGGATCATCGAGTCCAACTCCTGTCCCTATGTAAGGCACCCCCGGAATCACACCGCAATCCTGACAGCATCATCCAAACACTTCTGGAACTCAGGCAGGCTTGGTGCTGTTACCACTTCCCTTAGGAGCCTGCTCCAGTGCTTGACTGCCCTCTGAGTGAAAAACCTTTTCCTGATATCTAACCTGAACCTCCCCTGATTCAGCTTCCTGCCATTTCCCTGAGTCCTGTCTTTGGTCACAGGCGTGAAGAAATCAGAACCTGCCCCATCTCTTCCCATCGTGAGGCACCTGTAGACTGCAATGAGGTGTGAAGAAATCAGAACCATTCCTCTGACCAAAGACAGGACTGGGGGAAATGGTAGGAAGCACGTTCTCATGCTAGTGCCTATCTTAAGGAAAGATTCTGATCTGAGGAACACAACCCTTCGTGTCTTTCATTAGACCAAGTTGTTTGGGATTTTTTTGTGAACACCTCACTGTCCCTCCCCTGAAAAACATACTGGGATTTCTAGGATTGGGAGCATTTTGTAGGACAGCTGCCTGTAGGCGTGAGAATGCAAGGAAAGCCTGACAGGTTTTATTTCTAGAAAGATCTTTCTAGCCAGTGTTGTCACTGCTATTCTCTTCTCTTTGACAGCAAGGGTAAATATGACCACGGCTCTGACTCCTGGGCACAGAGCAGTCTGCTTGCATCTCCACACTCCAGTAACTTCATGCAATTAACCTAATTGTGTCAGACACTGGAACCAGTGCAGCCTGTGACTTATATCTCTGACTGGTAAAAATACATTAAACTTTGTGAAATTGAGCAATTAAAAAAAAAAATGTTTTCTGCGGGAATCTTTACTAGTAATTAGATTATGGAACAGACTGTGAATCTACTGAATTTGGTGAATGTCTTGGCAGCAGCTGGCTCATTAATCAAAGAAAATATATCAGCAGTTTGACCCATAAAATGAGTGTTTACATGACTGCGTTGTAACTATAGATTAAAATAAAATTCAAATCAAATATTAAATCAAATTTTAGCCATCAAACTGGCATTCTGACTTCTTCCCACACACCAAGCTCCACTCTGCGTATGCGCATTTTCTGCTTGCAAAAGCTGAGACATCTGCACACCACAGACAACTGAAAATGGTTAGTGTAAAAAAAGTGCTATTTATAGAGGCTTACCACTTATTTATTATTTACAGTTTTCCATCCAGTAAACACAAATCTTACCACAGAAGGCAGTGATGAAATGCAGTTACATGCTCCTTCATTCCATGCTGAAACCATTATCAATGAGGCTTTTACTTCGTTTCTCCAAATGGCTTTCACATTAAATGGTACTCATTAACAGGACACTGGCAACCTGAAATGCTTTCAGACATTAATTCAAAGTATTTTCAGACAGTACATCCACTCATGATTCCTGCCAGTTGGTGCTTCTAATGGTTTGGTTTTGGTGTGTTTTTTGTTTTTTTGTTTGTTTTTTTCCATTCAACTATACCTTCTTCCCTTCTTCATTACTATATGAGATGTATACAAGCAGCATATCGTTAGATCAAGCTATCACTCTGTAGTGGTGAAGTTGAGGCAAGCTTAGCTAGAAACTCCATCTGGGGCAGGACCATGTATCCTTAGGAAGGATATTGAGGTCCTGGAGCAGGTCCAAAGGAGGGCAACCAGGCTGGTGAAGGGACTCGAACACAGATCCTATGAGGAGAGGCTGAGGGAGCTGGGGCTGTTCAGCCTGGAGAAGAGGAGGCTCAGGGGAGACCTCATCACTCTCTACAACTCCCTGAAAGGATGGTGTATCCAGGTGGGAGTTGGTCTCTTTTCCCAGACGACTTTCAACAAGACAAGAGGACACAGTCTTAAGTTGTGCCAGGGGAAATTTAGGTTAGATATTAGAAAGAATTTCCTTATGGAGAGGGTGATCAGGCAATGGAATGGGCTGCCCAGGGAAGTAGTGGATTCTCCGTCCCTGGAGACATTTAAAAAAAGACTGGATGTGGCACTCAGTGCCATGGGCTGGTAACCGCAGTGGTGGGTCAAGGGTTGGACTTGATGATCTCTGAGGTCCCTTCCAACCTGGCTAATTCTATGATTCTATGATTCTATGTAGTATGCTCCAGAAACAATGAATGGGAATGTGTACACAAAGGAACCATGCCAAACCCAAGATACTCTGCTCCTTTCAATTACAATAATTTCCAGTGTTTCTTGTGGTTACACCAAACAAGCAATTTTCCAGGAAAAGTCATTTTTACAGTGTCTTTTGGAAGTTCAGATGTACTACATTTAGACTTCAGTTAGTTTCTCCATAACACGTGTGTGGTGTGGATAAGCTCATACACATAAGAAATTCTCCTTCCTGTAATAATCATAGAATCATAGAATGGCTTGGGTTGGAAGGGACCTTAATGATCATCTAGTTCCCACCCCCCTACATGGGCAGAGACACCTCCCTCTAGATCAGGCTGGTCAAGACCCCATTCAACCTGGCCTTGAACACTTCCAGGACTAAGTAAGGGATAGTGTCAATTGCTACAAGGCATTTGCTTTATTGAGATGGTACATCTTCCCCTTCCTTCCCCAGTCCACAAAATGACACCAAATGAAACCAAGCATGACTGCAAAAGACATTGACTCGAATGAGCAGAAAGGGTTAATGACATCTATAGTAACAACAGCACAATCCTAACCTCAAAGAGAGCCCAAGAGAAACAAGCTGCCTGTGAAGCCCAGGAGAGGGTTGGTTTTGCTGTCTGCCTTGCTACAAACAAATCATTTGCTAATGGTGATGTGAAATTCCCAGGTACGTTATGATGAAAAGAAAACCTAGAGAGTTTTTTTTCCCTAACCTGTACTGATTTGTGCTACTGTGTACCAGACCTTAGACTACACTGAATATGTGTACATACTTGGAATTAATTTATCTGTATCAGCTCAGGCTCTAACTTTGAGAGCTCTGCCTTTACTGGTAGATGAAACAGGTTTCTGGCATCATGGAATCATGACTAGCCTGTGACTGTACATGCTGCTTTTCAGCACTTTTAGCTAGCACTCCATCAAACAGCTCCCATCACGATTTGGGCAACAGCACAGACCAGAGAGCTCTGTGCTTGTCATTGAAGACAAAGCCAGATACTCCAGGGGAAAAGAGAATTTTATTTAGGTAGACAGAATCTATGCTATGTCTGTTAGCCTCAGAGAAAGTGTTCTGACCTTTCGCTATCTGATGTACCTGCACAGATGTAGCCTCACCTGCCACTGGTTGACATGCACAATATCTAATCTGTGCTGCTCTGTGCTTTGGCTGCACTACAGATGTCAGAGGTGCAGTGCTGTGTGTGAGAAAAATCATAGGGATAAACAGGAAGATTGCATGAGATTTTTACAATCGTTTTTAATTTTGTTCAAAAAAATACTTGAAGAGTAAGAAAGAGGGAATGTCATTCCTTTGCCCCTAGCTTATAAAAGTAAGGATGCCAGGCACAGGAGCATCAGAAATACTTTTCAGGATTAGACTCATGAGTTTCTAAGCAATTTTTTGTCAACTGTGTGTTTTTTTTTTCTTTATCTAATTATTGAAATGAATTTGCTCTCTGCTAAAGCAGTAGAGTTCTCAAAATCTGACGGCGCTTGGGAGCAGAAATATCTCCCATTGATCTCATTGGTGCTGGGTAACAGCCAACATGACTTTTCTTCAAAAGGAAATTGTGAGTTCATAATCATGAGCGTTCATATCCCATTACTAAGAGCCACTTCCCCAGACAAAGAATGATCCCATGAGAGCTGTATGTCCTAAACACCTGGAATGCTGCACGTAAAAACTCGCAGTGAAGTACTCTGAAATGAGATGTAAAAAATATTCTCATTCATAGGAAGTCTTTGGTGAGAAATTTCTTAGGGGTACGGCTGAAAACTCACTCTTCATTCTTGTGCTGCTTGGAACCAGAAGTGTCGTAGGAAACTGAGTACGTAACTCCTGCTTCTGTGACATTCAGGGACATCTGTGGTGTGTTGGGTAGCTCAGCACTGCCAAAAGGAATGGCCTTCAGCAGGTATTGCAACCCCAGCCCTGTGCTGAGGCTGGAGGGAAGCAGTGATCCCTTTCTCTTCCTTTTGCTTATGCAGAGCTGATCCAAGCTGGCTCCCTAGAATCAAGAAAGATTTACACGGTCCTTGTAATCTCTACAGTTTTATCTGAGAATGCCACCACACCTGGGGGTTTGCGAGTGCAAATCAGTGAGCTACAGACATGCTCGAACCCAGCTAATTGTTGCTTAAATTTCTGACTCGGTGTAGATAAACAGCTCACCAAGAAGCTCGAGTGAGAGATTCAATTGTCAGGAATCTACAGTAGTAACTCTGGAGGTCAAGGCTTCCATCTAGTGGTAAAATTTAAAGGTGCAAAAGGAGCAATCACCTTTGTGTGGCTGAGGATGGCTGAGGTCCTTGCGAGCATCCTCCTCCTTGCTTCGAACTGTAAAATGAGTAGAAAAGCAAGAATAATAGAAGGACGGAAAAAAAAAACAACAAGAAAGCTGCAACATCTCCGAGGTTTGGGAGTACTGTTCACTGTTGTATTTTACATAAAGCCAGGCAGAACATTCTGCAGATGTATTGGCAGCTGTCAGACGTACTGTATGAGCTGTGAGCCCAACCCATAGCATCAGGCATGGCAGAAAGCAAAGCCTGGTCTCTGCACAGTAATCTACGTTTTCAGATTTATTTATTTTTTTCCCCAGGAAAAAAAAAAAAAAGTAGTGTGTGTCATGAAGGGTGAAGAGAATGACATTTTCCAGGTTGCAATAATCCTGTCAAGAGCTCTTGATAGTCTCTTTTCTCTCACATGGCTTAGGACTGTAATGTGGCTCATAATCACTTTTGCAAGGATATGCCAAAGTGGTGGAACAAACAGAGCCCTTCTTGGAAGTTGTAATGACATTAAAGTCTCTGCAGTAACCATGAGTTCTCTGAAGAGGTCTCTGAGTTTGAAGCAATTGCTTTTGCAAGATTAGTCTACCTCTTTTCCCCTGTCACCCCCCCCTCAAAAAACCCCCCAGACCTGCAAACCAATCATACAACTGTCACAGAACAATTCTTGATATCCACAGGAACAGATCTAGACACCCTGTGGAGAATATAAGTGCATATTTCATAAGTACATCAATAGCCATCGCCATATTAACTATGCAAAAAAAGAAGAACGGTGACACTTGAGTGATAAAAGATGGTTTTATGCATACTGCTGAAGTCAATAAGGTGATCAGAAGTGAATTAAGTCGAAATATTAACTCAGTAGCTGCTGCCTCATATTTTCAGACAGTTTGATTTCTCTTTGTACAGGAAAAATTATGGATGATAGATTGCAGTTAATTTCCACTGCAGCAAATTCTTCTGGATGTTCCTGTTGTATCTGCTTAGCTCTAGTGGGTGTATAAAGGTCCTTTATAAAAAGTCCTTGCTGACTCTATGATGCCTCAGAAATGCAGGGACTTTTGCTTGCTGCCAGCTCTGGCCAGAGTTTGATCCCTTATTTTTGTCCTGTGCACTTCTGTAACTGCCAGTTTCCTGGAGATGCTTTTTCTTTAAAATGGTTTAAGGAAAGAAAATCATGAGAGGAATGTTGGTTACCTTAATCCTTTCCATTTTATGGTCCCTTTCAGTATGTGCTGATGCCCAGATTCTAGGCCTGTAAGACTCAGCTGTTTCACTTCACCAGAGTTCAGATAATTATTTCCTTCCATTTCAATTGACCTAACTTCAGTTCCCTTCTGCCTAACATAGAGATCTTGGAAAAAAGCATATTTAGCACCTCTGCATTTTGCCCACCTTGGGTCAAAGGCACATGTTCTGCTCCATTTCAGGGCACAGGTGTAAATCTCCCTGAACCTTTGAACACAGCCCAAGGTGACTTGCAAGCTTTGTGAAATAAATGAGTAGGTTAGCCTGAAAAGTGTCACTTCGAGGATTACTGCAAACATCTCACTAAGCTGCAAACCCAGTTCAGCATACGTACCCACTTGCACCTGTGTTTTCTGGCTGAAATTTAGCCACTTACCTTTCCTTAGACTTCTCAGGTTGCTTTAAGAACATGAGTAGATAAAGGTTATTTTTGTCTTACTTCCTTCAGTAGTGTTAGTGAGCCATCCCAAAATTTCGTAGAACTTCTGAACCCACTGCAAGCAGTTTCAGCTTCTGAATCCACTTCTGCAAGTTGCCAAAGGGCTTTGTGCTTGCCTTTTTGAATCCAGACATTTGAGCAGCAGCTACAGTGTGCCTAGACAGCTAGTGACAGGTCTCCTTAGGACTTCTGTGCAGCCTCTGCTTTAAAAGGATATTTTTTTTCCCTCATGTTTAGAACCCACATAGTCCATTGGCTATTATGGAATATGATGTTAATTAATTGAAAATTCCTGGGAGGGTGAGAATGAGCTCTCTTTGTTCTGGCACTTTTTAGAGTTACAGCTCTAAAGAGTGGATGATTTGACTGTTGACAGTGAGTACAAGGGAAATACTTTTTGAAGTTTAGCTTGAAAGTGGTGAGGCTGGATGGCCCCTTCTTCCTCTCCTTCCTTTACCTTTTCAATTTGTCTCATTGAATACAGACTGGCAGGGCTCAGTTACAAGGGCAGTGGAAAGGTAGGTGGGAGGTGAGTAGAGACAGAAGATCAAACTAGTCAGGGAGGAAAAATCATGTTTACCAGCAGCAGTATTTCCTATTAAAACCAGAAAATGAGCAAGAGCAACATGGGATCTGAATTCTCCCTCTTCTTTACTGACCACTCTGAGATGGGCAACAAAAACTGCTGCTGCCAATCTTTGCAAATAATCCCCAGAATTGGTTGCTCTCTTTCAGAGATCATGTAAAGCTTTGTCAACTAATTTTTCCATTGTGAAAGGGCACGGAGTGCTAGCAGCAGTTGCTGGAGCAGACAGCTGGAGGTGTGCACTCATTGTGGTGATGGTTTGGTAGGACTCAGCCCTTGCAGGGTGTCTCTGTGGGTGTAGCTGATGTATCCTACACCAAGGTCCTGACTGGCTCCTTGAATTCCTTAGCATGACCAGAGTTGCACGAATAGGAAACTGCTTTTCCAAATGCTGAAGAAGACTAACTAGGATATGTTCAAGAAACAATATAGGAAAGATTATAAGTCATTTTTATTAGTTATGACGTGGCAGCAGAGGCAGGGGTAGGGCAGGACCACTGTGTGTTAAGCTGTATAAAGATGTATTTTTCCCCAGGGACATTGTTATGGGACAGAAAAATAGTTAATATGCTCGGAGAAAAACCCACATGGGAAGTGTTCAAGATGTATTTCTTCTCTTTCTTTCTTTCCATCCTCCCCAGTATTCATAGGCTATCTTACTTGTACTGATTCTCTCTTTCTGATATACCAGCCAAGCTGCTCCTTACTTCTGCGATTGAAGTAGTCCTTGCCCTGTTTTATTGGGTTAGCAGAGCAGGAATGGGAGAGAAACAGGAAGAAAGGACCCAAGGGTGCCTATGAAAATGTGTGTAGGTGTCATGAATGGGCCTTGCCTGGAGATGGCTGATACGGTCTGGTAGCTCTGTGACTTACTAAGGAAGGATAAATAGTGTATTATAATTTAATTGGAATGAGAAACAGATGACCCAGTTAAAGATCAAGCCAGGCAGGTAATTTAAATGTTTGTCTTCTATAAACTAATTTGAAGAACTGCTGCTTACAACATCCATTCCTCATTGAGCTATCAGTAAGGAATCTCAGCTATTTATCACATTCTCCTGGCAAAGACTTTATCAACGGGTGATGGATGTGACAGGCAACAAGCTAGACATCACAATAATTCTTCAGCCATCTTTTGAACAAAAGACTCAAGAGGCAAGACAATAACTAATTCAACAAAGACTAACAAAGCTCTGAGAAGTCCTAACAGTGTTTCTGCTAAACGGACATGAATTCTTCCAGTGAAACAAGCAAGACCAACTAGTTGTCCCTTGACCCCATGTGACAGAAGACAAGACAAAGTTCCCTTGTCAAGCTTGTCACAAAGATGGAGTTTTTAATGACAGCAGGGTTGTTCAAGGAAACAAAGGGAAAGAGTAGGCTAGATACAGCAGGGGACAAGTGTGGTAACCTCTCACCTTCTGAAAAAAACTGCCAGACAACAGCTATAGAGATAGCTCTAAAGCAGGGGGTGTTCCACTAGAGTGCACATTATTGCTTTGCCATAGGATTCACACAAAACTGTTCTCAGCAGTGATGCCAGGATAAAAAATTGGAAAGAAAAAAAGAAAGAAAAAAAGTAATAAAAATTGAGTGATACCTTGTTTGTGTAATAATTTCCTAAGTACTTCTCTATACATGAATGGCATTTCTTTATCTGCTCATGCCTGATAGAGATACAGTCACTGCTTTGATTGGTTGCAGTCAGTGCTAATGTTGCAACAAAACCTGTCCCATAAATGCAATTTGCATGCAGTGAAAGTTTATGGAGAATATGAAGGGTCTGAGTCAAATGGAAACATGTTCAAATTCAGATTAGAAGGAAAGATGATGCTCCAGATTTGCAAAAAAATTCTATTCATGTTCTAACAGTAGCATTGATTTTCTGACTCAGCCAGTTTTGCAGGTCAGTGTTGCCTGGGTGACAGCATGGCTCAGGAATGTACCCTTTAAAAAAATTAAATCTGACATGGCAACACAGCTAGGATAGGATTTACTGCATTTCCATCTAAATCATCTCAAAGAAAAATCTTTATCTTCAGTCTTGAGAAACTGGTCTCTCCAGTTTCATCCCTCAAAGAAGCAATTGTAGTTATGTCAAATGCATGGTATCCAAACTGCACTCCTCTCCCATTTAAGACCTTCCTGAAAGAGGAATAATATTAAGTTGTTGCCAACAGCAGTACTTGGGAGGCAGAACTCCTCCAGACTGTTACCTTCATGGGCTGAAAGAGAAAAAACAGCCATCCATTCCTGAGTATTCTCTGTTTGTTTTTAGGCTTTGTTTTTGGTTTTTTTTTTCTAATAACAAGGCCTATTCTTTTTCCATCTTCCCTTTTAGTCAATTAAAGTCTGGAGTTCTGTGGTATTGCACCTCTAGCAGTGGATTTTTTCTTGCCACCCACCGAAAGTACTGACATTCAGCACCTGATCTATGATTTGTGCATGTCCCCCCAGTTAATCTTTTCAAGTCTGTGTGATCTTTGAAACAGCAAGTTTCAACACCAACAGTTGCTGTAACAACCACGATATGCAGGAATCAAACCTTGGGATTTGATTTTTCTTTAGTATTGAGCTGTGGTCTCTGCATTCCTGTATTTGTTGATTTTCTTTTGAATCTCCAGGGAACTGTGTATTTTTTTGCGTTCTTTGCAGAACTTTGGGGGAACATGTGTAAATAGTAAGGGACTAGGGACCAAAGTGTAGGTACCTACTGTGATGAGTTAGAATCATAGAATCACAGAATCATAGAGTCATTTGGGTTGGAAAAGTTCTTCAAGATAATTAAGTCCACCCATTAACCTAACTCCACTGAATCTGGTGCTAAACCATGTCCCTCAGCAGCCCATCTACAAGTTTTTTAAATATCTCCAGCGATGGTGTTTCACCACCTCCCTGGGGAGCCAGTTGCAGTGTTTGATAACTCAGTGAAGAAGTTTCTTCTTATTCCCATTATAAATCTCCCCTGGTGCAACCTGAGGCCATTTTCTCTCATCCTGTCACTTGTTACTTAGGAGAAGAGACTGACTCCCACCTCACTGCAGCCTTCTTTCAGGCAATGTCTGTCTCTAGTGGGGGGCCCAAAACTGAGCACAGTACTCAAGGTGCAGTCTCAGCAGGGGTGAGGACAGAGGGAACAATCACTTCTCTAATCCTGCTGGCCATACTATTTCTGATACAAGCTAGGATACTGTTGGCCTTTTTGGCCATGTGGGCACACTTCTGGCTCATATTCAGCTGGATGTCAATCGACAACCAAGGTCTTTCTTTGCTGGGCATCTTTCCAGCCACTCGTCTCCAAGACATTGCATGGGGTTGTTGTGACCCAAGTGCAGGGCCCAGCACTTGGCCTTGATGAACCTCATATGACTGCCCTCAGCCCATCTATCCAGCCTGTCCCTCTTGTAGAGCCTCTCTCTCCTCAAATATATCAACACTCCTGCCCAACTTGGTGTCATCTTCAAACTTACTGCACTCAATCCCCCCATCTGGATCATTGATAAAGATATTAAACAGAACTGTCCCCAGTACTGAGCCCTGGGGCACACCACTTGTGACCAGTTGACAACTGGATTTAGCTCAATCCACTGACTTGCAGAAAATGATTCTACAACTTGGAAAGTTACAGAGAGGGGTACGTTTATTCAGCGCTGGACACACGAGGGGATAATTCCTCCGGAATCCGTGTGCACCAATCTTGCCATTAGGCTGTTGTTATATACACTGAAGTTTTACATATTCATTAGATTTTGCAATATGCCTATACATATGTATCACTGACTCCCACCTCGTATTAAAATTAGTCCCAAGAGGTCATTTTCATAATCTCCTGGTGGAGGTCACGGGGGTTGTGGGGATGAAGTAAAAATGAAGCAAAGGTCTTTCTCTGGGTAAACTTTTCACCTCTTCTCCTCCAAGCATGTACATTTCTTCAGTCTTCAGCCAAGCTGACGAAGTCTTCTGTTTCTTATCTCAAGGTTGCTGTAGTTATCAGTTTAGCACATGCATTTCCCTCATAAGGTGATGACTACCTAAACAATTTCTTGGCTTCTATTAAACAAGCATTGTGTGTTAGCTTCTATTAGGTCAATGTGACCACTAGACAATTACTAGCAGGCATTTTATATTAACCCTTACATCACCACCACAAATCTTTGGGTCGCACTATCCATCCAGTGTTTTATCCAATGAAGTATACATGAGTCCAAGCCATAAGCAGCAAGATTCTTCAGAAGAATGCTGTTGGAAGCAGTGTCAAAGGCTTTATTAAAGTCCAGGTAAAATCCAAAGCCTTTCCGTTAACCAGTAAGGGATTCACCTGGGCACAGAAGGAGATCAAGTTCACCAGGCAGGATCCACCTTTCATGAACCCATGAGAACTGTACCTGATCACCTGTTTGTCCTGCACGTGCTGCATAATGACACTCAAGATGATCACAACCTTCCCTGGCACCAAGGTCAGACTGACAGGTCTGTAGTTCCCTTGATTCTCCTTCTGGTCCTTCATGTAGATGGGTGGCATGTTTGCCAACCTCCAGTTAACTGGAATCTCCCCAGTTAGCCAGGACTGCTGGTAAGCAGTGCAGAGTGGCTTGGTGAGAACTTACACCAGCTGCTTCAGTACCCTTTGATGAATCTCATCCAGACCCATAGACTTGTGTATATCTAAGTGGTGCAGCAGGTAGATAATGATCTCCTCTCAGAGAGGAGTGCTTATTTGCTCTGTTTTCCTCTGTTTTGAACTGGTTCAGTTTGTTCTCCCCAAACAATCTGCTCTTTAATGTAGCTACATAGACATAGTACAGTTCAACAGAGATTGACAACGGCACTTTCTGAAATATCTAAAAAACCCAAGGTTCAGTAACAGAATCACAGAATCAGCCAGGTTGGAAAGGACCTCTGAGATCATCAAGTTACTATCCATTCACAGATTTGCTAACTGTGGAATATATTTTTTAAAAAGCAAAGAAATTGTTCTCACTTTAATTATTTTAATATGATAAAATCATGAACACGGTAGAACAGCTTGATACAGCCATCTGATAGAGAAGGAATACCTTGTCATCTACAGTTTCTCAAATGCTCTTTTCCTTTGGCATCAGAGCTTTACTTTGTTTTGAGGATGATGTGACATTCATTTGTATCAGTCACTTGGGTGTAGTGTACCTACCAAGTAGATAGATTTGTATGCACAGTGTCATGTTATTCTGGAGGTCACAATGCATTTTGACAATTAAGTTATTGTGACAAATTGAAAAGCTGTGAGATTTTATTTTAATTGTATTTATGTATAAATTGGATTTTATAGTGTTTTGTTAAATGGTAGAGTTACTTTAGTTAAAAAAATAAACAAACATTCACTGGATTGTCCAACTTGATTTTCGTATCCTGTCATGATGGCTCAGAAACTGCCAGAATGCCAGGGCCAGGTAACAAAAGCTGGTTTGGGAGTGATTGGGTGGTGGTCTGATGAACTTCGATCACTCTGCTACCTACAAAGAAAAAGAAACATTGAAAACAGTAACAGAAAAAAAAAGAGTCACTTGAAATAAATATTGAGTAAGTGAAGTCAGATACAAGTAGCCAAATGAACAAGCAAGGTATGAGAATTGCCTTGTCAAAGCTGGTAATCTTAGATGCCATTAAATATTTAGTGTGGTCTATTTGATTAGAGTGGTCTATTTGATCTGCTTCTCACAAGCTCCTTCTTTGGGAGGTCTTTATTTATGATTTAATAGCTGCCTGTGACTTGGTACTTTGAATTAACAGATTAAATCTTCTTCTTCAGCCATATTTACCATTTGAGGAGTGTGCAGAAGGAAATAGTTCCTGAATAAGATCCTGTTTTTTAATTACCAGCAGTAGCATATTCTGTTCCCAGAAGTAACACCAGGGAAGAGACAAGTGATCTGTGAGGGCTGAATTATAATTAACCTGCTATTTACTTAAATAGGAACTCTTACAGGCACGTGTGGACCAGAGTTGGCTATAAATAAATAAAGCACTGCTCAGGAAATATGTTTCAATGCAAATGCCTAATAGAAAAATAAATTAGCATGACACAGGGCATTCTTCTTCTCACAAAACACAATAGAGAAATTTGTGAACTTTTAAATATAAAAGTTATTTTGTCCTTTAACTTTCTAAGCCCATGGAGCTATTTAGATGACAGTATGTACTCTGAAGAAAAATTACTGTTCATTTTGACAATGAGAAAGGAAGGCTGTATATTCCCACTGCCCACAATCAATGCATAGAACAAAATATTCATGTCTGAAATAATTGCAAATGACCCCTTATTACTCCAAATGAAAATCTGCTATACAACGCAGCTACTGTGCTGTTTCATGTATGTATTATTATTTTCCTGATTTTAACACCACTGTGAGCAACGGGAACCACACATATGTTGTCACAGAATAAATGTGGTCCAGCAAGCTTTTTTCAAAATTAGAAATGAACATGCCAGAAATTGAATACCTTTCTAAGAACCTCAAAGATTTTTTTTAAAGTTACTGTGATGTCAGATTGTGTTTCAAGTACTTAATTGAAGCAGGATAGGAAAATCTATGGCACATATGAAATGCTTTTCAAATCACAGTATAAATAATCAGATCATGTCTTCACAGGTCTATCTTTTTCTATGGTTTCATGAGTAAGTCTTGGGGTTTTGTTTTGATTTACTCTGTAGCTCTTTGTAAATTCAGGTGACCTTACAAATCAATTTGCTATTGAAAAGCAATACCTGATCCTATAAGCAGTTGCTTGGTGGAGTTCCCACTGACCTTACTCTTAGTCAATACATCCTTAAACTCCCATAGTTTTTTTACTATGACGTCACTTAGAGTGCCTCTCTGAGGCTCACTGGTATTGTATCATGTCTATAACCAACGACCAGTATTCCATGTAGCAAATCTAAGTAATTTTTAATAGGGCTATTCTGGAACAATCTCATTTTTATAACTTAGTCAGCACAATGTCTAGAAAGACTATCACAGATTTTTACTTCGCTTGTTCGGAACGCTAAATTAAAATCTCCTTGCAGCCTTTTTCTCTGAAAATGAAATCAATCTGTAGAAAAAAAATATTATTATTCATTCTGGTCATGATGACCAGAAACTTTTTCCGTTGCAGATGTGTAGAGTTTTTTTCCTAGTTCTAATGATCAATGCTAGCATAAAGTCAACTTAATATGCTACATAGCTGTGGGATTGATTTGGAAATAATCAATAATGGAATACCTCTATACAAGTGCTAAATGTTGAGCAGCTGAAAGTATTTCAGAACAATCTCAAGACTGCTCTCAGCTGCAGGGGAACCCATGTCTATGCTAGTAGTAGGAGGATGAAAAAGTGGCACAAAGTTAGTTTGCCTCAGTTTGTAGTTATGAGGACATTTCAATTTTAGCTGTCAGTAAGGGAACAAAGTGCATGTTTTTAAGGTTGTTGTGGTATGTGTTTAGTATCCAGTCAATCAGAGTTCCTGAGGGGATGGGTGCAAATTTATACTAAAACCTGTATTTCCTGTTGAGATCCTACAGCTCTTAGGATGCTTAAACCTTCAGTTGGCATTTCCAGTGGCATTAGCTGAAATCTGCTCAGAAGAGTGTGTAGGTTGATACCCATTTGGTTTTCAAAGTAATTACTTGCTCAAGTACTCAGTGTTTGAGCAGAATGACTCAGAATGAAAACTCTTTTGAAAATGGTAAATCTGGACATTCCTGTTTGCTTTTAAAAAGTTGTTAATTGTCTTGGTCATAGGAACTGGCCAAATTCCTATCTACTTGTCATATTCTCACAGTCACAAATACTAGCAACATTCGAATATATCAATAATAGTCAATGTACTCAGTAGCTTTCATCCAGAAAAGAGTCATCACAGAACCATAGAATCACCAAATGATTTGAGTTGAAAGGGACCTTAAGGATCATCTAGTTCCACTTCTGTTCCTTGGGCAAAGGACACCTCCCACTAAACCAGATTGCTCCAAGTCCCATGCAATCTGACCTTCAGCACTTCCAGGGAGGGGAAAGCCACAGCTCCTCTGGGCAGCCTGTTCCAGTGTCTCACCCCCCTCTCAGTAAATAATTTCTTCCTAATGTCTAACTTAAATCTACCCTCTTTCAGCTTAAAACTCTTACCCCTTGTCCTGTCACTACATACCCTTGTAAAAAGTCCTTCTCTAGCTTTCCAGCAGGCCTCTTCAGGTACTCAAAGGCTGATATAAAGTCTCCCTGCAGTCTTTTGTTCTCCAGGCTGAACCAGCCCAACTCTCTCAGCCTATCTTCAAACCATTGTATTAAACATTCTTGCATTAAGCTAGGAGAAGGACTAATGTGGGAAGATACAAATTAATTTGTTTCTGTCTGCACTATTTTTGCCAGATGAGTACTTGGGAAAGTGTTTTATTTTTCAGCTTGCCTTACACCAGGCATCTTTGTATTGAGTGTAATAGAGCCTGACACCCGAATCCAGTTTGCTCCTGGTAGTGCTGAAGTATCAGGTAGCTGTAGCCATCTCTTGGTTACCTGGTCGGGTGAAACCCAGAGCGACTTCTTTCAGCAGCCAAACTCCGTTGGACAGAAACTATTCCCCACTCAGACCTTTGTCCCCATCGAGGCTGAAGCTCTTCCAAAAAAAGGGTCCCCGGCAGGGAGGGACCTGCCCCAGGAGGCGGGGGGATGCTGGGCGGAGAGCGGAAGCGCTTCAGCACCAAGGACAGCGCCCAGAGCCCGGCGGCGGCGGCCGCGCCCGGCGAGGGACCGCGGGGGTGACAGAGCGGGGGCGACAGCGGAGCCCAAGGAAGGGGAAGGAGAGGATACCCGTCTCCATGCTGATTGATTCGGTGGGGAGAAGCAGCCAAGTGAAAGGGCAAAGCATGGTATTTGACCTCGTTTTAAACCGAGGAAAGGATAAAGCTGTTGGGCTGACACAAATGGAATAGAAAACACACTTTTGCCTTAACCATCGTACTCCTCCCAATGTGTTAGGCTGAGAGCAATTTGTACAGAAAAAGGGTTGGTTGGTTTTTTTGTTTTGTTTTGCTTTTTGTTGGTGGTTTTTGTTTTGGTTTGTTTTGTTTTTTTGTTTTGTTTGTTTGGGTTTTTTTTCTCCTCATTTCCTAAAGTGATAAAACTGTCTATCTGCTGAGATCGAGAGAACAGCTGCTGATTGCCGGGTCTATGCTTACCCTAAGGAGCTGAAAGAGAAAAGGTACAAAGGGGAAGAAGTGTCACACTATGTTTAAAAAGATCCATTCTATATTTCACCCCAACTGCCACCGAAGAAATGTGACAGATGACATCCCATATGGGGATGGCACAGGTTCTGCAGTAAGACTGATCCGCAGCACTTCTATGTATGTCCTTGGAGGTGAGCAGGAAAAAGTTAGTGAGCCATTAAAAAAATGCAAAAGTACAAGCAGCATCGAGTCTTGCTCCCAGCCAAAAGAGGAAGATAGAGACTGGATGTACTCTAAGACTCAGGACTGCTTGAAATACCTACAGGATCTGTTAGCCTTGAGGAAAAAATATCTTGATAACATCAACAACTTGAAATCTATGTATATGGCTGCAGATTCCCCAACGTCCACAAAATCATCTAAAACTGGAAAGACATCTTTTCTTCCACTTCCTTCCAAAGAGTCTTCTAAGGTAATTACTAAGAACATCTGTCATGTGCTTGGTCTTAAGTCAAGAACCAATTAGTTGTATGACCTATGTTGTTTTTCTGCTTTATTGGTCTCAGGCAGTTGTCTTTGTGCTGTTATATCATTTGAAATGCTGCTAAATACCTTGTTGTTTTTGAGCAATATGAAATTAAGTATGAACGACTGGTCACAAAAATAAATGTGTATGTCTACATTTTTTTGTGAGGGGAGAGAAAACAGGAGAAGGAAAGAGGCATGAGAGAGTATGGGAAGTACTTGAAAATGAGTTTTGAAAGAGTGTGCTTTTCTCTTGGTACTCTGACAGACTACTTAAGTGCCTCAGAATTCTCCACAAAGGTTGTTCATAATGACTGACAAGCACAGTAATCCCTAGGTTTTCTGGCATCTTTATTGCCATAAAGTTTCTTACACAAAATAACTGTAAGTTCATTGAAACAAATAGGATTCTTTTTCTGATCAGTCATTGGTTTTGAGGTGGTATAATTCTTCCCCTTTTACTGTAATAATACAACAATAGTAAAATTAAATACATCACCTTTGGTGCCAACTATTTTTGTATATTCTGGAGAGAAAAGTATTATAAAGCTTTCTCCTGGTTGCAGTTGATAGATCACTCATCTCTACATACTTCAGTCATTAATTTGACTCTTACTTGATTGAGGACAAAGGACTGCAGCAATTGCAGTGCTGTGTTTAGATAACATGACCACAAACATGACTGAGAGCAGACTCACAGGTTACCCAGCACAGTCTTTAAAGTGGATATTAATGGGGATGGTAGGAAGGAGGGATGTATGGATAACTTACTGATTCCAGGCAGACTTTACCAAAAAGTTATTTCCATGTTTTGAAAGTTTTGTCACAGCAGGACGTCAGAATGGCTGAAGCTGAGACCTGTTGCAGGTATTAATCAAAGGACAAAGCTTATGTGTTTCAGGCTAGATACCCCATTCTTTAATTCTATGTTTTTATCTAACATCCACTCAGTCAGTGAGAGTTTTTATTTGGTTTTATTTGGCTTTATGTCACCTTTTGAATGCTTTGAAGGGTGACTCTCAGAATCTAAGAATAGTAGTGGGATCACAGATTCACAGAATTGTCACAGTTGGACAATTAGTGTAAAATTGTACTAATACAAGTGTCTCAGTCTCAGTGTGTGGGGTGATACTATCAGCCACCACTTTGAGACAGAGATGCATGGGATTTTGAAATGGAGCACAGAATCATGGAGGGAAACAGGTGGGGGGCGTCAGATAAGAGTATCTCCACGTGAGGGAGAAACACATTGACAAAAGCAAAATAGGTTTTACAATTAGTGTAAAAGGGCACTAACACCATATAGACCAGGAGGGTGGGAGGTAGGTTCTGCACAACTAGGATTAATGCAGGTTTGTGAATTTCTGAGATTTGCCACTGAAAATATCACTTAAGAAAAAATGCCAAAAGCTTCAATTTGATTTGGCAAATAAATGAATCTCCCACAGAATGAAGCTGCGAGTGCTGACATCTATGTGTGAGCAGCTAGTTCATATGTATAAATGGCCCTGGTACTGGCTGGCATGATGTCTCCATGAGCAGGGTATGCCACATATATGAGTAATGCTCTTGTTTTTCAAGAACTAGGGAAAGGTTAAGAAGGCTTCTAGAATACTCTGCTTCCTAACTACAGATTTTCTGTTCACAGATTGCAAGGTTCATCTTATCAACAGGCTTGGATGTTTTTTGCCCTATCTGTACTGAATTCTTTACTTGTAGAAATTAATTTCTTTTTCTATGTGGTGCATGGTAAATGGCAAATTACTTTGTCTAGGCAACCCTGTCCTCATGGAAGCTTTAATTGAAAGACACCCTAGGGACTGGACTACAGTCTGACTGTGGATTCAAAATTTTACAGTCGAGTCTGGTGAGAGAGAATAGAGGAGAGAATAGAGATAACCAAGAGGTGTGTGAATGCTGGATATACACAGGCATTTCTTTAAAGTGTCTTTTGGCCAATAAGGAATTAATCATAGAATCATAGAATCATAGAATCATAGAATCATAGAATCATAGGGGTTGGAAGGGACCTCGAAAGATCATCTAGTCCAACCCCCCCTGCCAGAGCAGGGCCCCCTAGAGTACATCACACAGGAACGTGTCCAGGCGGGTTTTGAATGTCTCCAGTGAAGGAGACTCCACAACCCCCCTGGCCAGCCTGTTCCAGGGCTCTGTCACCCTTACAGTAAAAAAATTTTTTCGAATATTCAACTTGAACCTCCTATGCTCCAATTTATACCCATTACCCCTTGTCCTATCACTGGTCACCACTGGGAGAAGCCTAACTCCATCTCCCTGACACTCACCCCTTACATATTTGAAAACATTGATGAGGTCACCCCTCAGTCTCCTTTTCTCCAAACTAAAGAGACCCAGCTCCCTCAGCCTTTCCTCATAAGGGAGATGTTCCACTCCCTTAATCATCTTAGTAGCTCTGCGCTGGACTCTTTCAAGCACTTCCCTGTCCTTCTGGAACTGAGGGGCCCAGAACTGGACACAATACTCCAGGTGTCCAATAATAATACTCTTATTAGCCATAATAACAGTCACTGTTTTCAGCAGATGTGTGGTAGCAGTTACTGTACAGCACTTGTGAGGGTGTCAATCAACCCACAATGTCAGGAGGGGAGTGAGCTTGCTCCTCTCTCTACCTCCACAGAATGGAGAGCAAGCTGGTCCTTCAGAGATTTCATACAACATGTACCTTTTGCTTCCATGCTTGAAACCCAAGGTAGTACTTGTCTGACTTGCTGTACTTTCTGTATTTCTCTCTGGCAGCACAGCTACCTTGGACTGACAGGGAAAATATACAGCCCTTCATTAGGCAGAGCTTAGCAGGAAGTATTAATCCCATATGGACCTACTGAATTGCTCACTGAGGCTTTATAACTTCTTCAACATTTATAGACAGGCATATGCTTTTTTATCAAGACAGGTTCCTAATTTTAAACCCCTTGACTTCCCTGTGGGAATTATCAGAGTGTTGAATGACTCATATTTTAGCACACACAGTCCTTTTCCATTTCAGAAAGACTTGAGCAATTTAGATCTGGATTCATTTAACCTAACCTAGGCATTTTAATAAGATGCTTAAATTAGTAACCGAGTTACCCCACAATCCCTCTGCAGCTTAGGGAAAGAGCTGCCTGCAGAGGGGAATTCAGCCTACCTAAGGCCTGACTCATCTTCTGAAGGCACTTGAGCCCTGCATTAATTACAGCAGGAACCCTGCCTGACTACATTTCTAATGTGTGTCTCATTAGGTACCTACTGCTAGGTAGAATAAATTGGGCCACAAAGCCCAGCTGTCACTTACCCACCTAATTAAATGGCTCGAGACGGGGGGTTCTGAGGGATTTTATAACACCTGCCTTGCAGTGCCCGAGAGGAAGATGTTTGGTGCTGAGTATGTAACAAGACGGATGTTTGTCAGACTGCTGTTGTGCTTTTTCTTTGATGATTACAGACTGTGTAGTATTCTGGACCTATGCACTTTTCTCACAGCTTGAGGTATGAAATCAAATGCCATTTTTGCAGCTTCCTTATACAGTTTGCTCGTTAAGAAGTCATTGTGCCCAACCCATAGCTAACTCCTTTCCTCCCTTTATATGATCAACAGGCATCCATGGAGAGAAAAGGCCCTCAGCCCAGTTCAGATGTAAAAGAAGCTATAGCTTTCTTCGACTCAGTTATAGCAGACCTGGATTCAGAGAGACGGCGGAGGGTTCCTGATGTGGATCTGCCAAATGTGGATGTTGATTTTGATGGTGCAGTATACCAGACAAAATACTATTACTTTTGGTGTGCAAAGGGTAGATGGAAGAGTGGAAGTGTAAGACCATGTTTGCTTATTTAACAGACAGAGTTTTCCTCCAAGTGTTGCTTCTGAAATCTAGGACCATTACATGCAGTATGTGAAATGACAGCAATGCATTGCTTGTTCCTAGTTGAAAGGGTGTAACTATTCCATATGTGGCTGTTGCATGAGCAAATGGAGCATATGTAGTACTGGAGTGGTTCTTGCCTTCTGCCCAGAGCTGAATTCCACCCTTGCTTCTCAACCCCAAGCTGTCTTTGAAGGAGAGCTATAAAAAGTATAAAGATGTTTTTTTCCTTTATCTGGTTTTAATTTTTCTCATTGAAAAATGGCTGGAAATTTTCTCTTCTTAAAAAAAAAAAAAAAAAAAAAAAAAAAAAAAAAAAAGAAAAAAAAAGAAGAAAAAAAAAAGAAAAAAAAAAGAAAAAGAAAAAAGTAATTTAGACATTACTTGAAATAATGGTACATTTGCATCAGAAAAGATGGCATTTCCCAACTAAATGGAGATGAAGATGTGCCTATCCAAGCTCATCACCTATCCTCTATAATCAGTGAAAAGAAACACATTTTTTTCCTTTGTCTTAGATAGATATCTGAAACAGATCAGATTAGCTGTGCTCTCAAGGTGTGTATAAAGGAACTAGCCCTGTCATGCGGATTTAGAGAGCAGACATTGAAATAATATCTGATATGAATCTCTTCCCAAGTAGCATCCTGTAGTGAAATCAGGCTGGTTTCTCATCATTACTTTCAGGGAGGACCCAGCAGGCACCTTGTCCTCTCAATGTGCATGGAAAACTGTTAACACTAGATTACCTTCTGTCTTTCAGTTGCTACCAGCACAAGTGAACACAGTTTACATTCAAACTGGATCCTTCGTGCTCCCCGGAGATACTCACAAGATACTGTCCAAGCATCAAAGGCTGTCAATCAGTCTCAAAGAAACAGCCAGAGGAGAACCACTGGCTCTAGGAAGAGGTTGGAAAGACATCCCATGTACTTGCCTAAAGCTGTGGAAGGAGCATATAGCACTTTAAAATTTAAACCCAAGACACGTAAGAAAGAATATTGAAAGACTGTTCCCTCTTCAGATGAAGAGACAATATATGAAATAGGACACATAAGACTTGTTTGGTTTTTTTACCTCTGACCCAACTGATACACTAGAAGTGGCATGTAGTCATTGAAGGTTCTTTGTGTGGGACATATTTTAAGCTGTGGCTATTCCAACTTTGGACTCATATGAGGATTTAACTAATTGAGTTAATTGTGCCTAACAACACTGCTTTGTCATTCAGCTTGAGGGGAACTCCAGCTTGACAAGCCTTTTTTTCCAGTGCTGTTATTGAAAGCAATGATTCAGAGACTGTCTGCTGCAGTAATTTTTCATCTGTTTCCAGTACTGCAAAGCAAGTTGAGCAGTTCAGCTAATATGCTGGGGTTTTTGCACCAGTGTTTCCAACTTCAGAGCACCAAAGCAGAATTTTCTGCTTGGTTTGCATGGGAAAATTTGCATGTGCCATCATTGACTCTGTGATCTAAGCATATACAGCAGCACTGGGGTACAAGCAGCCTGAGGTAAAAGCAGAAAAACCTGCAGTGAAGGAACCCATGTTAGAAACCTATGTTTTTAGGGATTGCTTCAGTGTGTTTAAAAAAAAAAAAAAAAAGCCATCTTGTATTCTGTTTGCTATTGTGCATGGTTCTGTTCTGGGATAAAATATCAAGGGGCTCACCACATGCACAAATTTATACAACTTTTTTCACATGTTTATACCACCTGCTAGTTTTCACCTATTTTAATGCCTAATTGCTGAATCAAGACATCCCAGCGTACACCAGAAAAGCTTAATGTCTTGGGGAAGAAAACTTTGTGAATAAACTGAAGCAAATGTTGTTCTCAAGGGCAGAAGCCAATCTGCAGAGAAATCCAATGCATCAGCAATTAAGCATATCCAATATTTGGAGTTCTGCTACTTCATCACTAAAGATCATATATGAAGAAGAACACAGTGTAAAAGTGTTCCTCTTCAGGCTCTTTCATTTTAGATACTTGGAACTGTATCTAAAACGACCCCATACTCTGCCAGTTCTACTGATGTACAGCAATGTAAAAATGCTCAGAAAGGGACAGGGATCTAGTGCCTGTACCAGCCTATGGCCCCTCAGGTAGGGCATTACCACTGATATCACAGCCATCAGTCTGAGCCACATCCCCCTGCTTGTGCTTTGTCTTAAGAATCTGATGAGGTGTTTGGGATCAAGCATCTTCACTTTTTCTGATTTTTTCACCTGGTGTTCAATCAGTGGTTCACTGTGAGAGATGGATCATGGCAGCACTGGTATGACCAGCCGGTGATTCATTGGTGATTTCTAGTTTCTGCGTTCAGTAGTTTTTATGTCCCCAAGCTTGGATAAATTTCCTAAGGCCCTGGCCATCAGTATAACTCATCTGATGTATCATAACCTCCATAAACCTTGTCGCCACTATACGGAACGTTTGGCAGGTGACAGTTCTTGCTGATTTGTGTTCCTAGTCTTTGGGACTGAGTTATACAAGCAGCATTTCTGCCACGAGGTGGAAGTAACTCTCTCAGATCTCACGTATCTAGGACACTTTCTGACGTGAGATAGGAGAGTGCCAAAACCCCATGTGTTCCTCCAGTCAGAGATGGTATCTCCTGTTTGCTGAACACATTTTGTTTATTTTTCTAATGGTGTTCATAAAGGGGAGAAGTGAATTGTTTCTGTAGCACTTTAATTCCTGAGGTGATTTTGCCTCTGTTTTACCAGTCTGTATCCTTTTCAAAATAATCAGTTTAACCAGCATCATTAATACATCCTTACGGAGAGTTTAAATTAAGATCTAGGTTTTGCTCTGATGCTGCTTGTGCTTCTCAAGATTAGTCTGTTTTCTCTATACTGTGCTGCTGCCTTTTTACCTCCCCAGTCCTACCCTGGCTGTCCTGAACTGAACATCATAATTGTCTCTAAAACTCTTCTGACTTTGACATATGATCATTTAAGGCAAAACCAAAGTGAATATTTTTGGTAACCATGTCACCCTAAAACCTCTTTCCAGGCAGAATCTCCTGCTGAAGTTGACGCAGAAGATTTTTAGTCAGTGTGTGGTCAACTTTTTCCTACTAGAACATGCGACATTAATGGATGCTGACAGAAAACCTCATCTTTTTGAAGCAACTATTAAAAGAATTAGGCATGTGCATAATTAAAATACTGATGAAAGAGGAAGAGAAGGATTCCAACAGTGTTCTGTCCTGGGCTGTGCTTCATGTTCATAGTGCCAAGGTTTTACTCATTGGAGTAGCTGATCTTTATGCTGTTGTTTTAAGGATGCACTGTGATGCCCAGAACCACACTGCTTCAACATGTTTGACCTTTCCTGTGACTTCTTGTCTGTGCTTGTAAAATGGAGATATCTCTGGTTATCTGCTGTGACCCAGGGGAAGGGTCTCTCTGCTGTCCAGCACACCATCTCCAGTGTGAAATATGTTTGCTTTTATCAGTAAGAAACAGAAGGGGGGAAAAGATTTGCAATTTTGATTTGGATTCTGTGATTACTTTTTTCCCCTTTTCTTAAAGCTCACTTCAAGCCTGTTACCATCTTAAGAAATTTTAATTAAGCAAGTAAAATAAAGAAGTTTTTCTCTGGCAATATTTTCTACCTCCTATTCCATAAATACAGGCATCTTCCTTCTCCTAACATGCAAGCCCTCGCAAGCTGGACATGGCTCAGCTCCAACAAAGCTAGAGAGAGTGGCCCTAGCATCTTGGGACACTCTGTGAGGAGCAGAGGGTTCAAGCCCAGAAGCTCAGTGTTGTGCTGCCTGTGCTAGAATAGGGCAGCTGAGCAGAAAGGGAGCAGGAAAGAGGAAAGGGAGGTGTTTCCATCCCCCATGGTTGAAATATGGGGGATTAGGCTGCCTCCTCAGGGAAGGGTTTAGTGTGGATGGTAGCACCCCCTGTATTGCCCAAGACAGAATTATGCCCCTGCCTAATTCTGACTCACCCTAGGCAGCTTTCCACACAGTTTCCAGGAGCAGTCTGTTCCCTACAAACTGATCCTCAGCTTCTCTGTTTTATTCCCTTAGGGCCTTTGGAGGCAGAGTGCAGAGGCACTGACATTAAAAAGACTCTGTCTGCCATGGGTAGGTCTTCTAAATGACCTTGCTGCAACAGGCAGCTATTTCAGGCATGGCAATGCTGAAATTAAGCACTTATTACTATACATTCTCTGACAATGCAAATTGTACAGAAGAATTATTCATGACCAGCAGAGCTCTGTATGACCTAGATTCCTTGCAGAGATTATTAGTGAGCTCTTCCAGTCATGGCCTCAGGCCCTGATAATGAAGTGCATCAGCTAGGAGCTGGATCGATCAAGGCTGATGTGTGCAAGTGTTCCCTGCAGCACTGATCCCCAAAAGCTCTTTCCCAGAGTGCACTGGCTTAATAGGCATGATCTTTAGGAGAGCACCTCTTCTATTGTTGTTTTGAATCCAGCTCAGCTGAAGTATTGGGGTATTTCAGGTTCCTTGATCTAGTGTCATTTCTGAACACGAGTTCCGATGGGGCTCTGGCTATTAATTTCTGTGCTGTCACATCCACAGCTGTCCATAAGAGACTAAACACATTGTGTACAAGAATCCAGTAACTGAAGAGAGATGAAGTCTGTTGAAGAAATCTTGTCCTGGGGGAATTAAAAAAAGAATTTTGTCCTTTTGTGTTAAGCAGCTTGGTTTAATCGTGATGCACGTAAGTGAGATGAAATTGTAAGTATCTCTGGAAGAAACAGAAGAAATATAGGCAGCTGATGGAAAGCTGGAATCTGGACAAGATGTGCACTCTGGTTTGGATCTCCCAGCCATAAAGTTACAATGAAGGCAGAAGGTGTCAGGACCACATTAAGTAATGCAGGAAGCCCCCCAAGGTAACGCAGAGCAAAGCTGCATCATTATCTGCTGTGCTGGATTGAATGGGGTGTAGGAAAAATATTAGATTAGCACCCAGTGGGTGTCTTCCAAATTTTTACAGCTATAGGGCCAGTTTGTAGCTCCACTTGGGCAAATTTGGGAGAGCACCTGTTCTGTTTTCGTGATGGATCAGGTCCACTGAGAAACAAACGTAGCTTGAATCTGGGCAGTTTCAGCAGGATGCCTTTAGGGGCTTTTGCCACCTTATGGGCTGATGGCTGTGAGTTATGGCCATGGTAAAGTAGAACCAAGTTAATGCAATGACTCTTGTCTTGAGTTTAATCCCTAGAAAAAACATGTTGTTTTGAAAGAATTTGAAGACAAATCAGAATGAAGGCAAATCAGCTGCTTTAGCCTGGCCTGAGGAGGAGAGAGTAGAGAGTCTGAGAGTTGTTTAGCAGTAATTTAGAGCATGGTAAAAAGTTTTCTGCTAAGAAGTTTGTCATATTAAAAAAATATCCATCTTTTTAAAGTCAGGACCAGGCATCCTCACCTGAATGGCTCAGTGATTATGAAACCCTACGTGATCTCTTTCAGAATACGAGGTGCCTTATTAGAGAAAATAGAAAAAGATCTTCTGGAATTAAAAGTTATGTGTTCCATCCTTTTTATTGAGACTAAGAAGGGAGCAAGACCTCTCCAAAAAGCCTGTGGTCACTGCTAGGGAGGTGTTGCAAGTGCCCTCGAGTGAAATGTGTGATCAAGCAGAAGACTTGCATTAGCAACAGCAACTAGCACTGTCACTTAGAGCAGCAGCTCTTGAAGGAGATTTCTAGAAAGGCAGCTAAAGCTGCCCCTTGGCCACACGGTGGCAGTTCATTCCTAGCTATTCTGCAGCCCTCCTGTTTCTCTGATCAGCAAGAGAACCGGGGATTAAAGGGAAAGGGAAGTGTTTTGTCCTCAACAGACGGTCACTGTGTGTATCTGTTATTCACTTCTAGGCTCCTTAATTCACAAGCTTCTTTTTAAAATGATTTTATTTTAATTTTTTTAAAATTTTTAATTTTTTTGTTCATTTGTTCTGTTTTGGTTTTATTTATTTTTTTTTTACAGTTTCCAATTAACGTTAGTTCTTTAAATGAGCTTACTCTTCCAGGGAGATTATTTCCTTAGGAAATAAATAACCATGACATCATAGGAGACACTGAGACCTCAGTAAATCATGTCTGAGAAGCCGACTACTTTCCTCTGACTGTGTCTGGAAACAAATGAATAAAGTAATGTCACTGCCAGAAACAATACACTATTTTGCACGGAAAATATAGAGATGGATTAAAAATAATAAGCAGAGGATCTGAAGATTCAGTTCAGTCTTGAGATAGGCCTGAGCTAAGAACTTCTGACCTGACTCTGAAGTTCCTTCCAAGACCCAGGAGAATCAGTATATGAAGTTTCCAGCTTCTTGGGGCCTGTAATGCTGTTATTCCAGAATTTACTAATCCAAGAAGCTCAGTTAGTCGAAAGGTAACCTGCTCCTGCACCAGCTGCTCTGGTGTCTTCCAGGAGTATGTTTTAGTGCATGCAAGCTAAACTTCTTGAGTTGTTTCATTTTGTTTTATGCCAAAATACTCATTTGCAGAAAGAAGAAAAAAACCAAAAAAGGAATCTGTCTTTGCATTGGTTATGACTCCACATCAGCAATAGGAGCGTTCATCAATTCAGATGGCTCTGTGGTCCCAGAGTGTTCAGATTAATGAGGCTCCCTGCATTAATGAAGCCCAGGTATAACATCAGCACTGGGACTGCTCAGATGCAAGATTCTTAGCCTGGGCTTGCTTGTGGTTTGATGTATGACACTGAGTACTTGTTAACTGACAAACACAGTGCTGTCATCTCCCGAGACCTGTATGAGGAACAGGCAAGGGAGAAGGGGGATAGATCAACAATAAAATACTCTGTGCTATTCCTTACTCACAGCTGGATTTAGTGTCACTTCACTTCAGAGAATTGATAAATCACATTCTTACCCTTCAATAACTTCACTTTTCAGTTTCCAATATGCAGGATGAATTTTTGCACCCCTCACTTCAGTGATATAAGTCTTTACTGTTCCAGAAAAGCAAGCAGTTCAGTGGAAGGACTCCAGTGTGTGCAGATCTGATTGGTAATTACAGCTGAATAAACCAAAGTGAGTATAGTCAGGGCCAGATTTGCAGTCACCCTGAGTGGGATTTTCAAAAGGCACATAACTAGCCTCAGTGGGAGTTAAGTGACTCTGACAATTGCACTGCTTTTGGAAAAGACAGTCTGGAGTCAAGCTTGAGGAGACACAGCTCCACTTCTAGGAATTAAATTAGACTCACAAGAAGTCCAGAATTAGCCTCTATTTGTCACCTCTAAGCCTACTAACCTTAAGCCTTTGAGCGGTGGAAAGAAATAGTTGTCCCACACCTTTGTCAAGTTTACTGCTGTCTTCCTGCAGGGCTATGGTTGTTGCTGATGTTCCCATGTAACTTGGGCCCTAAGGACTGATTCATTATATGCCTTGAAGTGAAATTACTCGCAAACTTACAATCTCTATGAATGTCGTGTGAATATGAGAACTGTTGCTGCTCTTCTATTCATAAAAGTATGTCCAAGGACTTTTGAAAAAGTACCCCACTGACAGGAGATACTTGCACATGACAAGTTGGCATTTTCCACACACAGGATGTTATGGCACCATCTCACCACTTGCCATTCCTCAGGAAAAGATTTCAGACTTGTTCTACCCTGAAGTGGAATATGAAAGATTAGAGTCCAATCTCTTTCACTATGGTAGATCTGGAGCTCCTCTCCAGACTTTAGGGAGCTGAAGGGAAATGAGACAGAAAAAAATGAAGTAAGTTAAGAGATACTTCAGGATAAAGAGATTCAGTACAAGTATTTCCTTTTCAAACACAGCATTTGCTTTTTCAATTTTTAAATGGTGTATTGCCTTACAGCAACAGAGATCAGCCGGACTTGCCAGGTGCAGTTGGGATGCAACTTGTGGAGAGCACCAGTCAGCTGAGAGTTTGGGCACATGATGGGCTGCATTTGGCTGCCTAGACCTACCTTGAGACTTATAAGCTGACTTAGCAGCAGCATGTGGAGCAGTCAGAAGCCCTCTTGCAGAATCTGAGGATTTCAAAGTTGAGGTTGCTGTATTAGAAAGAACATGCCACCCCACCCCAGCATCTCCTGAGCAACTTCATGGTTTCACCTTGAAACACTCAGCTCAGAGTCAGCCCAACAAAAATACTTTCCATTTTCTTCAGAGCAATATGCCCTGCTCTCCTGGGGAAGGATATATGGAAAGGCCAATGGTGGGGTTTATGTTTCTCTGTGGATCTCTCACTCCTGTGGACCATGGGATTGGAACATTCAAAACTGGTGTGCTATTTAAAAAAAAATAAAAAAATAAAAAAAAAGAGAGAGAGGGGGAGAAGGAAAAGAAACTCACAGCTGGTGTGCCAGAAGAACAGCAACAAGCAGGATGAACTTGGTTGATGCAAAACACTGAGAGCACCTGCCTTGCAGAAAGTGTGAGCAGACAGCCAAACCATGGTAAGCTTCTGTCAATATCGCTGTTTAAGATGAAAATATGCAATGAGGGAACACTTTTAAAAAATTCAATAGCAAGCTTTGTAAGTCAGATTTAAATGCCAATTGCTGTGTGGTTTTCCCAAACAAAACAGTTGCCTTTTACTCAAGTCTGATAGGAGATCCATTAATTTCCCCTCTTTATTCTGTCAATAGTTTAGCCATATTGGTTCTAAAAAGATTCAAATTACCCAGAGATTATTTCTTGTAACTGTCTTTAATTACAATCTGGCTTCAAAATTTACTATGTCGTCTTTATGGAAACTTGAATTTCTGATGAGAAGAATTTAGGACCCGGGGTCAAAATGAGCAGAGCTATTAAAAGAACAAATGTACACACAAAATGAGAGCATTTTTGTTTTCTTTAGAGGCTTGCCATTACATTTTAACTAGCATTTCAAGATCTCTGTTTTTCCCCTGTTATTCCATGAGGCATAATATGTTTTCCCTTCCTTTAGTATGGATTTTTCAATTCCTGTCTGAAATCTCTTATTATAGAGAACTTTGGTAAAGAGATCTGGGAAAAAAAAACTCAAGTATTTTATCCTCCAGAAGAGAAGTACTGGTCCTGGGTGGGCACTTTTGTAATAGGGCTAGAGAGGGTTAAAATCTGATTATGTGGTGAGAGGGATTATCAATAGAACTGGGGCCCCCACAGCTCAGTGCTTCACTGTCAAAATTAATTCTGAGCAGCCTATTCCAAAAGTCAATGCCAGGTCATATTCCCATAGAAGTTGAGCACTTGTGCTTAGTGCAAAACAGGGAACAACTCAAAAGAGGCAAAGACATCCCCCACTGGTGGTGACAAGGTGTGTTTATCTGTGAAATTAGTAATGCCTTACCTGTCACCAGCTTCACCTTTACCCTCTGGGATTCCCTTTGCTGTGTGTCACAAGACAGACTTGTTCATTTGGACAACCTGTGTTAGAAATTGGCAAATGGCTCACAAAGACCCACTTGGCAAGGGGTGATCCACCACCTCTCTCTTGGGTGGAGGAAAGCCATGAGCCAAGGCCACACTCAATGCAAATGACCCTTTTGGGGGAGGTGGCCATGGACTGGAAGGGTTTCCTGTGCCAGGAAAGAGGCATCTGTGCAAATAACTCCGTGCTGTGGCTTGGGCTGGGAAAACATCCATCGGGAGAAACTCACAGATCAATCTCCACTGCCTTTTGCATTGACAGGAAGGATGGTTTTGTTAACAGACTACAGAAAGTACATTTACAGATTGAAAAAAAGACCTCATGGAGGTCACAGCATGCTAATAACTGAGCCCATTATTTTGGGGGTATGCTTTTTTTCAGCAGCAATGCTAAATAACAGGCCCATGGCACTGGACATCTTAGAAATGTTGACATTTATGGAAAAATGAGTGGTGAGCTTCCTCACTAGTAATTTTTGAAAAAAACTGTTTCAGTGGCTGCTGGGCGGTTTGCATGGCACACAGCTCTGTTCCTCAGGAAAGAATTTCCATCTCAATCTGCATTGCTTGCCTTAATTATTAATATGAAGACTAAACACAGACAGATGGCAAAATAAACTCTGTTAGGTTGGTGTCAATCTGAAGTTCCTTCCACCAGCATATAACTGGGAGCAGTTATTGAGCCAAAACATATAGAAAGCTCTTGATGCAGCCTGAGATGTCACAGTTTGCAAAAACCACCACCACCCCCTCCCCAAGAGTCAAGTTCTTGGCCTCTGGGGCCTGTATATCAAACTGGAGTGGATGGTGACATTTGTAGAGATTTTCTGGCTCTCTTCAGTGTATGCACACAGGCTTAGGTTGGGCCTCACACTCATTTTTGTCTGGATCTGGCAGCTTGCTTTCTGTGCTGAGCTGATAGTAGTTTTGTCTTTCAGATGTTTACTTGTGTTGTGCCTGCAATCATGCCAGAAACATTCAGGCTCTTCTGCCTGTGCTCTGATTTTCTGTTCTCACTGAAATGGGTTTGAACACTGTGGTTTTCTTCTTCTCCTCACCCCAGTATAACTGTGTTTCTCTGGTGGTGCCTTACTGCATTAACGTCAGGAGAAAAAGAAGAAAAATGTAATGATAGGAGTAGCTGAAATACAAGAGAAAGACGACTGACTGAGGGAAGCATTTTCTATTAGATGTAAAGAAATGCATACAAGTGAACTCTTCTGGACAGGGTACATGGGCACACATTCAACCTGTAGAACTCTGGCTGGGATGGCTCTTACCAGCTAAAGACATCCAGCATAAGCTATGCCTCTGCTCCCTGTGCAGTCACCAGGGGCTCAGATAATGCAGGTTATTCATCTCAGGGAGCGGGATGAGTGGGATGAATCACCTTCTGAAAAGATCTTTCTTTCGCACTGTATAAAAGAACTTGAGACAGTTGGCTCTGACTGCTTGCCTGACTTTTAGCAATCCAAAACTAAGCAAAACAAATTGCAAATCTTTTCTTTGCAGCCTGCATATCTCGGAGCCGTGTGCCATTCAGGCTGCTACCCAGAGCTGCTTGAGTCTAGTGCTCTTGTTTTGAAGTGGAAAGGAATCATATACTTACACACACTGTGAGTAGCCTGAGCATTTCTCTGTCCCTTCCTCTGTAGTTTTTGTGTTGTTTCCATGATGCTTACCAGGCCATCAGAAAAGTGTTGGAAATTAAATCAACCTCAGTGGCTGCACTTGGAAGGTATTTGAATTTTCTACTGGCTGCTTTATGTCATTAGTATCTCAGATCTAGAAAACAGTCATGTCAGGACTGTTGGATAGTGTGGATAAGTGTTGGGAAGTGTGGATATGAGTGATGTTTAGTGTAGGGAAGGCCTCAAAGAGGTGAGCATTGAGTCTTGCATATTGCCTGTGCAGAGGGAAATGTTTAGCATAACACACTGGTGTAGCTCAAGGTTTTCTGAAACTTAGTGATTTTTGGTATTCAACTTAAAACACTTGGTGATCAGGTGCTTTGGAGTATCTCAAACTGAGTACCCAAAACATACTTTTGAAACCATTGAGCTAACCACTATTCTAAACTAAAGCCTCCTTCCTTTCTCAGCCTTTGCCTGCCCCCATTGGGCCAGAGACTCTTTCTCATGCAGGTAGCATCTGACACACCAGGACCAGGGTGTTGTTTGGGCCTTCTAGAAGTTGCTAAAGTGCAGAGATGCAGAGGGATGCAGGCTATACACATGCTCTTAGGAAGGATTGTTTGGGATCTTCTGCCTAGTTTTCTTATCTAAAGCATCTATGGATCTTCCTTATCAGCAGGGAAGGAGGAGAGATCTCTGAGTTGAAAATTCTTAGGATAAACAGACATAAAGAGATAAGGCTCTTTAAAGAGATAAGGCTAAAGGACTACACGTTCTTTTCTCTCATGTCTTTTTTTCCCCTTGCATTTCCTTGTTAAGGAATAAGTTTGACCATAACTCCTGGAAAAAGCACAGAGGAACCCCTGCCTGCATTCCTCTCAGCCCATTGCTTCAAAAATCTCTTGACAGTTATTGACTCAATTTCTTTACTGCTCCTTGGGAATAGCTTTTATAAAATCAAGAAGTTTAGGGAATGCTCTGCCCTTCTTTCTGGTTCTCCTGTGTTCAGTCCTGTCAATGGCAAGATAATTTTCAGAGGGAACTAGATGGGGTGATTTTCCCTCTACATTACCTGAAGTTGTTGTCGTCTGTATTTTTCATAACCCAGGCAGAACCCAAACCCACCTTCATGACCTACGCTGTCTGTGATGATGTTATTGATCTGAGAAACCTGCGGCATGCGAAGTGAAGACAGTTGGCTACTTCTCTGTATCTTAGAGAACCCTACCACCTATCCCAGGGCCTCCTGGCAGAACTTGCTGTCTGCCAAGATGCCAGATTGTGGCACATTTGCCTGTGGCCTCTGTCTGAGGGCAAGAGGGAATGATTGCCCATCCCAGGGTAAGCCCTGCGAGGATTTGTCCTGCAGATGACAAGGCCTTTCACTTGGTTTTGGTGAAAGGACATGCAAAGTGCATAAGTATATATAACCTGTTTCTGCTTTATTTCAGTGTCCCAGGCCTTTCCCTCTTTTCATGAGGGAAAGCATGAGCACATGAGCTGACCAGTTATCTGCCTTTGGGAACCACGTAACTCCACAAACTCTGTTCCTTCACTCATGAGAATCTCAGTTCAGGCACCTTCAAGCCCCTCCTGGAGGTTGTCTCTACAAAGAGATGGGGAATTGGGTACCACTGCTCAGGCTACCTAAAAGCAGAGCATCTCTGTGTGAAAAGGCAGTGTCTTGTTCTCTGAATTCATACTTGAATAAGATCAACAGCCCTCTCTGTCTCTCCCTGTGGACAACCAAAGTCCATAAGAGACAGGCAGAACTCCTGTGTGACTTGTCCCGAGCTAGCCTTCATTTTCATTAGTAATATCTCAAAATATCAATAAACTCCCAGAAGCAAAAAAAAGGGGATGTCTCACTTGAGTAGATTAGGTTATTTTTCTGTCTTTGATCAAGACATATCTTTTAGGCCCAACAGGTAATATGCTGATTTCACCAGCAGCTGATTTGTCCAAGAAATTTTGAGTGCCTTTAGGGCTTTAGCAATGCTTTGAAGCTCTGCTCTCAAACAAATGCACCATCTTTTCATGTGGAAAGGAGGACAAATAGAGTAATGTTTTTTCACTGCTATTTTCTCAGGACAGGTGTTTGTCATGTCATGCCAGGCAAGGCAGAAGTACCACCTCCCATCTGAAATGGCAGTGTGTTTCTGCATGTCAGGCTTTGGATGAAACAGGTAGGGACCAGCTACACGAGCATCACAGCTGGCAGGTATGACCAGTAGGCAGGGTGGTGACATGCTTCTTGGTCAGGTTGCAGATGGCAGTCCCTTAACCAGGCCAATCAAAACTAGAAAAGGTAGTATGAACAAGCCTAAGCTACCTGTGAGCCATACCTGTGTGTGTCTAGAGATGCCTTGCATCCTGCACATGATTTGCATTATCTGTGCTAAAAAGTGCCAGAGATCTGAGATCTGGGTTGGTGTTTAAGACCTATCCACTTGCAAAGAGTCAGCACTGATTGTTCATTTAAAGAGCAAGATTTATTTTCTGTTCATGTGTATTACTGTGAGCATCACATTGTGGGCTGTGAGAATCATGTTAGAGATTAATGGCTGTTACTCTTAGTCCTATGGCTTTAACTTTATCATATTCAAATAGCTGTGGTTGTGCAGCTGGTGCCTGTTTGCAGTGACAGATACTCTATAAATAACATAGTCAGAAAATGATAGAGATAGCATTTAAAGGGTCAGATGAACATCATGGGGATGGGTTTATAATTTTATGTTGGGTGTGGGAGACACAACTTGCTTTTCCAGTTTTTAGTAGTATAATTACAAAATTTCCTGGTGTTTCCATTTCAGAAAGGCACTCATTTTCTTGCACCTCCCCACCAGCACATTCACACGCAGGCTTCACAGTTTGAACCATTCTTACTCTGGATGAAATTCTGAGCCAGATGTTGAATTCAGTTCTGGTGTAAACCTGGAATCATAATGCCTTCACTAAAATTATTTGAGATTTACAAAGTTGCAGGAACATAAATCATTATTAAATCTGCTTATAATAGTCCTTTATTTGGCATATTTTATACCAAATAATCCTGTTGATGAGTTAGCTAACAGCAGAGATCCAAGTTGAGCCAGAAAGAGAAAAGATGTGTCATCAATAAGCTATAAAAAAGGAAGGATTTGATGCAGAATAATTTATCTAAACCATTAGACCACAATATGAAGCTGTGACTGCATTTAAATCAGGTAACCTGGAGTCTGTTGCCAGAACTCTTCAGCAGTGAAGTGAAAATGGAAATTTTTAATCATGAAGAGGAGGGTAATGGGGAAGAGAAGCAAGTAGTATTGCTTGTGCTGCACAAGTTTAACAGCCCAAAAGAGGAAAACAAGAATGGACACAAATGCAGAAAATGGAGCCTTTCATAAAGATAATAAGGTACATTCAACGATTTACAGAAATGAGGAAAATTGCTTACAATTTTCTCTGCCAGTTTGGAGGGTTTTTCCATCTACCAGAAATATTTTAGACACAGCACACATTACAGCCTTGAAGTTTAAAGAGCGATGGAGACGGACGACTTGGAGTGTGCTTTGTCTTTCCATTCTTAGAGGGCAATTGTCTGTCAGCTAAATCAAGCCAAGTGTCTGTATTTTATATAGGTATAAATGACTGAAGGGTACTTCTTGAGTGTGATTCAGCTGTCATATTTTAGATGTCTGTTTTCAGATGGATGAATTGCACCACAGAAATGCCTGTTTCTTATTGACTATAAGGGGAGCCTGGGGTGACCAGATCATATAATGGGAAAACATAACAAAAATGTGTAAGAGAGTATTTGAGGAAGAGTGTATGAGCATGTAATGAAAGAATGCATCATCACTCTTTCACAGACTGAAGCAAAATGAATATTGCATTCACCACTGACATCTCATATTTGGTAAGTGTGTATCTTTCAGCTTTTGTGTTATCTGAGTGTATCATGTTAAAACAGTCTACCAAGATGATTCATGTCATGCACAGGAATATGAGCACACTCACATATGGTCTTCTCTATGCTATTCCCTAAACAGCCCAAGATGAAGCTTCTCAGGAGACAAAGAACTCAACGTTGTCATGAAACCGAGAAAAGAAAACCTACTGGGATATTGTGCAAAGTGTGTGAAATTAAGGCAAGGTGAGAGAATATCATCTTTACCTCCTCTACAAGGATTAGAATGAGCTATGGGTCTCTGCAGTACAGACACCTTCCCACGAGGGAGACAGCCTGCTGAATATAAGTATTGTAGACAGTGAGTCACCAAAGATGATGTCACTGATTTATGCAAGAATTGCAGAGTTTGGATTTGGTGGAACAGGTTTTCCTGTCTAAATGCAGCCAGATCATGATGTACAGTGAGTTTATTTGCTTCTGACTGTAGTGGGACTTTTATTTGTATGGTGGGATGCATTGGGGTTAGCTGCTCAGGAAAAATACATATTCTGAACATCCTTTTGTTGTTGTTTTCCAATTATTTTGTGTACATTTTGTTCTGAAAAGAGGCTCATTTTTCAGCAATTATATAATTGCTGTGGTTCCTTATACAACCAGAAGAGGAGACAAAAATTGTTTTCAGTCAGCTATGCAGACAAGAGTATGAAGTGAAAAAAAATGCAATACGTCTTTGATATTTGTTTTGGATGGGAAGGATGATGTCTAGAAGGATGATGAAGAGGAAGAAATAATTAATTCTTTATAAAGATTATAACTTACCAGCAGATAAGCACTGCTGATGGATAGTACTACCACTACTGGTGCTTATATATGCACACACACACACACACATATATGGAATTTAGAAAAAAAAACATACACTGTCTAAGGACAGGATCTCAGCTTTAAGGGTCATGGATCTATAAAATTACAAAATTCATATATAATAATAATTTATATACATTCCCAGATGTGCTACAGTTCTGGGTTTTTGAGGGGTCTGTCTTTGGCATTTTTTTGGACCCTTCCACTGGCAGTTAGAGAATAACTGCACTTTGGTCAGCCACAGAATTTCAATGGGCTGAGGCAGCCAAGTTATTGCCATTTGTACCAAGCCACAGGAACTGCCACTATTGCTGTTCCCTGCTCATAAAAATATTTGTAAGGAAGAAAGCCTCATCTCACAAGTCACTGAGGTAGCCTCCAGCAGTGTACAAAAGAGTTTTGTGTAGCAATTAAAAACATATTTGTTTTTTAAACATGGTTTCTGGCAACATTTTAGAAAACTTGCTTTCTGGACTTATTATAGTATCCATAAAACCATGTTGTGGGCAGAAATTTTGCATTGGACATCAATTTCAACATGATAACTAAGTTTTTCTGATGTTCTGCTTTTAGGCTTATTTTGGGAAACTAAAATTAATTTGGTTATTGCTATTTTGCATGTGACAGTACATGGGTGTAGGCAGGCAGGTGATGCTTAATGGCTCTTCCTTGGTACACCAGCACAAACCTGTTGCTTTTACTTTGGTAAGGTTGTGTTTACCAAGAATAAGATGATGCTTGTTCACACTGTCACAAGAAACAAACAAACAAACAAATTAACTTTCATCCTGCTTCAAAGAAATATTTCAAACTAGTACATTGGCTTATGTTTCTTTCCTTAATCAAATAAAACAGCTAGCCACATTTTCAGTTCATTCTTTTGAGGAAAGGTGTAACAAAAGCACCTCTGCAGGCAAAATAAAATGAAGGTTCACTCAAATAGTTCAGATTCCTCTGAAAATCTGAAAACAAACTTTTTTTCCAGATTTTCCATAGGAAAGATGATATCTTTCTACAAAGCAATTTTGGTAAGATATTTTGTTTTCTAGAAAACAGTTATTTTTACATTAATTGACTAGTGTTGTGAGACCTTTTCATTGTAGAAAAAGATTATTCCTGAAGGTGCAAAGAGAAGAAAGCCATCCAACACCTTCAGCAAGATTTTTTTTTATTGTTTCAGCACCTCCTGTGCTTCTCAAAAACTTCTTGGTCTTAGTGTCTCTATTTTGTCTTATGTTCTTTTAAAAAAAACTTGTACCCTATTTTTGAGCCTGTTTATCCAGAGAAGCTTTGGTCTGAAGACACATGATTGTGCTGTGCATTTTCATCCCACTCTGTGTTTGGTGAAGCATGAAGGCAGTGTACTTGGTTTGAACATAGAACTAAATCTTATTTCAGTCTATGGACTTGCTCCTTACCTGGAACAAATTTCCCCCTCCTGCCTTGAAACTGATGCAGATGGATAGATAAGTTTATTTTATTTTATTTTTTGTGTACCCTTTCTTATCTAATGTTGGAAATTGAGGAACATCACATTGTTGACTTGATGTCTGCATGAATATACCTGGGAAATGAAAACCATCTCAGTCAGCATTGCCAAAATGAGTTGTACATCAGGACTGGGATACTGGGGGTATGTGTCCTTTATCATTAGTGTTTCCCAAGGGAAGGAGCTGTGTCTGAAGGAGGAAGTCTGGCATCTGCAGAGTCACACATCTGTCAGAAACTGAAGCACAGAACTGAAGAATTTAGTCAGCTGAGGACCCTTCTATAGCCAGTGGGGAGAGGGAGTCTCCAGAACACCTCTTCAGAGGTTCAGAGCTCAGAGCACACATCAAGCTCTTAGAGCAGCTGATTTTATCCCTTGACTACAAAGGAAACTTAGGGCGACAGTGTCCTTACATTAAGCGTGATGGTGTCTCTACATTAAATGCCTTAAACTGGCATCAACCATGCTGATGTAAACACTGGCTTCCCGAGATCTTTCTTGAAGACAACAGTAGCAGCAGGCTCTTCTCCCAATGTAAGAATAAGAAACAGGGTCTCACATCATCCAGTGTGTCTTTTATTCCTTTTATTTTTCTCTCTCACTATGATATCAGTCTTCCCTTGTCTTACCCGTCCACACACACCTGCAGACACACACACATTTGGGTATTATCTTACATTTCTTTTGAAAGAGGGTTTTAAAAATCTTTATTCATAACTTTCCTCCCTTCCTTCAGCTGTGGATTTAGCGAGCAGATATGAATATTCAGAAGTTCACATCAGGAATATAGAATCCAGGGACCTGTTCAGATAAATATTTTGTTGTCATCCATCTACCAGTTACCTTTTCCATTTTCAGCAGAAGAAAATGTGTCTCAGCTTTTGTTCTCAAAGCAAGAGGAGAAAATTAATCTAAGTTGTGGAGAAAATTAATCTAAATCATGAAGAAACCAGTCCATGCTGAAGCTCAGAAATATTTCTTTACTTCAGTATTTGTGGAATGAATGGAGGGAGAAGAAAAAAAAAAATAGAAGAAGAAAAAAGAAGACTTAAACAACAACAAAAAAAGATCTTAAGCTTTTGTGATTATGAAGAATTGTAATACAGAATATCAGCTCTTCTGGAGTTTGTTTGTTTTTTTTTCCTGCTAACACCCTCCCATTGCAAGCACCCAACATCCTAAATATTATTTTCTAGTATGATCAGATTGTCCTTCCATTGTCATAGTTGCACTCAGTAAGAGCTTTAGTGCTGACCTCAGTGGAAACAAAGATGAGTTGCCAATGAGCATGTTATAAAAACTTTTCATTAATATATCACTACAATAATGTTGGCTCCATCCATCTTCTTAACAGTTTCTTTTGAAACACTTCATCTTCTTTATCAAGGTGACAGTTGTTTGTTAAAATGTCTTTAAAACCTTCCAAGTGTCTAGCATTCTGCTCCATGAAACAAGTTCTCCATTTGTTGTATCATAAGGCAGGAACTGGAGATGATGGGTTGCAGCAAGGGCAGGATGTTTCCTACCAAGACTTTTTGGTGTGTACATGTCCTAGACAGCTAGTTATGGTCTTCTATTCTGTGGCCAGATGTAAGAGCCAAAGTCATAGGTTAGCTTATTGTCTACAGCTAGGGCGTGGAAACAAGGAGAGACCATGGTGCTGCCAATGAATAAGATACATCTCTTTCTGTGGAGGATTGTGATGAAAAGAACCCATGTTTGCACCTCCTCTTGTGTAGCAGGCTTTACTCCATTATTTGTACCAGCCTATTATTGCAGCTTTCCTTCCCAAGTGTATTGGGATGTTGGGACAGGCCCTATTAGATGAGTCTAAAAACCACTAAGCACTGCTAGATTGTGTTGCTCCTCTCACAGACTAATCCACGTGTTGGGAAGGAGTAAAGGAGAAATTGCATTGGTAGTGCATTGGTAGTGTCATTGGCCTGTGGTTTTATTGAAAGAATGGATAATCTGGATGGAGTCCAGGCAGTATGTGATGCACTCTGCAACTTGGAGTAACTAGAGAGCAATTCCTTGACACTGCACCACATGACAAGGCAAGCAACCTTGTCCTGATGAATCAATGGTGCCTGAAAGACCCAGAGCTTTCAGACCAGCTAGAGAGGAAAAAGGAAGACCTCAGGATCTTTCCCAAGAACCTGGAGGCAGAAAAGACAGAGAACTTGTTGTATATCATGTTGTCAAAATACTCTGGTTTAATTTATCAGTTTAAGGAAGGAGAAAAGGTGGACACAGATCCTGCTGCATGTTCCTTTCTTTTCCTCTGCTTATAGTTTTCCTAGTAAATCTCATTTTAAGCTTTGCAGCCCCCTTTGTAACAGTGTAAGGTATTCTTTTCCTCTACATGATGAATTACAACACCCAGAACATACAAGCATCATCAGGGACCCTCACAGCTATGATGATGGGGAACAGATGGCTGCACAAGAAGACCAGGCCTTGCCTGGGAACTCCAGCAGTGAAAGCTGCATTGTAAATTCATGCCTGAGTACCACTGGTACAAAGATTTTCAGAAGATAACCCTGTTACCAAGAAGTAGAAGTAGTTCACAGCAGGAAAGGAGGGCATTTGTGGCTTGTGTATTGCTTTGTTTTCAATCTGGAATACAGCAACTCAGCAAAGTCCCATCCAACACTTGCTAAGCAAAAGTTTTTAGCTACTCCAGTCAGAGGTGTCTTCAGTTGATTTCAGGTGTCTTCATGATTTGCTACCCGCTTTACATGTGTTTGTTTGTGTTAGAGCTCTGAGCTTCAAACTTGACTGCACAAAAGGGTGACCATGAATTTGGTATTCTACAAATTCACTCCTTTAACTCTTCACAGAAAACAGGGGCTCAGAGACATTCTCCGATTACAGCTACACCAGGAGGCACAAGAGTGTCCCTAAACTCCTGGGGGCAGCTCTGTATCCTCACCCTTCCCAACTCCACAATGCACCATCTCCCTTGGCTCACCACCTCACCCCAGATCACTGCTTTCCATAGGCAGAAAAAAAATCACAGAGTGGGAGAAGAGCTGAGGTATACTTGTTAGCAGGTCCTCAGTTTGTCAGTCCATGACTCTGCATGACACCTCCACAGCACAGGAGAGAAGTTTCCTTTGGTCCCATCCTGCTGCTTAGCATGAGGTCTGCTCTGTGGCTCTGAGCTCTTGCACCTCAGAAAAATCCTGTCTTAAGAAATGCCTTTGTGAACAGGTGCAAAATAGAAAAGATTTGTGTTCTGCCCATCTTGGCTGGGGATATTAGCATACTCAGGCTTGGAATTCAAAAGAAACTTGGAAGTGAGGTGTTCACAGCACACATTATTGACCAAACAGGGAAAGATGGGAATCTTTTCTATGCTTACAGGGAGCTTTTCATCAGCTATTAGACCAACTAATAGGATTTTGGCAAATCAGAGAAATCTGGTGTCAAAGTCTGTTACTGACTTGGTCAAATAGGAATAGAAGTCTTTATGAACAGATGCACATCTAAGAGCTGACTTCTTCCTCTGGAGAATTGGATTCCTGTGCAGTACACCTCAGTGATGTTGTGACATTCACAAATACCTGTGCTGCTTCTGAACCCATCCTAATAGTGAACATACTAAATTCAATGTATTGCAAGTTTGATTAATTAGGCAATGTCGACAGGGTTTATATAGTACTCCTGTTACTGTTTTCATTGGTGTTTGGTTTTGTGTGTGTGCCCTGTTTGGCTGTTTTTATTTGGTTTTATAATAAGCTTTCTTCTGTCTAACCAGACCGAACCTGTGGTGATCATAGGAAGTAAAACTGACTGAAAATCTGATTGATAGAGTTCCTTCAGAACTGCAGCCAGCAGCTCTTGTAAAGTGACACTCTCTAGCTCTTTTCCATCTATTGAGATAAGAATTCAGAGATCTTTTCAATTTCCTTTTCACTCATTTGTGTAAAAAACCAGAACCCAAACTAAAAATTTGTCACTGGGCAACCTATAAAATTATAAAAGAATTATTTGCTTACCCATGATAAGGGCCACTATTTATCCTTCCCATGGGTGAACACTCATGCTTTCAATGGAAATGGAAACAGCACCTCATAAGGCTGGCCCATTACTTTGAGTATGATTTACATCCATGGCAACTTTTCCATTGACTTCACTGATTTGCAGACGTTGGGTATTTTGTAACTAGAATTTCCTACTGTCAGGATGAAACAGTATGAGATGAATACCTGGTGACTGGATTTGTCACAGCCCCCATGACTAGCCAGGCACTAAGAGTAGCCAGGCACCAAGAGTTGCATTTGGTATGGGATTTGCCCCCAGCAAGATCATGAACCTCACATCTGAAGGACTTGGTAGGGATGACTGATAGGGACAACTGAATTATTGCTTTGTAATAGGTGATTTATATGTGGGCAGATATTTAATCAAGACCTCAATTTCCAGTGAAAGTCAGAATATTGGCACTTCAGGTTAATATTCATGTTAAATGGTATCCTGAATTCAGGCTGGTGGCTTTTTATTTTTTGGCAGGAAGAACTCTGCAGCCCAGAATACAGTAATATACCAAAACAAGCATTTAACAGTAGCCAAATAATCTATTCAATTACAGTTCAGAGAAATACTAAGAAACAAATTCTGTCTTTACTGGTGGTTATGTTAAGGGATTATCAGAATGTCATCCAGTAGCTTGTGCACAGACACACACAAAAAAATGACATCATGATTTATTTTTCATTAGAATCGTAGAATGGCTTAGGTTGGAAGGGACCTTAGAGATCATCTATTACAATGTCCCTGCCATGGCAGGGTCTCCTCTCTAGACAAGGTTGCTCAAAGCCTCAGTTTTCACTTGTTACTTACCTGTAAGAGCTGATTATACAAGGGACTGTGTTAAATTGTTTGTTGAAAATACTGAATTTTATAACTCTTCATTGGCTATCTACCAAAGCATAACATTAATTGCATATATACAGAACACAAATTTAGAATACTGTGTAAATGAGGAGAACAATCCAGTGGAGAGTGTCCAAAGTAGGGTTTTCCATGGGTACAATGAAAATGTAACCCCTTCTTCCCTTCTGCCAATTGCCACCATCAGTGTGACAGTCACAAGATAGGAGAGCAGCTAAACTGTTATACTTCCTCATCCACTTCTTTTTCTTCTAAACAATGTTGTCAGCTTGAGGCCTTGTTTCTGCAATTAAGTGTATGGTTTCTGCAGAGGAGGAAGCTGGTATTTAGTCCCTAGAAATTCTAGGGAGGTGAGAAGCAGTTTGTTTAAGGTTGTCCATGGCATGCTTGTTCAGGAAGGACTGCTAAATATTCTAGATAGTGACAATGAGAAGCTGATAGGATGTAATATATGTCCTTCTTCATTCGTACCAAATGATGAGAGCTGGGATCCACTCTGGACCAGTGTTGGATGGGGTTGTTGATGAGAAAATGCCAAAGCAGCCCTTGCTTGGAGGCACTGTTGACAGAGCTTCACAGATGGAGTCCTCCCAGGAGCATCCACCTCATCTTAGTAGCTTTTAGGCAGGGAAAGAGAAGTGACAAATGGAACAAACTGACCTGAGTATTTTCTTTCCCGTAAGTCCTGGCTAGACCAGTCATACAACAAGGGAGTTTTGATAGTATAAACAACAGGCTACTTTGGCAATTTAATCTAGGGGAGGTGTCCCTAGGATCAGTCAGTTCAACATGTGAGTCAGTGGACAGAGGTAGATGCTTCAGGGGTACAATCCAGCTTGCCTAAGAGAGACATCAGGGGAAGCTGTAAATGGAGGTCTGAACACTGCCACCCACAGACAGACATCATGTGAGCAGAGTTATTTTCACATTACTTAACATTTCCATTCACCACCTAAAATCCAGGGGCCTAAATGAAGGAGCAAGATTCTCCTAAGCTCCACCTTGTAAAAATTCTAGCAAATGGTTTGCTCACACAAGAGTCAATTGTTGGCAAAGAGACCCAGACCTCTCAGCAGTAGCATGATTCTCTGCCTGGACAGCTTTCCATGGGCTCAAGGCCTCTCAGAGCAGCAGGGTGAAGTGATAAACCAGACAGAGTGTAACATCCACTGCCTTCTGTGTTTGGACTTTTTCACTGGCAGGGTCTCCTCTTTCTTTTCAGGATTTTACCTGAAGAAAGCTGAGCAGCAGAGGATCAAGAGAGTCCACGAGTAACTCAGTTGTGTCCTTTCTAGAGCATCTCAAGAGGAACTCTGTGAGTTGGGTTGCATCATAACAATGTGGGACAGAAAAGCTGGAATGAGGCTTTCTGTGGACACACAATAAAGTGAGAAAGAAAAAGCAAAATATATAGAAGATGCAGAGACATTACATGGGCACAGAAACATGATTTTTTTTTATTTTTTTTTTTGTAGGTACCTATAGATTTTGTGGAATAATCAAGGCAGCCCCTTCAAAAACTGAGGCTCAGTATTTACACTTACCTGTACCTGCAAAAGAAAAAGGAACCTATTTCCTACCAGTCCTGATTCTGGCTTCCTATTTTATACTCAAATTCTTCAGCAGGGTCATGCTGGCTCTGATTTATGGTTTGCAGATTTTTATTGGTCATGGTCTTTCAGAATAATTCACAGCTAAAGCAATTTTTGGGGTCATCCGAAAGAGCAACGCTTAAAAATAAAATTTCCATGACCTGCAGTGATTTAGTACCTGGCAAAAGTCCTAACCAACCCCAAACTCAGCAATAAATAACTAACAAGAATGGCTTTCTTACTGTGGCATTACTTCCTCTCCTAGTGAACAAATGCAGAGGTCCTACCCTGGATTCCATACTAAGGCAAAACTTCTGCTGGAGTTAATGGGACTTTTACCTCATAGGCCTAAACTCTGTTTTGCAGCAGTCATAGTCGTGGCACAGTGGATTTCAGTGGCCTTCTCTACTGCTCAAGTAAATGCAAGGTTCTTAGCTGGCTGTCTTACCTCCTAGCCACTTTGATCATCACTTCATAACAATCCAGCCTAGATTAATTCTGGTTTTATCTGCAGGAAAAACAATGTCCAGTTTGTGAGATCTAAATCTTTTTCATGTGGCTATGTAAAGAAGGAAAAATGTAATGTGCTTTGGTGACTGACGTTCCCACAAAAACAAGCAGAAATACTCGTTAAATACTGAGTCACGAAAAGCCATTTGCTGTGCTCTACATTTAACACCTTCACATATTTCACACCATCAATAGATACTGCAAAGTGCAATAACAAACAGCAAGATAAGTCTGCAAATGAAGCCGTAAATGCCCAGAGCAGAACCCTTCCCCAAAAGTTTCACAAAGCTCTTTCCTTAAAAAATCACTAGCAACAAATATTTTTTATTAGCACTGCAGAGCTAATGGAGCTGTAGGAGAATCCTCTGGATTGATTTCTGATTCATGCCTTGCAGTGGAATTGTTGCGTTCCAGTTGCAGGAATTTTTATTTCTGGTGATGATCCATGAGCCAGAAAAGAGCAGAGACTGAATAGTTGCAGAGCTGGCACTTTTAGAAAAAAAAATCCTGGTAATTCTCTTTACTTTTTACAGGCTCATTTTTCCTGGTTTCTTTTTGTTTGTTTGTTTGTTTTGTGTGTGAAATCTGGTTGCTTTAAAGAAATCTGCCATTACAGACGGCTTCTCTGAACCCCAGTCGACCCATCCTCCACCCAGCTTTTTGAAAATTCTTTTCTTTCTCAAAATAAGTAAGCTTTTTATATCTCTTCTAGTCCAGGTAGATCTTCTTCAAAAGCAGCAACCTGTGGTTGACTCCTTGAAGTATTGGGACTGACACTATTAGGTGTTTCTATATAATGCAATATATAAGGACATATTATACAGGGAGCTGTTTACACCCAGAAAAAATGCACAGGCAAGCCCACGCAAAAAGACATGTTCTTATTTTGGGTAACCTTGTTCTAGCCATCAAAATACACCCAGCAATCGTGGTGATGCACTGTTATTTCAGTTTTTAATTTTGCCTTCAATTGCTCTAGGTCCCCTTGTTGCTGAAGACCTCCTTGCCCTAAGTGCCACATTTTCTCCTCTGCAGAGAATCAAAACTTCAAAATATGTGAAAGAAGAGAAACTGAAGTGGAAGTGAAAAGGAAAAAGGGCCACGTGAGTGTTGAGGAAGAATCTGCATGCAGCTGAGGATGAAATCAAAGCCCTGCTGCAGCCAGGCTGAGCAGAAAGGCTTGCATACAGAGCCTTCTGTCCCAGTATAAACCAGAGAAAACAACATTGCTCTGTATTCTGGGAAAAGTTAGTGAGCTCAGTTTATTTTGTAGTGTCAAGAATACAGCCATTCTTCACCTAAAGCCCAAAGAAAATCCTTTATAAAATATGGCTTATATCATAATGCCCAGTTGTGTCTTCTTTTCCCCTTCCCTGTTAGCTGTCAGTGGATGAATGTCAGCTCATTGAATGATATGAAAATGAGATAGCAGGATGTCTTCTGAAAGTAGGTGGAGAGGAAAATGTAAGCAGTAGACATAGAATTAGATCTACGCCTCCCCATGCTTGGGAAACCATACATGTAAAGCAGGGAAACACTGTCCTGGCCTGAAACAAATAGCAACCAAGCACTTGGAACTGGAGGACACGACACAAAACCTCCATGAATAGGATATCAAATGCCGTATGAGCTGAAGTTTTCTTTGTCTCGGTTACTTTAATATTTTTGGAGAGTGACAGTGGAAGGAAGGAAGGAAGGAGAGCCAACAAGAGGCAGGAATAGGGGAATATGTTTTGAAATGATCTGGGCAGACCAGAGGACAGACAAAGGGTCAGGGGAAGAGCACTGCAGTGGGGTGAAAGCACAAATAGAAAACTTCTCTTCTACTATTCTAATGCTATCTAAGTAGAAAATTTGAGGGAAATTTTAGGGTTCATTTAGGTTTAGAAACATGACTCAAATGGCTCGTTTTGACCCCTGTTTCCAAACAAAATTGCCTCAGGAGATGGACTATGGATTACCCCCACCTTCACGTGTGTCATCCTGTGTTTGCACAGAAAGGTGTTTCTCCTGGGGCTAGCTATCACCCTACCTTTTGCCAGGAGGGGCCAGACCAAATCTGCTACTAACTCTCCTCTGCCTTCGCGAGGAGGTGATTTCACTGCAATATGTGCTCAGCTGCTTGTCTTTGAAAATGCCCATGGTTGGGATGTTTTCTTCTGCCCTGAAGTAAAAAAAAGAAACAATGTCAGCGACATACCATGAAGTGGCTCATGAACCTCAGTCCAGATGCAAAAGCTTTGCCTGTTTGTTGGCTCATATATCACTCCACGCAGGGATGGGACCCCTCCATAGAGAAAGAATGAAATACTGACAGAGCGGGAGCGTTCGTGGCAGAAAACGAGTCAGCAGGATCCCACTTCCCATCTAGTGAGACCAAGAGGCTATTGTTTCTGGCAAAGACAATATTTTGAATCTCAGGAGTGTGCAAACAGTAAGAGATTTATGAATTCCTCCTTGATGCATGTAGCTGTCAGCCTTTAGCCAGCACACGCTAGGAGAGCCTACATGTGCTGGGCATGCTGGGGATGGTGCTGAGATGAAGAGCACAGCTAAAATAATTTCCCATTTTTGTGCCCAAATTACATAGGGGAATAACAACATTAAGGTGGAGGAACACATTCTGATCAAAGGTCTGGCTAGCTTAGCATCCTAGCAGGGGCCAGTAGAAAATCCTTTGGGCAGATCCTTAAGAATAGGAAGTGCTGAGACTCAGGCCCTGCTTGGCATCCTCTCCTGGCTTCCAAATCCCGGCAACTTAAAGGCTCTCTAGGCCCAGGGTTCTGTCCAGACCACCAACTTTAGCAGCCAGCACAGACTTCCCTTCTCTGAATTTGTCTCATCCCTTTTTGGAACCCCACAGCTCTGTGATAGCTGCACGCACAAAAGCAGCTTGGTAACTACACACACCCTTGTGTGGATGTGAGCATGCAAGCCAGCCCGCACGTGTTAAAGGAAAATAAAATGCAAGAAAGCCTGATCCTCAAGAGCCTTCCTTCCCTCCCACTCTCCTGTTGTGAGTCCTTGGTTTCCAGGCTCCTTGGTACAGTAGGTGTTGTCACATCTGCTTTCTTCCTCTTCTAACTGCTTCTGGAGGTGGATGCTGTGGAAACCTGGGCAGCAGGGTGGTCACTCTTATGGAGTGCATTGATGACAAGCAGCTGCTCACCACAAGCAGAACTGCCAGCAGCGAGTACATCAAAGGATCATTTTAAAATGGTCCTGACACTTCATTTCACAGAAAGGGAGGTGGGCTGAGGATCATCCAGATGAGCCCAGTAAAGCCAGGTCATGCCTCATCTAGTTCCTGTGGCAATTAGCAGCCTAAGGGACAGATTATTTTTTTCCACAGCATTTGTGAGCTCCACTGTTCCTGATTGTCCTATTGCAAGGCAACAAAGTCCCATTAAAATCTATCCCTTTGGCTTTGCTGCTGCTGTCCCTACAGCCCTAACAATTTATTTCTGCATGTTGCTGGCAGAAGCTGTGGCTTTGTTTGCTGATGGGGGTTTGCACCTGGTTCCTGGCTGTTCCTAAGGCAAAGACATGTGATAGTCGATGCCAGTGGAGGTTGTGCACCAGCCTGTGTGACAGCAACAGGACTTGGCAAAAGGGATTTATGTTAGTGCTAAACTCAACCATAGCTAGAGGGCATCACTACCAGGTTCCTATCACAACAAACCTAGATTTCGAATTTTGCACTGTGGGACCCTTTCACAGAAATTGAAGCAGTTTTATAACCTGATTTGGCCTTATTCATTCTGAACACTGCTGCTATGAAATACAGTACTAATCTGGTCTGGTCACAGCAGAGTTCACACTTTTGTGGGTTGATGATGAGTTACTCTGAGGGTCATTTACTCTGAGTGGAACAAGTGACTTCCCAAGCTGTTTTGTCAACCTGTCCTGCAGATGCCAAGTCACCCGTGTCTCATATGGCCATTTGCCCTGCAGCTGCCTCACTTCAATATCACAAGTCACCTTCATCTGTGAGTTTTCGAGGGTGTTTGGGGGGAGTTTGGAATCTTCTATGGGCACTCTAAAATGTCTATTGGCTTCATGAAGGTAGATGAGTCAGTACAGCTACAAGGAAGAAAGATAAATAATGTAGACAGTGTGCTTCTACAACGTTGCTTCCTCAGCCCATCATACTCACCTCTGGTCTGCTGCCTGACATCTGTAAAGCAGAAGAGGATTGTTCTCAGGACTTTGTGCTCCTTTCCTTTGGTCTGATATGTTCCTTCAAACCACCTCATGTCCATTTGTTGTGCCTGGCTATGCTTTACCTCACCTATCTTACTCTGTCTCCCACAAGCAAGTTTCTAGCACTTTTTGCTCTAAGGTTTTTTGGCTTTGCTGATTTTGCTGCATGACCTGTAGAACTTGTGATAGAGCTGATGACAAAAGAAGTCAGAAGAAAGCAGCAGCTCTCTCAGACAGAGGTGAATGCAATACACCAGATCTGCCCAGGAGAACAATTGAGTCTCATGGGACAGCACAGGCATCAAAGAAAGGTACTTCTCAACCTTGCCAGAGTTTTCTCCTGGGGTGGCTAACAAGCTAGATCTGTTCACATTGAGGGCTGTTTGGAGATTTTCCTGGTGCTTTTCTTCTTTAACACCTCTTATTTGTTCTCACTTGTTATCTGCCAGCAGCTGAAGCCAGTTGGCTTCATGGAGAGTGTAAAAAAGGGAACAATGAAGAGTGGCTTTCCAATCAGACAAGGATGCAGTGCTTTAGCAATGGCAAAGGACATCTCAGGCTTAGAGTTTTGTCTTAATACATGGAAAATAAGGAACAATAAGTTGCAGAAATCCTCATATTGAGCACTTCAATGAAAAAGAATGGTGAGTTTTCAGCCCAGACTTAAAGAATGACAATACTGGGTAGTAAAAAAGGTAAACAGAAGTGTTCAGTGCTTTTGCTATCAAGTCCCAAAATGAAAAAAGATGGTTTTATTACTTGCTTTTAAAAAAATCAAATACAGTCCAGAGCCTTGCTCTTTAGCTGCTAATATAAAGATGATGATGACATATAATGTCATGACACAGTGAGTGTCCTTTAAAAGAGGAAAGAGCCCCTAAACTTTGGTTTGCTAATAAGATATTTGCTGAGAGACTATTTTAATAAAAAACATACATGATGAGGGCAGGTATCTACAAACCCGATCTGGAGCCATAATTCAAATCCTCTGCACTGCACAGAAGATTCAGAGGTAATATTGACCAAGGACTTTTGCTCCCCATGCTTGATTTCATTCACAAGTGAAGCGCAGCACAGAGTTAAGCAAGGGGAGCCAGAGATCCGGTAGTAGGCGGCCCATGTAATACTTTGGCTAAAAACCGAGATTGTGTCATCCTCTAAGGTCTGGAACAGCAAGTACCTAAGAGTTATTACTTACAGCCAGAGCAGATATTTTCAACCTGGAGTCTCTGTGGCCTGTGGAGACCAGGAATGCCTCTTGTTAGTGAACTTAAATTCACTAAACAGTGATGTGTCCTTCCCTAAAAAAACTTTTTAAGGCCTGCAAAGAGGGGGGAAAAACATTGGAAACCATAAATTTAGAGAATTGAGTAAAGCTGTGATTTCTGGCCCTGACACCTGCTTGATTCTCATGGTGATGGGCTCTGTCCCGCCTTGATGTCTGCACAGACCTTCCTGAACGTTTTGCCTGTGATTTCTGCCTTTTCTGCTGTAGCGTTTCCAAAGTCAGACCCCATAAACAGCTCACGGTAGCTTGGTAACTCCTTGACAAAATTTAGCACTTTCATTGCTGGAGCACCAGATGCCTCACTGAGCTGCAGAAGCACCATTTGATTTTGCTCAAGGGGAAGCAGACACAGAAAGTCCAAATAACTTGGCAAAGGTCAGGATGTGAACAAGAGAAAGCTGGGGCTCTCATCCTCCACAATCCCTTCTTTTCTGTTCAGTCATCCATAGAAAAGGTCCCATGAGCACTCCCAGGCCCATCCCTGGGAGATACAAGAAGACAAAAGTTCTCATGGCTCCTGAAGAGCTGATGAACTTTAACTCATGCTGTGCTATCTCCATGAGTGCACTTCCACTGGAAACCAAGTGAAGTGTGTGCTAAGCTGTGGTTATGGCCTGCTTTAGCTGGTTGTGTTAACCATATTCACACAACTTCCAGAGTTCTGTGCCCCAGCACTAGTGTCCCAGCTCACAAATAATACAGAAATCATGGACTGCACCAGGCTGGGCATTTAGAAACAGGGCGTTTATCTGGCCCAGGTGAAGGATACAGAGAATAGGGGTACAGAGGGAAAGTCTCAATACCATCTAGTCTCTTCATGATTCTGGGAGACGCAGAGATGAGCTAGGAGAGGAATATGGCAGTTGTGATGGGCTTATGGGCTCTTATGGGTATGGAGAAACAAGAGGCTTGTCAGTAGCAGTATGACAGATCACAGCAATTGCCATGTTATGGACCAGCCCAATGGGACAGAGGAGGAAGGGGTTTGGAAGGAGGCTTTCTGAGATGCCCCAGCTGGCCCAACACAGACAGTTTGCTCATTTTTTGGGGTTCTGCATGGCTACTCAGTGCTATTGAACCTCACAGGCTCCCTCTGAAAAAACAGCAGATGGGACCAGGTGTGCTTGGATGGCTACAGCTGTGGCGTGAGTAAGCAGCCAGCAACAGGAAGGAAGCAATAGACTCTGAATTTCAGGATGGAGATGTTCAGCTCTAGCAGTGCAGAACTTTAAGGTCTTTGAGCACTTCAAGTTCTTTGATAGGTTTTATGCCTGGTTGTGCTGGTTGTGAAATTCACATATGTGATAAATGAAACATTTTTGTCTCCTGATATCCGGTGCTAAGACTACAATACCTTTGAAATTCTAAGGAAGTTCTTCAAGCTCTGCCATGATCTACAGAAAAAGAGTTTGGCCTCCTGTCCTTGGAGGAATGTTGCCTGTGTCCAAATTTCACAAAGGCAGAAGACAAGGATTTCATCGTCACCAAATCATTCACTTCCTAAAGGGAAGAACTTTCAACCCCAGAGTTGAAGGGGGACATCAGTTTTGAACCTTGGGGTATTTTACCATCTTGGATACCCCATTTCTATTTCCTGCTCACTCTCCTAACAGGAAGAGTGAGTATTAGTGATTAAATGCTTGGATTTTTTTCTGCTAATTACGAGAGTGAGCAGCTGAGCTGCATTTCCTTGCAATGTTAAGTCACCTGTGGTCATGAGCACGAAGCGTCTCCCACAGGACACCTTCTCCAAGTGGTCTAAGACATCATGTCTGATGGTCAGGCAGCAGGGCAAAGGCTGCAGCCTTAGACTGCAGGAGGACTCCTTTGGGAGCAGGGGACTTAGAAACAGGACACCCCTCAGCTGTTTTGTGGCCACAGGGTGATGAGTAGGCTGCTGACTGATGAAGCCAGCTCGCTGTCCTCTGGAAGAGAGTGAGTACTATAGAGTGGAACTGCAGACATTCGACTGGAGACTGGCAGGCCCAGAGGGGGAAGCCAGATGTGGGATTTCTCTCCTCAGTAAACATGATATGATGCGTGTTCACCCAGCAAATGTACTCCTGACCCTTCGGTGATCGTCCTAATCAAACCAGGCTTTGCATGGAGGCAAGGGACTACAAACCTTCTGACCAGAAAGGAGTTGATTTCGTGCCTTGGGATGTTCTCTCCTGAGGAAAGCAGGGTGTCCTCCTTCCAGATATCTCCCTCTTCCCTCTTGTGGACCAAGTCTTATCTTAAAAGGTCAGGTAATAAGTATGCTTTGGTTAAGGCCACTGACAATTATTGGTTTTCCAGTTGGGGAGGAGGCTACGCATTGAACTGAAACAGAAAGAAAAGATTCCAAATATTCAGCAGAATGAAACAATTGATTCTGGTTGACTGAAGGATTTGAAATTACCCCAGACAAATGCTTTCCTTCCACTTCCTTGGTGCTTTAAAAAAAGCCAAGAGGCAAAGAAAGACTCAGATGGGGAGGCTAGATGTCCAGTCAAAGCCACTGAAAGGAAACATGGCCTTTCTTCTCACTTTGTGGCTGAAGGTCTTAAGCGGTGGTGAATGGGTGCTTTCGCCTGGGATGTGAAAAAAAGGTCTTGAAACATTTGCTATACCCAATTCAGACTAATAAACATGCTTTGACATCTTATGAGTGGGTCAGAGGAGGGACACGTGCTTTTAGTGTTGATGTTCAAATTCATAAAAATAGTACCAGTTCTGGCAAGAGGAAGTAAATGTGTGATGAGGAGGACTTGCACAGCTGCTGGCAGTGAGCACCCATCTCCTTGTGCCAGACATTGGGAAAGACCGAAACACACAAATGAATCAGGACAGCTTCAACCAATATGCTGAGGAGAACATCTTAACGGTGGGGAGATTCAGTTGGGGATGCCCTGCTCAGAGCCATGGATCAGGCAGCAGGGGTATTTGAACTAAAGTGAAAAGTATTTGAACTGACTGCTCCTGTCCCAGGTAGTTAGGGGAAGCTCCAAAAACAACCCCTCTTTGCAAAAGGGCCCCAAGTCCCTCTGAAAAACCAACCCCTCCAGATGGAAGTTGTTTGCACCAGAAGTGTCAGCACTGAGCATAAATAATGTTGGGGGGCCACCCACTGTTGGCTTTTGGGAAATTAAATGTGTGCCCAGTCCCTCATCTCTGAACACTTGGCCACAGGTACAGAATGAAGGACAAGTATAACGCAGGAATTCACTGAGCCTTCAAATACACAGTATGATGGCACGTTCCTTACCTAGATTCACTGGCTGCTAACCATGTCATTTACTTGGGTTGCTTGTTCTGCCAAGTCCACATAAGTCATCAGAAGAAATGCAAACACATTTCCAATTTTTTACATGAATTAGAGTCATGGCACAGGCTTTTTTACATTTTGCTTCTATGGAAAATACTTTTTTTTTTTCTTTTTTTCTTTTTTCTTTTTTTTTTTTCTTTCCCCTTTTAATTTCATAGCCGGCAGTTTTCCTCCTACACATCATGAAGACAAATAAACAGCCCCATAATCTATCCAGAGAGGTTAGCAGGCTTGATACTGTGCTGTGTCTAACCGAGCCAGTCTTTTACATATGTTATATATTCACCTTTTCTCTGGCATCTGCAATGCACTTGGGAAAACACTCGCACGCAAAGGGATGGGCTCTGGGGAATGGAGAAACATCATCTAGCACGGGAATACTCAATTAATTTTCAGCAAGCAGCTTTTATAATACATAACATACACTTAACATAATACACTTTGGTCTTGTGCCAGAGATTCTAAATGATTAGGCTGTATCAATTTACTCTTGAAACACTGATTAAAATCTCAAAACTTTCATAGCAAATGATGCATGAACCAGAATCTGAAATGTGATGATTGAAATATTGCAATGTCACAGATTCATCACACAGCCTTTCCAAATCCACTCTCGGTTTCAGCTGGCCACTTAAATGTTCTACTCACACATCCTAGTGATCAGCTTTTTTTTCCCTGCTCAGTCTCCCCCTCCCCAACTCTCTGCCTCTTGGAAAGAAAATAGCCAGGCCTTAATTGAAGCAAACAGGTCATTAAAATAGTAATTTTGTAGACGTTTGCAATGACAGACATTCATTCCCTGCCAAAGACAAGCAAAGAATCAAGGACTGGATATTCCACACGCATTAATTCTACCGTAGAACAAATCAAAGTTAAACATCTTCCTCCCTTATTACTGTGAGAAATTTCCATTGGGCACAGAATTTAAACAAAGGAAAATGAAAAAAATAACTATTCTACTCTTGCCCTGCAGATCATGCCCCAGACCCAAAGCAGATCTTGATAACCAGTGCCACACTTTCCCCTGTGAGGACTCTCTTCTCCTGCTTCTCAGTGCACAGTCTCATCTCATCATTTGTTGCAGATAAGAGAGGTCAAATCACCCCGATTACTTTTACTGCATCTCTGGAAAGATGAGTCTCATCATAGTGTCACTAAAATGCACTTAGTTCTCAGTGGAGTCCAGGAACTCCAAGCCAAATCCCTCGCTGTTTGGAGCATGTTGTCCAAAGAAGATGCCTGACCTAGGAACCATTGTATAAGAGTTTTCTTGAAATGACACTTTAGTAGAAAGCCATTGCTATAAATCTACCCTTGGGTCTCCAAAGTCTTTAAAGTACCCTTGGCCTTCTTCAGACTGCTAGTTATGGGTCCCTTACATAGCTGTCAAACTGCACTGTCTCCAGGGGAAAAAAAGATGGATCATTCAGAGTTTGCTGGTGAGGATGTCCTAAGCTTCTAGAGCAAAGGAGAGCAGAGGTAGGCATCTGAGAAGGGACTCATCCCATTTAACTTCAGGCCAAACTAAGGATCTTATTACACTAGGATTATTTCCCCACAATCTGTAGAGAGAGGCACCACCAGACCCTTTTTCAGCACACAAGTGAAGACAAACTTCTGTCTCCAGTGACTCTGGAGGAAACTGCTGCTAACAAAGTGTTCAGTTAAATGCCTAAAATAAGGTACCTGGATCAGGCAGTAGCCAGTGACAGCTGCCTCTACATGAACTGCCTGTGTAGTCCATCCCCAACTTCATTGGCATGTTAGGACCATGACTGGCACCACATCAGCAGCTAAGGATGCCAGGAACTAGGGCTCTGGGGAGGTGACTTCTACTACAGGTATTTTAGGGGGGGCACACCAGGGAGAGAGACGTCATAGGAAAAAGTACATCATCATTTCAAGGTGCAGGGTGGATGCCTCACTTGAAGCAGCAGTCCCTGGGCACTCCCCCTCCTCCTAGCTGGCATTGTGATTCCTGCATGCTTGAACCCACATCCCTCAGCTCTCCTGGTCCATCACACACCAGCGTTAGGGGACAACTTCTGTGTCCTTTTCAAAGCTTTTACTCTGCTTCAGCTCGAGCTGTATGTATGCAAGAAGAAAAAAAAACAACAACAAAAAACCCAACTGAGTGAGATCATTTTTCTCTTCTCATCTCAGACATTCAGCCTGCTAGCCAGGGTTACCAGAATAAAGCAGGGAAGCTCTTTTTCCATAGCAAGCCATCTGGTTGACATAGACTCACACTGATGCTAATCTGTTGGTTTCTTTCTATTTTTTTTTTTTTTTTTCTTTCCTGAGGAACACTTCATCTGCAGCTGTAAATTCAGACCTGCTCCCTCTGTGTGCGGAGCATTCATTTTGCACACATATTTATTACCGCATTATGCCCCATTGTAGGTGTCAGGAAATCATTGTTATCCTTGGTGTGTCTACGTTGTTCTAATGTCAGGGATGTACTTTCAAATGGAAATTAAGCAATTATGTTTCACATGGGGAAACCTGACAGACGCATAGATTTTTACACCACTGGCAATGTCGCTGTCACAAAAGCAGACATTGTTCTTGGTGGACTGTCAAAGAAATATAATGTATTTCAAGAGCAAAGCGTTGCTGGGGGG
>JAAWXA010000003.1:52300666-52361138 GCA_038090715.1 Florisuga fusca | reverse complement strand
GGGGGAACATGGGGGGGGGAAGGAGCAAGGAGGGGGAACGTTGGGTAATTAACTGTGTGATTCGAGTTCGTAGATCACGGAGCTGTTTAACTTCAAAATGCAACGGCGACATGACAATGAGGTTATTTAACTCGTCCATGAAAATGAGGTTTTGAGTAGTCTTTTAAAACACAAATAAATGCTTTCAACCCTGTCTTCACCTCCAGCCCAGTTAAACCAGGTTGCTACTGTGTGTTTACTCTTCGACTGTTTATTTAGAACAAGTATGGTAGGAGAGAAGAGCCATGTGCTGGTTCCCAGTTTATTGAAGGTCAGCACTCCAGCTGAGCTGGCCAGGTGGTGTCCTTGGAGCAAGGAGCTGGGAGATCCTTCTCCTGGCCAGAACCATGTGCAGCAGGTTGGTGCTGCACATGAAATAGGGACGGGGACCTTCTGCTCTTCTCCTGTGTCTCCATCGTTGTAATGCAGCACACAGCCCCAGTCTAGAGGCTTGTGCAGCACAACCCGCCTTCTTCCCTCTTCCTTGCCTCTCCCCAGTTATTTTTGGTTTGTTACAGGCTTTATTCATCAGTCTTTTGTGTAACTCTCCTCTGCCTTTGGTCATTAGCTTCCTACTGCTCCCTCCGGGTGTAATAGACCAACAGCAGCCCGAAGCCAGCAGCCAGGGAGCGCAGGCAAAGAGCTGTACTTGTGCCCAGATGAAATCAACAGGAATCTGGGGCCCAGGGAAGACAATATCTTAAAAAAAAAAAAAGAACGGAGCTTTTAAAAAATGTTTTGATCAAATATTCACCAGTAAACACAGCAAGGGTGGAAGAGAAATACAGCGGTGAACATCAAAAACCAAACATCCAGATAAACGGATTCCTAGAAAAGATCAAAAAGCACTTAGCGCAGTTCAGGGAGAATTTATTTGTTTAATGGATATTTTAGATGGGCAGATCCTGTAGTCTTCACTAAGACAAAATTCTTATGATTGTGATTACAGAGAGAGAACTGAAGTTCAGGATTCCTCTAAGCCAAGAGCAGCATGACCATGACTGAGGAAATGGGCCTCACCTCATGGAGCTCATATTAAAAATATTAGGCATTACAGAACCACTGATGGGGGGAAAAGCAGAGCTTTTTATCCTTCTTGCCCTCCATGAGGCAAAAAAAGGGGAAATATCTCACTCCACCTCTCAATGGAGTTTTGGAGTGAGCCAAGAACTGAACCCAGACCACTCTGATGCCAGTCTGGGCTTTTAAGCTCCTCTTCTGGTCAGCCAGGCCAGCTTTACCTGTGTGGCAGGGGTACAAAACCTAGAGCTGTAGGTTTGGGTCCAGATCAGTGCAGGTGTTCAGGGCCTGCTGCTCCTAGAGATGCAGAGCAGAAGCATTTGTTGGCACTTCAACACATCTACTGAATGTGAGGAGAACTTACCCCATCCCTGCAGCCCAAGGAGCCTCACTGGGACACTCACCTGTTGCCACCCATTGCTCTCAGTCTGGGAACCAGTGATAGTGTCATTGGCTTCAGGACATGAATCCCTCTGTCCTTATCTTATGCAGCTCCCCTCCCACTTTTCCTACTAATCAATCCTGGTTGCAGACACTGGTTTAAATTCTTTTCCTGGTCCACCAGGAGAGGCATCCCTTGTTCATTAAGACAGCCCCCTCCTGATCCTTCCTCCTTTGTCATTTACTTCATTTGCAGCCCCTTGCAGAAGACAGAAAGCATGGAACTTGAAAGCATTCCTTGAGGAGATTAAAGATCACAGGACAAACATGTGCTGCTGTAACACCAGTAGATGAGCACCACATGGCTTCTTCAAAAGGAACAAAAATCAATGCCACACAGGTTAGGTGTATAAAAAGCCCAAACAAGCCCAAATGAGAGAGCGTTCTGTAAGTCTAGAAGGAGCATCAGTATCAGCATCAGCTGGTGTTGTGCCCAGCAAGGCTAGATTGAAGGGAGATAAACCTTTTTTGGTCCTCTGAAAAGACATATTTCACAACAATTTTCCCTAGGAATATTTACAGCTGATGGGGTATCTAAAGGAGAAAAACAATTTAGAAACATTGCCAGGACAGTGGGCCACAAGGAATCCAAATGCAGGGCAGGGCTGACATGCCTAGTGGTAAAAGAGCACAGGCCATCCCAGGAAGCAATGAATCTGAGAAGAAAGCATGGTGTGGGGCCAATGTACAACTGATGGAGCACCCACATCATGTGAAACACTGTGGTTAAAAGGGAGAATGTGATTCTCCTTGGGTATCAGACTGCAAATCCCAAGTAGGATCCAGATTTTCAAAAATTCAGATTTGAACTGAGAGAACGGGAAAGTAAATCATGGAATGGTTTGAATTGCAAGGGACCTCAAAGATCATCAAGTTCTGACGCCCCTGCCATGGGGAGGCACACTTTCCACTAGATCTGGTAGCTCAAAACCCTAGCCAGTGTAAGTCTTATGATGCAAGACTTCAATCTATACAGCTTCCCCCAAAAAAGCTGAAGGGTGACAACCTGGGTTACAGAGGGTGACTCTGTTATCCACCACACAAAGAGGAAAGAAGTCCAGAATGTCTAGAATGTAAATCTCAATGTTATTTGTACAAAAATAAAATACAGACTTTCAACCAGGATGTTCCTGTCAGCCCCTTCTTCCGCCCTGTCTCAGTCTCTATGGTTGGCAGCCCTAACTCTCAGTCTATTGACTGATCCCACTAACTGAGTCACCTGCAAACATGGCAAGAACACACTCCTTATCTCATCCAGGTTGCTGCTAAAACTGTTAAATGAGATCAAGTCCATGATAAGACCTGTGATACCCCACATGAATCCAGGTAGGGTTTGATCAGTAACCATGACCCCTCGAGCCCGTCCATCCAACCAGACTTTTACTCGGTTGGTTGCCCACCCACCCAGACCATAATGTTCATTATAATGAGTTACTGCTTTTTAGTAGCTGCCTGCTACCTGGTGGTTTTTGCATACTGCTGGCACAAGTAAAGGAGAGCACTTACTGCACAACTCCCAGACAAAATAAGAGAATGGAGAAGTTCAAACCATGGTCCTCTTTGCTGCCCCGTGCTGTCCAAGCTCTCTGTCTCCTCTCTTCCCTTCCTACCTTTGCTTCTTTATTTCTCATCTTGAGAGTTTTGCCCCTGTAATTTCCTGGAAAAAAAAATTTGCTCTGATCCCTGCATGAGATCATTCAGCCCACACTGCTGGTCACTAAGCAGTAGCTCTGGAAGAGATATGTCAATCTCTTGGACCCAACACATGCACACAGGGACAAACATCTTGCCTTGTAAATAAGCACAACAAGAGGACAATCCTCCCTGAAGATCTCCTCTGTGCCAGAGATGCCCTCTCTAACCAACTGGCTTGGAAAAAAGGACACAGCACAGTCACTGCAGTTGTGCAGCAGTATATCCAGAGTTATACAAAAGCCCAGGTTGGAAGGGACCTTCAATCTGGTCTCACCAGAAAGGGGGCCTAGATGATATTATCTAGCATCTTGTCCAATTGCATGTCCAGCCTCTACCACATTCCTGTGCCTCAGTAAAAAAAATTCTTTCTTACATCAAAATCTCTCCCAATGCAATTCATACCTGTTGCTTCTTGTCTTCTAAATGTGACTTCTCAAGAAGAGAGAGCCTCATTTCTCTTTGTAGAGGCACTTTAATTGCTCGAACACTGTGATGAGGGCCCTCCCTTCCGGGAAGAAAAGACCACAGGGATGGTTCTTCAGCTTTTTCATCACCTTTGAGGCCCTCCTTTGGAGCATCTCCAGTCTGTTCGTATTTCTCTTCAGTTGTAGGGACCAGAATTAGACACAGTTCTCCAGGTGCCTCCTGACAAGCGCTGAGCAGAGTGGGATGATAAAGTCTCTATCTGTGCTAGGTTTCCTCACTATGTTCACATTTACTTCCTCATTTCAGTCTCACTCCAGTTCTGCCACTGCTCAATCTGCCAAGAGCTGGAACAGGGCATATGCTTATGCCTGTGCTGGGTGTGGAGCAGTCACAAAGGTTAAAATCCCATCCTGCATAGAAAAGGTGTGCATGGGGCATCTCTCTTTGTCTACACAGATCTTGCAAGTTACCCAAATAACGTGTCATTCAATAGGTTATCCTGGGAGCAACTGTCCTGCTAAAACCCCATGAACATTTTTTTTTTTGCTATATAACCAGCCTCCAGGAAGGCCAGAAGTTACAAGTTGTTCCTTGCAGCACTAAATCCTCCATGAAACTTCTATTCCACAGAGCCTAAATCAACAACTCATGACCTGGATCTAGAGAAAAACTTCCCTCCATCAAGATTTAGGAGCCTGGGTCAGGGCCCAGTCACTCTGCAGCAGGTTGTCTGCCTCACAGCATGTTATGAACCAAGTGGTAATCTCACATTGTTTTTCCTGAACTCAGAGCAAATCAGTGCCTCTGTGTAGATTTGGTCTCCAAAGAGGTATTCCTGCTTAGTGATAGGCCTAGGGGAATTTCAAGAAGTTCATATTGAGTTCACCAGATTCAGTTTTTAATGTATTTTTATTTAAACTGTAATCCTGTGAGCTAGTAACTGTCACAACTTACTGTGATGAGGCAAGGAGACATAATTCAGTTTATAGATTGAAGGCTGAGGGACAGAGAGTCAAAGTACACTTGGATATACACTTTCAGTTGAGTCTTAACAGCTTAAACAGTTACGACCCTCTGGCTGTTGGTTGCTGTTTTAATTCAGTCTGAAAGGCTGAATGTGCCTCACACAATAAGTCACAGCATCGCAGCCAAAAGGGCAGGGGGCAGTTAACAGCTGAGAAACAATAACTGGAAATTAAGGGGCTAAAACTCTTTTAACATCAGGCACAGGAGTACATCTGGAAAGGGGAAGAGAGACCCAGATCAACTTACCTACCATCATTCCTTGCAGATAAAGCAGACACAAGTGTAATTCTTCAATGTTTCATTGCCAGCTGATGTTTTAGGCACCAGTGAGTTGACTGCAGTATTATTCCAAGTAATTTTGCCCTCTCAAACACAGAAAGTAATTTAGAAGGAGGGAAAACAGGGCAAAATTTTAATGATGTTCTAGTGGGCTGTAAGGGAAAACTATACAATACCACAGAATATAATCTGTAGGGTGGAGAAGGGAGGTTTCCTTTCTGAACAGAACAGGTTAAAAATTATTACGTATTTATAAGATGAGGAGAGAGAAGAAAGAAACACTACTTAATGGAAAGCTAAAGAGATTTTGAGAGCCTAACCTATCCTGCCTATCCTGGAGGCTAAATTCCCTTCCCCAAACACAGGACTGCCTCCAGTTCTTGAAGGCACTACAGTCACACTGAAGGCAGCTGCCAACAAATTTTCTGTGCAGGCACACACCATGTCTAGGCTCATCTTACTGTGCATGAGAAAAAGCCACAGATCCAAGGGATGGTTCTTCCTGAAATACACAAGTCACCTTTTCAGAATGCTCTCTATTAATAGCAGTGAAACTGTGTAGAGACCTCTCAGGTGGCTAAAATGAGATGAAATGACTTCTTAATGACTCGATTCAAGGAAGCTTCAGTTATCCCAGTTATCCCTACCTCCCCTCTGCAAACATTCTGCTCCGTTTCTCTGACACAGGACAACTGCAAGATCAGAAAGTGTAGCAGGTTTGGGGTTTTTTTTACTTTCACTCCTACTAAATCAAGCTGGAACTGTTTATGAAGTATCTCCACCAATGCCAGAGGAAGTGGCTGGTGATTCCATTCACAACCAGGACCAACTTCACTCATTTGTAGGGTTGCAGAAAGTTATTGCTTTTGGCTGTCTTCATGAATGTGGGTGACCATTCTGGAACAGTGTGCTTGGCTGGCCTGAAATCAAGGGGAGGTGGGGCTGTATCAAGCGAACACCTTTGGGAAAAAATCTTCTGAGAAAAGAATCAGACCCTCAGAATGAGAAGACAAAAGTTGACCCCAACAATGGACGTAACCCTCAGTCAGAAGCCAGACTTTAAAGCACAGCTTTTCACTTCTCTATTAGCTTTTTTTTTTTTAAATGGATGAGTTTCAGTGGGCCATTGTTTTACCCGTGACAATACTGCTAGCTTAGCTACTACCTCAGGGTACCAAAGACGTTAAAAAAGAAGCTTTGGAAAAACTAAGGCAATTTACAACGTGACAGACCTTTAGAGACCTAACAGTTGTGCATGCACAGAGTGCTAGAGAGCAAAGCTCAGACATCTGAGCATGGTATTTCCTTAAAGATGTAACGTGCCATTGTATCTTTGCATTACTTTGCCAATCCACATTATTGATCTAAGCAGTGTAAATGCTATTTCATATTTAAATTGAAGCTGCTTTAGTGCTTTGTCTTTAGCACTGCTAATTCTGCTTCTACAGATGAGTACTGGCAAGTGATGGGTTTATGAAATGGTACAAATCTTAACACTTCCCTTGCTGGGTTCTCATTAATACCAATAAACTAACTTGACCACCAGATTTTTTTAAAAAGCAATCTTTGCTTTGCCTCTTGGTTCTCTTGATTTTATAAATGAAATGCAATTCCTAACAGCCTTGAAGCCTGATGTTGCCATTTTGCACAGCATCATGGTGATACCAGTTTGGCAGAGATGCAACTTTTTCCTTGTTTTTCATTAACTTCTCTTGATTAACTTACGTTTGGTTAACATAAAATCATGTTAAAAAAAAATCACCTATCAGTTATGTGTCAGTCTGTGATGGAGCACCCCTATACTACATAGGTGATGGCAAAGATTGTGAAATACGTAAAAAAAGACACGAATATCACATCGTTCTTTTCATATCCACTCTCCTCATCAAGCCATCACTCAGAAATCCCCTGCTATGTTCATGAAAATCAAAACGTCCAGAGAACGTGGGCCAACTGTAGTGTACACAGAAATGGGTTTTCACCAGAACATCTGTGCAGTGAGGTCCTCAAGGATTAGCCTAATTGCTTCAATGAATCTCTCTTAATGAATTTTTAGATTAGGATTCACCTCAGGACTCACCATTTCCTTCAACTCAGCCTAACAATTACTAACAAGCTTGTGGAAGTCAGCACTGTTAGTAGTCTGAGCACATGACATTTTTTTTTTATTTCTCTGTAAATCAATGAAGTCATAATCAACAATTTTTTCCAAAGGTATTTATTTATTGTACATGAAATAAAAACAAATCTTTCAAAAAATCAAATGACACCTCACTGGAATAAATTATCTTATCTATAAATCAAGCATTTTTAAAATATAAGTTAGAAAAATAGAAATTTCATCTTGGTCCCATGTAATATTTGTGCAGTACTGCCTAGAAAACTTGTTAAAACTATTTTTTTTACTTGAAAAGGGATAGTGCACATTGCTTAACCAGACTAGTGTAAAAGTAACAAAAATAATTCAGTGCAAATTCCTAAAATAAGCATTCAGATTACATTTCCTTTCATACATGATTTCTAACAGTTCAGGTTTCTCATCTTCTGAAACAGAGTTGATCAGAACCAGTTAAAAAGAAAGCTGAATAAGCCTCTATGTCTTGGAATTTAGTTTTCAGCAATGTCAAATACATTCAAGATTTACAGAACATGCTGGTCATTTGCTGTTGGTGCCTGTGAACTGAAGTCATAGTTAAAATTTACAGCAGTACATTCATTATGTTCAAAATCCTGTCAATTATTACTCGTAAAAAAGTCTTGTAGCAAAGAGTTAGGTATTAATTGGAGTTTGATAAACAGGTATTTAAGTTAAAAACATCAGACTACATCTGACATGGATCACTTAAGGATCTCATTAGCAACAGTTTTCTGCATGGTTGATGAAGACTCAAGTTGACATTTTGGTTGAAGTTCACTCCACAGAGAAGTGTCTCTTACATGATTAAAAATAAATGAATACTTTGGTGGTTTTTTTTTTAAACCTGGAGGATTGTGTAAGTTTGGTTTAGTTCTCAATGCAAAATTTTCGTGTAACTTTTACACACTTTTCTAAGGTTTCAACACCTCAGGAAAAAAAAAAAAGTAAAATCAAAATACAACTTCCCCATTTGCCCTTTTGAACACATACTCTACCTCAAACTTAGCACTTAAAAAATCAGGCTGTTCACACAACCAGAGCTAGGTAAAAACACATTCTGCATAAAAGGTCATGGTTGGATGAAACCATTTAAATCAATCACAGTGAAATACTTTCAAGAAATATAAATGTCTTTAAAAAAGAAGAGTTTCATTTTGGATGATTCTAAGTCTGAACATTGGACTTCTAGTCCAAACAAGCCATCTTGCTGAATTTGGCAAGATTTTGAAAAAGAAAAGAGAAAATTGTATACAAAATATTTTGCTATACAGCTTCTGGAACTTGTAATTATGGCCACTAAAATCATACGCTCAGTTAAAAAACAGTGAGTACAAAAAAGGGAAAATTTATACAAAATCAAATAATTTCTTAAGACTTGCTCAAGGATGCTGCTGGTCTGACCTTGCAAAATACTTAAGCAGGTGCTTAATTTTAAGCATGTGAGCCATTGTGCCAAGAGAGATTTTATGGTGAACACTAATGCACAAATATTAGTTAGACTGGCTCTTCCCCTTCAGATAAGCATGGATGTAAGTGCTTTGCTGGATATGGATCAGGATGCTCAGCACCTAACAGGACTTTAGGCGCTGATCCAGCAAAGCACTTACCCACACGAACAACACTGCTGACTTTTAGATCTCTGCTCATGTGCTTAACATTAGGCATGCTCATAAGTGCTTTCCTGGAAGAGCCTGATAGTCCAATAGTATGTAAGCTATAAAATCTGAAGCAGTGTATGTTTAACACACCGCGTATTTAACAATGTTAATCTGCTGAGATTTGCTTTTTCTTGGAACAGGGCATGTCTAACTTCAAGCATTTATTTTCAGAAAGCAAGTAAAAAAGCCTTTAAAAGCTGCTTTGAGATTATGGCAAGTTAAAATAATACTAGTGAGTCTCCTTATGCTCCTTTCATTTCTTCTTTGCACGTCTTTGCACAGGCATCTAAAAAGACAAGAGAAAACTCTAGTCATAAACATTAATCTATTCAAGTAACTGTCCATGCACTTGGTTTCCCTTTTAAAAAAACATTGTTAGATACAACAGAACATCTGATTCAAGCATCACTGAACTCTTCTGAATTTCAGATCTGAATGCAACGCCAGCCAACTATGCCACCTTTTCCACTGAAAATACTCTAATCACCACTCGTCACTTCTACAAATAGAACTAATTTTATTACTTAAGACTGAAAATAATGTGCAAGTCCAACCCTTATATATCCCTAAATCATTGCTGGTATTTCCATATGAAGTTTTCCATGCCCACTGGTGTCAATCCATTTGCAATGTGAAGTCTAAAAAAAGTGGTGAAGGGAAGAAGTGCTTAGTTCCAAAACAACAACTACAAAAGCATCACAACTCATCAGATATTTACACTAACGTGTGGAGATGGCATGTTAATGTCAAAAAGAAATAAAGTAAGACCATATCCCTATATTGGTGCTGGCATATTGTGTCATACTAAGCTAACCAAGCTAGAAACAGCAAAGCAGCACTTTATAATGACCTTCTGCTACTGCTGGCCAGCCGTGGCAACTATATTTAAATCCTCATTGTGGTAGGAAATACTGTTTTATGTATCTGGCACCACATGCTCTTCATAACTCCTTAAAGCTACATGTTGAGGAAGTTTCAAAGTTACTAAATGTATTTCATTCTTTCCTAAGGGGAAAAGAGTTTTTATTTTCACATGAAAGCTCTAATGGCTTTTGGAAATGGCTTATTTTTTTTTTGTCATGCACAAGTTCCTCCTCAACCAAAAAGCACAGTCACTAATGAAATTATATTGTTGTAAGTTACAGCAGAGCTGACAGCTGAAGTCGAGATGTGACACACTAAATCACAGCCCACCTATGCACAGAGGAAGAAGAACTCTAGACTTGGTCCTTCAGTGCAGTAACAGATGTGAAAGGCACACACAGAGAAAGAAAAAATCACTACCCACGATGGGAAATCAGCACAAAGGCCTCCCATCTCTGTCAGAACTGTCCTCCTTCTCCTGAATTCTGACCAGAAAAACTGTGACTTCTTAGAAGAAAGGTTTTGGAACTGTGCAGTTAATGAAAAGATGCAGTCCCGAAATTTATTACACGAAACCTTTTAACAATTAAAATCCACAGCCCTAAAACTAGCAGATTTAATTATCCAGAAGAGCTTCTACCATTATCTGTCCAACTTCATGGTTCCTGTTTCTAATGTAACCCTCTCCCACTCTTGGATTTCCACTCAGACATCTAACTCACACTTGTCCACCATCTCAACATCAAGTGCTTGGAGTCTGCTTTCCATTTCTACATACAAAATTCCTTTCCTCTCCTTTACCAAAATACTCTCCCCCAGGATGTTGCTTATTGCAAAAAACTTCTCCATTAACATGACAATATGTGCTTTTCCTTTTTCTTTCTGTCCCCGTAACATTATCCTGCAGTTTGAGTGATGGTTTTCAGCAGCTGTCACCACTGGAGCATCTCTTTTTCCCCAATATGAAGTTGGGTGTGAGGTCCTGTGGCTGTCAAATAATACTGCTGGACTAAGTTAAACGTTTCTCAAAATCTAATCCTTCGAATTCATGACTGCAATTGCTCAACAAATGTTGCTTCTTTTCAATCATAGCAAGGACCCATTGGATAAACAAATACGTGCTCCTGTGGGGCTGGTTTTCACATACAGTCTGGACAAATAATGCAGGAAAAAAGTTTGAAGGTAACTTTAAAGATGATGCACAATGAAATTATCACATCCATTAACATCTACTATTAATTTTTAAACTCATCTGATAGTTAATGCCAGAAAAAGAAACTTTACTAATAGGGTTGGTGAAATTCTCAAGAAATACAGCTGAAAAACAAGACAGAAACTTCTCTATGGCTCCATATAGGAATTCCTGGGGTTTTCTGTGTCCCCCTATTGCACTCTACCCATTGTATTGATTCAGAAAGTTGACATTCATGGCTGAAATTTTATTAAAGCAGCAAATTTAATGGCTTGGAATATACATAACAATTATAACTGAAAAATTAGTAAAGCTTCTGCACCTGAATCAACTCTTCTCAATCTGTGTTCAAAAACTAGCACTACAGGCTGATTTTCAGAGATATGGAAGACTTACAGTATTGATTCCTTAGAATTCCTGAAAAGCATTTTTTTCTAAGGAACTTAATTTTGGTTCTAGATAATCGACTTTGGACAAATCTTTGTAGAACTGGGAACATTATTAGTATTCTGTTGGGAGGTCATTCATGTTTGTTAAATAAACCTCTCTGTAATCAGAGATAATTCCATAGATTTCCAAATATTTTCCTCAATCTGGAATTCCAACCATACTGATGTCCCTGCTTACAAACTATGACCAAAACTTTGAAAAACCTTACTGGTTTGAAAGGCACAGGAACCCCAACAATTGCAATACTGCACATAACACCCAGCAAGGCTTCTCACCCATTTTTAAGAATGTCATAGAACTCTTTAACCTTAGAGACACCACTGAACTCATGGGTTGTGACCAGCAGCAAGTAAGTCTGCAGTGGAGAAATAAGTTACTAACAATGATGAGACTCCTACTTTCTCTGAAACTCCCTGTTACCAAGAGAAGAAGGCAGATTCTTAACAGAGATGAAGTAGCAGAGAATGATGTATTTAAAAAATGTCTTTCTTAAACACACATTGTAGCTGATCCACAGGAACAGCTTGGTGTTGCAGCTGGTGAATGAAGCAATTGAGTTAGTGTGGTGCAGAACTGGCTAGACCTATACAAATGATCCCAGCAATTCCCATCTCTTTTTCAGTTCTGTGAATTAGGGAAATTGCAGCTCAGCAGATAGCTATCCCTCTGAATGTACAGGAATACCCTGTGATGAGGAAAGAAGAGACTCAAGAGTGAGTAGTGTGTTTTAAATAACAGTCCTACCTTGAGCAAAACTTCTCTGAGACAGTCATACTTAGGCTTTTGAATTATGCATCCAACTTTTTACAAACCCCAGTTTTGCCTTTCCCTAATTATTTTTATAAGGACCTATTGACTTTGGAACTGAACATAAAAATGCTCCTATATTTATATGTGTTAAGAGATTTACCATGTAATCCCAAAGTCATGCTTTAATTTTTTAAGGATTAAAATTTATACACAACAGTAAAATACCAAAACCCCTTAAGAAATGTCCTTCAGCATAATCTAACTCTTGAAATATACAACAAATACAACAAACACAAATTTGTTACACAAGGCACTTTATTGCAGTACATGCACATTGACATTTATTGCAGTTTGCTTCTAGCATATTCAAAACAATCAAAATCCCAACAGACACTATCTTTACCTCGATAAACTACCACTAATGGCATTGCTTACATCAGCACTTAGATTTGGGTCAACATAAAAACCTGATGATGCCATCCTACTCTGGTGTTATACTGGGTAAAAAAATCTCTAAAAAAGTCTCAACAAATAACGCTGCTTATGAACAAAAAACCCCTCTCCTTAAAAACTTATCAAAGGAGGGCATGGTTCCATCACAGAATGGAGTGCACTGGAGAAAACTCTGTGGTAGCTCTGACTGAGTTTGCTCTAGAACAAGCAGCAGCAGAGTGCAGTACCATGTGGGCAGTCAGGCTGCCTTCCCGACCCAAGCTAGAATATCTGCATGGTACTGCCTTGCCCCACTGAGGCACAACAACTTTCTCCCACAGTAGCTCACAGATCCCTTCATCACACTCCACCAAATAGAGAGACATGCCCTGCATATACTACACTAACAAAAAAACCCCGGGAGACATCTTTAGCTTAACCTAAAAATAATCACTGTATAAAAAAATCTTTCAAGAACAAATCTTTATTTTGATGCTTTAGGTTTGGAGCTGAAGAAAGTAGAAATGGATTTCATTCCACTCTTATCAACTTTGGCCAGAGCCTTCTGTGCTGCAGTCATCTTGCTGTTTGCCTGTTAGTGAAACAATAAACCAAAAAAGATAAGCAGCATCTCCATAGGAGCAGAGTATAAGCTACAAACTCCTAAGTACAAAAGTCAAGCAAGAAGTCGAATCTCTTTGTTAGGTTACAGCAGTAAAGCTAGTTTTATGCAGGCTTTAAACTGCAGGAGAAAAACCTTACCAAACAAATTTGAGATTATTCAAACAGAAAAACACTTGTCATGAATTACTTAACCTCAGACAAAGACAAGTAATCAATTACAAGGACAAGGAGGTGAAACGTCTTCCCTTTCTGCAGAATGAGGTATCCCAACTCAAACGTTTACTTTGGGATAATCCCTGAGTGTACATTAAGAGGAATAATGCATGCAATATAACAGATGCATGCTGTACCCTCCGACTCAATCTCATGATTATGCTGTCAGCAGGCTGAGTTAAAGCCTTGCCTTACAGTTGACAAATAATTCACACTGACTTATGATCAAAGACTCCATGCACAGTAAAAAAGAAAGGGGCAGGAGATGGAAGAACTAAGAATGAAGAAGGTAACTAACATGTGCACAGCACTTTGAAACCACTGGGACAGCCTCCCAGACTTTTACACCTAAAACACATTTTATGAGCCACGTTTTATAGAGCTGACCCCTCTTTTCTTTCTTACATTTTAAAATGCTGTTTTAAATCTCTAGCTGTTTTCCCTATTAAGAAAACTTTGCATTGACCTTTCTTTACGATACTCCTCAGTCTGGAGGACTTCACAATTAGAATACTTGGGATCAGATAGAAGGTTGTGGGATAGAATGGAGATATTCAACAACCGTATGATTGTCTGTGTTACTATACAAACAAAACCAGTGCCAAAGTATTTAAAAAGGAGTAGTATACTGTACAGAATCCAAGAGCTCTCTTTTCTTTCCCAGATTCTCTCATCAGTGTGCTTCATTATTTCAGAAGTAAATCATATTTAATGTTAAAATGAATTATCTCTCCTCAGCCTATTTCTATCTTTATGTGCAGTTCAAAAGCTATAGGTACTTAATGGGGGCCAGGGGGAAACATGCATGCTTTAAATTATTCATCACCTTCACTTGGGGGGCAATCCTCTTACTTCAATACTAGCATGTGCCCTGAATATAAAAAATTCTGGGGATTTTGAGGGGAGGAAGGAATGCATCTGTTTACCAGCTGCTTCTCTTTGCAAAGGGATAAAGAGTAGTCAGCATTAGCTTGAAGGTCACAGCACTATCACAGAGGGCTTTTTTGGTTGCTGATGAACTGAAGAGAGATTCATTTTCTTTCAGTGTTCAGAGAAATAAGCCAGTGCAAGCCTTGTAACTTTGGCACACAGAGACAGCATCTATTTCTTTTCACATCTCTGTTGCTCTCCTAGGAATAGTTCAGTGGCAGGCACCACTGGTCTCAGATTTGAATTGGCCTCCAAACTTGTGTTGGATCTGGCAATCAGCAAGCTCTGCGTTGCTTTAACTTCATTAACTTGACACAAGTAAGTGCACAAGCAGTATTTATGGGCAACAATAATGCCTGTCTTAGCATCCCTTCAAACTTATGTGAATGTTGCCATCTTTTTCTTTTTGAAATGACTGAAATTTAACACTTTCTATCAGTAAGCCATGGAATTTCTCATCTAAAGATCTCAAAGAGCTTTACAAACATTAGCCAAGCAACTTAACGTGTGAGGTTCACTGAGAAAATCCTGTCAAACACTGACACTATATGATAGTTCAGAATGGGACATTAAGAGTATCAAAGTCAAATGAAACTGAACTAGAAGTTCAGGGAGATGAAACTACAGATACCTGCCATTTGGTATTTGGTTTAGTTTTTTTTAATGTGTTTTGGAGGAGAAAAATAGTATTTATGTTGGATATTGGTCTACGTTTTAGCAAAACATGCATGCATGCAAGGCTTGCTTACCTTTTTGGTTTTCGGATTGTTGCTGTTAAACTTAGTATGGTCTTCTTCTATTTCCACAGAGACATCTGACAATTTCCTTTTCTGAAATGTTAAGCGTGAGGAAGTTGCTCTGTCAACCACTTTTTTGATGTACACACATGGAAGTTTAAAGCTTTGGCTTTATAATGTAACCATAGCACCAAAAAAGAACTGGCAGTCAACTGAAGAACCTGCAGCAGCAGTGGAAGATTCTTCTTTTCAATTGTCTTCTTTACATCTAAATATATAGCATCTCTAGAGCATTCAGAAGAGACCAGTCAGTGTCATGGGAAGCACTTTCTTTTTTCTAGCCTTCTGAAGGATGACTTCTAGAAATCATGTGAATCCTGGTTTTAACCTCCATGGCTGTGACTTTGGTGTCAAGAGTCAGAGAACCTTTACAGAGCAGCTGTTGGAAATTAGTATCTAAGAGCCAGGGAACCTAGACTCTGGTCCCCACAGCCTTATGGAACTGCACAGCAACTCCAGTGTTATTGCTATCTGCTAACTCAAGTGGATCATGATCTAGTTTACTATCTGTGCACAAGCTTTGGAAGTAATTAGTTTCTACAGTTTGGCAACAGTGAAACACTGACATATTTCTGCTGACTGCTTCATCACTTGAATCCAACAGTGTACTAAGAAGCTTGACTCTGCATGTGCTAGGTGCTTTCTAACTTCAGAAAGAATGGAAGTGAAGGGTTCTCGGCACTTCACATGATTAGGCTGTAAGAATGAGTATTTCTTTCCATAAACTGTGAGCATGTGTTTAGTTTAAAGGAGAAAACCTCCTGGTATGTTTCCAAAAGGGAAAAAAAAAGTATATAGTATTTTACAACACTGTATTTTTATTATTATTATCATATATCTGATATTACTACCCTGTCCTTAATATCCTGTGAAATCTAAACTGTGGCCTTCCTAGGTTTTGTGCCAAAGAGAGTGATTTTGCAAGCAACTTGGATGGTACCATACCTTTTAAGATCCTGTTTTATTCATTTTGTTTATGGTGCTTGTGATCTCTCTCTCTCTCCCCCTCTCTCTCTCTTTGGCACAGAAGCCACGTCTGCAGCTTAGATTTCTCAGCTCTTAGAACCAGATCCAACAGCAGCCTTTTCTTTTGATTTCAATGGGATCTGAATCAGCCCCTTGAGGAGTCTGTTTACTATGCTGTGATTACATTTTCAAATGACAATCTAATGAATAATTACAATTCCCCTCTTTTTGAAATCTGATAAAGTTTGTAAAACTTACAACAGAATGCCTGCATTTCAGCAAAATATTTGCTTTTTAGTTGTAGCAGAGTCTACATATTCTTTGTAGATGTCTGTCATCATCTGCCAATTGTCAGACTCCCCGTGCTGACAAACTGGACAGTATGATGATTACAAGATCAATGGTTTACAATGAATACAAAGCCCATGTAATTTTGATTTAATCACTACATCAGTCCAGACTGTACCCAGTTTACTCTTCTACTACAAGATAATCTGTTGTACCTTTCCTGGTAACAGACAGTGAAGTTTCTAAATCTCTCCTCCCTTCAGAATGTATTTTAACATGATTTCTAAACACATGACTTAACCACAATGGGAAATACATGCTAGACCCTTCTTTATTTGCAATAATCCTATATTTTGTCTGTCAACACACTCTGCCCTCATAAACAGAAATGTTGCCACAAGTGAATGAAAACAGTCTCAACTACAGGTTCCAGTGTACAAGCCAGCCTTGCTCATCTGAGATTGTGAACTAAAGGAGCTTTTCAGTTTTTGAAGTTGCAAAGTCTTAATACACAGAAGCATCACACACACTCTGGTCAGTGCTCTGGAAATTAATCAGATCCTCAGCAAGATTTCACTGCCCAACAACTAAACAGTTGTAAGCCTCATCTCTGTAACCAAACTGCTGAAATAAAACTATTTTTATAAACAGATTCTCAACTATCCCAGTGGTATAAAAGCTATTCATACATAGTATGTAATGTACATCACATGTAGTTTAATACAGTTGTTGTAACATGCTTATGTGGCTAATGAATATCAGTTGGCTCCTGATGTGTGTTTAATATTTCTTACAATGCATAAAGATAATTCGTAACTTAATCAAAGGGCCAAGTAACTGTGCAGCCAGAACAACTCTAACCAGATGGAAATAACTTATATCCATGGATATACATTGGAGAACAAATGCTATTAATAATAGTAGGGACCAATTATTCCTGCATGTGCTAGCTGACACACTGCTTAGCAGAACAGTCACTGAACCAGCCAGAAATTTTAGACTTTGTTTTGGTAAGTAGCAGGGACATTGCAGGAAAGGTTGGTGCAGTGAGTAAACTGTTTCAAGTAGGCATAGGCTGCCTTGGTTTAAATTCAGTGGAAAGGATAATTAAAAGTGGGGTTCTTAATGAAAAGTGGTGCAAACTTTGCAAACCACATGCCTTACTTCTCTATGCCAAAGCAAAGGGACGTGATGTGTGAGAAGGACACTTGGAATGGAAAAGAAAAAGAGGGGAGAAGTGATTTTGAATCATTTGCTTCAAACAAGGTGAAAAATCTTGAAGGAAAGAGTTTCTCAGACTAAACTATATGAATGTTTTCCCTTGCTCACACAGATGTGCACATATTCCCTCCCCAAGACACTAGGAATAAGCACAATTCTACGATGAATGGGGGAAAAAAAGACTGCCAAGAAAAAAAGAGATATTTGTTTTAGGGGTCAGGTAATACTGGGACAAAGTGAGAACTGCCAAAAAAGTCAAGCTGAGTTAGACCTTGGAAAGGAAATTAAAACAAATAATAGAAGGTTGTTTAGCCACAGAGGTAAAAAGGAAATCAAAAAAGAAAAAGTGAAGCTGCTATACATTCAGGATTGGACATATATTAAAGCTAATTTATGTGTAGCCCCAAAATGGAACAAATCCTTTTCAACAAAGATGAAGAGGTTAAACACAGGGAGAGAAAAGAGAACACAAATCACTCTATTCAAGATACAAGTAAAACTCAATATGCTGACACTGTTGGGAGACTGCCTGAGAAATCACAAGTCCAGAGACAAAACTTGGCAACTGTTCTATCAGGTAAGGGCCAGAACAGCCAAACACCCATCTCTATGCAAGGAGGAAGAAAAAGTGATAGTAGGCCACAGCAGGATGGAGGATGGGGGGGAGAAAAAGTGAAAGAAGGAAGAATAATGATAGATGAAGAGTTAAAGAAAACTAAACACACGTAATGCCTACCAATTGATCTTTTTTTCTCCAAGATAATATTTTTTGTTACACAAGGCAGAAGGATTGCTAGAAAACTTGACATTGTGCCACTTAAGCAACCAAAAGACTGCGTAAGAATTTTAAGGTGGATAAGAAACTGCATAAAAGGGAAATTAAGGCAAATAAAGCAGAAAGGGACGCCAGTGGATTAGATGGAGATTACCTTTGAAGTGCCATGAACAATATCTATTCAAAATATGCATTAATTGCTAATTACATAGATACAGAATATATACACACATAATGCTAACATTTGCTGAATGTACACCATTGTGTAGCATTATGAATACATAAAAAACTTGTAACACTGTGAAGGAAAAGGCAAGGAACCTTTAAGACTGGAAACATTAAAAACAGATGCAAAGTACAGAAGTACAAGGTCATGTATACAGCAGCTAACTCCATGCATTTCTCCTAAATCTGAATGCTGATCAACTGAAAACTGCAGTGGAGAAAGAGAAAAATAACAACTGTGTGTTTTAACTGTTCATAGCATGACTGTGAGATATCTGGTACACCACACAGTAAGAGAGGCAAATGGGATTCTAAGATGTAATGAGATTAATTACTTTCAGTTAAGATAAGATGGGAAGAATGCCATCATGTGGTACTAGTAAAGGTTTTATTGTGAATAATTATTTTTTATTCTGGTCACCTGCTTTGAAACAATTGAATTCATCTTGGAATAGGTGCAAAAAAATGTTCCTGAAACGATGATGAAATGGAGAACCCATATTACACAACCAAGTTTGGCTTCACAAAATGAGAACATAAAGGATATATGATTTCCTTTTACACACTGAGAGAACTAATCTTAGGGAGGGAAAAGAGCCATTTCAATTAAAAAAAATAGTGATAATGTTCGTACAAAAGCACAGTGGAATAAGTTGGCCATGAACAAATTCAAGGTGGAATTTACAGGAAAGTTTCTGAGCATCAGAGGAACGAGGTTATAGAATGGTTTTCCAAGAAAAGTAATGGAAAGAGAAAAATCCTAATGAGACTTACAGTGAAGAATGGTCAATATATGAGAGATTATCCAACATGGTTGTCTGGGAATCCATGACCCAGGAGGTCCTTTTCAGGGTCCTCATAAATTACATATGAAAGAAAACCTATGAGGTCATATTGTCCCATCAACCTCAATAAAACTAAATAAGCAAAACACATATGAAAAGACTGCTGACCAAAACCATAAAGTATGTCTCTCTCCTTCCCTCCCATTTTTTAAACAGGAAAACCAACCAAAATATTCCTTATTAAAAAATATGAAGTACCTGGTAAAACTTCTTGTGTTATTTCAGACTAACTTTTTACAAGGCCAATTTACTTATTGTATTCTACCCAGTGCTTGACCTAGTCTAGTTTTAATAATAATTCAGAGCAATTATCTTACAACACAATGTATATGTCAATATTTTAATATTCTCCTACCTTCACTGGTGGCTCTGATGCTGGACTTTTCAGTTCTGGGAGCCTGCAGAACAAAAGATTTGAAGTTATAAATTAAGGCAGCTGGACTGCACAACCTAAAGCTTGTAATTCCTTCCCCACAAAGGCTGCTTTGGCTATCAGCTGCTCATGCATGGCATGCATTTGAAAAAAATAAAATAAATTAAAAAAAAAATCTCAGGGACACTGTATTTCTGACTTAGATAACTAAACCAGAGACAGGCACCATACAGATACAATCTTTTTTAAAAGTTCCTAGATCTGGCAACCAAAACAGGAGAACTCCACCTTACTTTCAAAACCTTGGCTATTAGTAAGATGATATTGAAAAGAACATAACATCTTTTCAATGAAACTGTTAAACTATAGGACTTCAACTGGAAACAGCACATTTTTCCACACGCCACGGTAACAGAACCCTTTGAAGAGAACTGAACTAAGGGACAAGTGCAGGGTCCCAGTGATGCTCCAAGCAAAGTCTGCTGCTGGCAAGGAACACCAGGATGATGACTTTGGCTCCCCTTCCAGATTTAAATGTAAACTGACACAAGTTAGACATGTGAAGTCAAACCCCAGCAGCACTGAGTTGAGTAGGGAAAAGGAAAGAAGACTGGAGATGAAGCGTCTGCTCCTGGCTCTGCTGCTTTAACTCTTGCCTTAAAGTGGGATACATTGCCCAGGGTCTAATGATGCGACTGAGTAGACATACGAGGCATATATTACATCTCTCCTTCAGTCCATGGTCCTAAACATGACAGGGACAACTGGAAGTATAATCTACATTTGAAAACAATTATATTGAAAGTATGCCAAATATAGTTTCATGGTGTCATTCACTGCAACCTTGATGAACAAATCTCATTATTCAACAGAAATTACCAAAAGAACATTAGTGCATGCCTTATAAAACTAGTGCTTATCTGGAACAATACTCACCCTAAGTATTTTAACAACTCCTTACTCAGATCCTCAGGAATATATTCAGATATTAACCCATGGGCATACCGTACATAGTCTTCAGGAAGAGGGCAGGGAGTGGGAAGAAGAAAAAGAACATTCACATTATACAGTCACGTTGCCTTAGCCATGTTGCACGCATTACCATAAATCATAAGGTTGAATTAATAGTAAGAGACTTCTAATGGATACACTGTAATGGTTCTCTATGTTGAGTAGTTTATGTTATATGACACTTGTAGGTTTATTTAAAAAGTAAAGACTTACTACACTCATTTTGTCAGCACATGTTATTAATATCTGCTGTATGTACTTTACGAAAGCTGTTCACTTTCAGAGAATACTAGATATCATGTATTTTTCCGAATAAATTAAATTTTAAAAACCTGCAAAAGTAAAAAGCTGACTCAACAGAACACGCAATCATTAATTTTAAAGCATCTGGATCTTACAATTATTTGGCAAGGGCTTCAGTACTAAAGTACATTTTCTGGCTTTGACTGAAAACAATTAGATGAGACAATGAGCCTATTTCAAAGCCTTGTACTTAATTTCAATACTTTATGGAAAATGCCAAGGCCTATCTAAACATCACTGGCAAGATGGGATAATTATCTGTGGAAATATGAACTACTAGAAGCTGTTTTCAGTACAGGGCACTCCTGCTATAAATGTTTTTCTGGGAGACTGGGAAAAAAAAAAAAAGTGACCCTTTTATAACATGAAGTCCTAAACCAGATCTTTTCCAGTCACGGTCCCCACAAGCACTTACTGATTGTGGGCTGGATCTTTAAAACTTACTGTTGTTGGGGCTGCTAGGGAGTACCTGCACTCATGCACATGAAATATTTGCCAGACAGACATAAGCTGAAATTGTGCCTCTGAATTCAATATACAACACGTCAGCTCTAACTGTTCATATACCTATACACTTGAGAGACTTCAGAGCCACATGGTAAACTAGCTTCTGTGTGGTAAAGAACTTTTCCTTCTGTGCCAGAAACACTTTTCTGGTTTTGTTTTGTTTGTTTGTTTGTTTTAATCTAAAAAGCCCAATGCAAACAGGCATTGAAGCATAAAAATCTGACACCAGCATATGCATTCCAACTACACTGATAAAACATTTTTAGTATCTCCTATCTGTACTTCTCCCTTCCTCTACTGCCTAGGATCATCAAGGATTTGTCACTCCCTAAGCCCACTTTAGGGTCAGGAGAACAAGGAAATAATTCCAGTCCAAGACAATTTCTCCTCAGCACTTAGTGTGTCAAATTTATCGTTTAAGAATCATTTCACTCTTCGCATTGACGCTGAATGGCGAGGCCCAGTCAACTGCTATTATTTTGTATTAGATACACAATCCACTCCCTTTTTCTTTATGCCTTGAAGCAATCTTCACTGACTTCCTTCACCAATTTTAAAATACCACTGTTTGCATTCTAAGGAGTCTGTGTTCTCACCCTAGCCTCGCTTTGTTATTAACCTCCTGTCAAACAAAAGTAATACTTGCGTAGCTCCTTTCTTTGTCTTCTGAATGAAATATTCAGGTCTCACATGTTAAAGTTCTGCTCCTTCCCCATGTGCATTTATATCCTGCCAGATTTTTGCCCTACAACATCTGTAGATGCTAACTGCACATACCCCTCTATCTGAAAGACACTGAAATTTTATTATACCCCAATGAAAGCAATTCTCTACAGAAGTAAATTGCACTGTCATGGCAGTGAAAGAACCAGACAAGAAAATTAGTCTTATTAAGAGTAAGTGTTGACTAAGGTCCATTTGACTTCCTGTCATCCACCTTGCTACGTACAGTGGGACTGCCTCCAAAACTTACCTACTTTTAACCCCTAGTATTCCCTATTGAAATGCTGCTCTTTTAAATCTTAAAAACGCTTTAAAAAAGACTGTTATATTCATGTTACTCTAATTAAGCAGGAAGGTGGAAAAAAAACCTGCAATGAGCTACTTAATTACAAATTTCACAGATGAAGTATTTAAGCACAGTCAAGATGGTTTCTGTCAGGACAATTTTCCCTTTCTTTTAAAAAGTGGGGGTGGGGAAAAGGACGAAAAGCTACTGTAAAATTAAAGTCACAAGTTTTGCAGCTTTGCCTACTTTTAAAAACCATATATTACAATCTCTGTTCTATAAAACTGTCTAGTTGCCTCTTAAATCTCATTTATGTTGTTTCCTTTGATATCATTACTTGGTAACTCATTTTCCACTTCGTCAGCAAGTTGCTTTGTTTCTCCTTGTTTTTCAACAGCATGCAGACTTATGACTCTTTGCAATAAGAAACAACTTGGTTTTGTTTGTCATGTTCTTAAATTTCCTTAATTTTCATTAACATGTGAAGAATTTATTCAAAGCCCATTTTCAGGTTTCTCTACACAACTTCGTATCTCAGTAACGTTCAGGGCATTGCCCACCCCAGAGAAAAGGTGACTTGGAGGAAAACAGTATTACTCCAGAGTTTTTGGTACCAGTTTTTTTAATTTCAGGGCAACTCAACACACATACTACTTGAGGTTTTTTGCCCTTAGTAAGCATACACTTGTATATTCTATACATATGTTGCAGAAAGTAATGTTTGGATGAGGAGCTCTTACTCTGTGACTATGACTTCCTAAGATTCCTTCCCTTTTTGCAGAATTCAGCAAAGAACATTTGCATGTTAATAAAAATAATAGTATCAATAAAAAAGAATCCTGTTCTCATATAGAGACACTTACTGAGTGGATACTTATATATACAGTATAAGTTTGCATCTGAGACAGTCTCAGTTCAGCAAAGCATTTCAGCATACATTTCACAGGGAAAAACATCTTCTTTAATTAAGGAAAAGTTAAAAGAACCCCAGCCAAGACATACTGTTAATTACAATGTAATCTTATGAAGACACCAGAAAGTTCAGAGAAGTCAAGTCACAGTTACAACACATATGGCATTTTCTATACAAGGAATAAATTTACTGCAAAGGCCAGTTTCCATGCATTTTAGAGTCTAACAATGAGTTTTATCTCCACAAATATGATTTCACAAAAAGGAAATTAATTACAATGTTTAATTTTCTTACCTTCTTCAGTATCTGTGATCTGTTTACAGCTGATATATGTAGCTGCATGTAATCTTTCACCTACAGTTATATTGTTGCTTTTAAGTGCTTTCACTGTTTGATTGACCTATAGGAAACCAGAGAACGAAATGTCGGTATCAGTGTTGTTATGCACATGTTAATGCAGTGACAAGGCTCTTGTAATTTTGTTTCAGGCATATAAAACACTCAAGTTATGGACTGTGGTGAAATTTAATATACATTTGTAATGACTAGCATATGAACTCAAAAAACCCAAAGAAAACAGCATGTCTTTGAACATGTTGCCTTGGCAACACAGCTCCAGTTTTGCAGCACCCTAAGATTAACTGAGCTACTCAGATGCAACAGGCATGATTATACAGGTGAGAAATACACTTGCTTGGAAAACAGAGAATGACTGAGCTCACTTGGACTGCAAAGGCATTTCCTGATGGAAACAAAGGATTATGGACTTTATAGGGCTCTGCTATGCTGGATTCAAGAGAGATTATTGGTAGAAAGAGAGATTTTCAACAACGCAAAGAGGTACCAGAGTTCAATTGTAAATATTCAGGTATTCATTGCACAACAGATATCCCCATGCCTCTTCACTGCAAAAAGCAGCCCAGATTTTGTGTTTGTGTTGACTAATTTAAACAACAAGGCTCCCTTGCATCCCATGATGCATACAACCTTTTTCTACGAAGTAGCATCATCGTAGGGGCACATGTGCATGTGTAAAATGAGATTCACCTTCTTTATACCAAAACACAGACCACATCAAGCTCAGCTATAACACTATTTTATTTTCTGCTTATTGTACAGACCTCTTGAACAGCATGATTGGAGCAGGATAGCAGCAACCATACCAGGACCACTCTGAAAAGCTCTGCCAAAAGTTCATGAGGAAGCCATTTGTACCACGAAACCAAGCTGTTCTGTCCAGCTTTAAAGCACGGCAGAACTTAAAAGCTGCATCTGTCATAGCTCTCTCCCCAGTCCATCTGTGAAGTGGAGAAAGCAAAAGACAAGCCCCTCACGTTCTGCAAAGCCCACAGAACACCGTGATAAGCTGAACTTCACTTGAACTTTTGCCTCCCCACAATCCATGAATCCCTTTCATGCCAACCTCAAGAGGAGGAGAAACATAAGAAACCTGTCACCTCATCACACTCCCAAGTGCTACAGCTTCACTGTGATGTCTGTCCTTTGTGTAAGACACCTATCTTGAACTGAGGCACACCACACGGTTCAAGTGCACATATGGACAAGCTAATAAGTATTTTCATTTTAAAGATAAAACAATTTTGAAACCAAAAGAGAACCACAATACCTTCTTTTTTAACCACTTCAATGTCTTCTCTTGGCTGTATTTGTGGAATTTCTGATTGCCAATCTCTGAGAAAAAAACAAGTAAGGGGAAGAAAGACATGACTGGTTTGGATTGCATTTTCAATACACTTAAAATCTTTTAAGTTGTAGATACAGCATGAAAGTTAATTTCCAGCTTGCATATGTTTGGTATCAGAGCAGTCATTTTCAAAAATACTGAAATGTGGAAAAATAAACAGACTGAGCTAATATGCAGAAATCTGAACAACTTAACAATTTTTTAATTAGGCCCTAACCCAGTAAAGCCCCTAATTTAATAATTGTGTAATTTTAGGCTGTCTGAATTTCCTACGACCCTTCAAAAGCCCTTGTAGTTTGCCAAACCTTTACTGTTCTGTATCACCAGTCTGGTCATTTTAACTACATAGTTCACAATACAGAGTGATGAAACAACAGGTTTCACAACTGTTGTGTTTTGGTTGGTTTTTTATGTTGTTTTTTTTTTAAAACACAGTAACTTAAATCTTTATGGAATTCCAGCAGCTAGGAATGGGCCAGGACAGAGAGATGGTTAATGAAGACAAACCACCCACCCTTTAAAAAACCTTTCTCTATTAGTTCTGGTAGCTCTCCCCCTCTCACTTCACAGGTGACTAAAGCAGAACTTTTACTTCTGCCCTCCATTTAGGTAGTTGAATATAGTGTCAACAGAAAATACAGAATCCAAAATACTGAAACACACTCCTTGTGGGAGGAAGTACATGACTCTTTTAGGATTTACTGAGCAACATAAATCAACTCAATGATACAGAATTTCAGAAAGTGTTCCCCCTGTGACAACTGGGGTATCATGAACATTTGCTATTCACATGTGATCAGTTACCTGGAGACACGTGAGGCCACAATGCTGAGGCAAACGAGAGATAAAATGACAAAGACTCATGGGAATTTCAGTATAAAAATTCAGTATTAATTCACAGAAAGCTACATTTCGGAAATTGAATGAAATGCCTAATAGGAGTTCACAGGAGATTTTAGAGCCCACTGTGTTTCAGTCTTTGACAGGTATTTCAATAAGTTTTAATCTTCTGTATTCCATTTCCATAAATACCTACATCTGTTTCATGTCATTTACTGATCCAGTATCATATTCCAACACTCAGTTCATGGATTTTCCTTCTCCCCTTGCAAACAACAACATATTATTTATGACTCCTTCAGCACTTCCCTCTTTGAGGTTTATCTTGGCTCTTTCAAATTGCATACAAATAGCTAACTATTGTGTGCTCTTTGTATATGCATGGTAGGGGGTATGGAGGGGTCAAGGAAAGCTGTTTACAGATGAAGTTTAAATTATGTCAACAGTTGCAGAAAAGTACAATGCAAAAATTCTTCAGAGAAAAAAAAAAGGGAAAAAACCCACTAATATACACTTTGCTTCATGAAGTTGATGAGTTGCAGGTAAAGTAATTAGCTGTGGCTTGGCTGGCTGCAGCCTTGAGGACTTAGAAACTTCTAAACAGCTCTGAAAGAAAAGAAGCAGAAAATAGGCAACATGCTCTGGATATTTAACTTGCTTCTCACAGAGCTACCACAGTTTTGTTGCAAGTGTAGTGAGTACAATTTGTAGACTACTCTATTATCTACCAGAGTTCGAGGAAGGGACATCCTCTGGACACCATTCCCCAACCCATGCTGAAAAATAATTCTAGTTCAGATTCCCAGGCAGACTCCCCAACAACAGCATGATTAAGAGTGACTCAGTTAGGGAAAGGAAATGTAGAACTGTGAAGCCATTTCATTAAAACATGTGAAAAATAATTACACTGAAGCCTTCAGAGATCACTTTGTTTGAAAATATTTTGTGTGCTTGACAGTTTTGACTATTGAACTCTAGCAACTGACAATATTTGAGCCCTCTGAAGAATTAAAGTGAGTTATGAAAGTCACAAACTGCTGACAAAAGGATTCAATATTGGAACGTGGATTTAACATGTGATGCACATTTGATATTGGTGAGAGTTAGCGACTATGTTTGATAATATAAGTATATATTGGAAAGTCTTTTGTTCCCTAATGTGTCTGGTGCCTATAAAACTGGTCTGAGACATCTGGAAAGACTGGGTTTGAGAAATACAGATGGAATATAAGTGGTTCTACAATTAAATAATATGTTCAGCGATCGGGTAATCGCTATGTAGACTTGGAAGTTTCCCTGATGTATTGTTGAGCAAACTGCCTAAAGCACATTTTAACATCCATTTTCTCAGTGTTTTCCATAACTCTGAAACTCATATGGCCCCTTTTTTCCTACCTTCTGGGAATTCAAGCTTGGCAATATTACTTAGTTACTCTAATCAGGTAAGTTTTCTTGGCTCTTCATGTTAATCACATCAGACAAGATCACAGAGCAGTTTTTGCCTTGCAAAATGAAACAAAGAGTAAAACTCTAGAACTGGAATTCATAACCCTCTCTTAAACCTTCTCCCTTGTACTTTTTATCTGATGTTTGACTGTATTAACAAGCAACCTGCCTCACCCAAATTTCCACCAAAATGAACTTTCAGTACCCTTCGACAACAAGGCCAGGCAAGGTGGTTTTCTGCTGATTTAGTAAGTGTAAACTGTGAGCACTCCAGGGTAAGAATTTGTTAAATAGATGCTAAAAGCCTAAAAAATAAATTAACAAACAGTGAATTAATTACGTTAGGTTCTGCCAAACAGATGAGAGCTGCAGAAGACTCAATAGATATTTCTTGTCCTGAAGTTCTGCTACGAGGAAGGCTACTTAGTGAACAACAGGTCTTAGAGACAGAAAGAGTACCTTAGTCATAGTACTGACATTTTTTTAATGTAGTAAAAGACATGAGCAAATGAAACACATAGAAGTGGACTGAACAGAAAGGTGATTTGTGCATGACAGACAAGCAAGGATCTTCGTGTTTGTTGCATAATATGCTTCATTTTATAAAAAACAAATAAATCCTAAGAACATGCCCTACAGTTACTTTCAACCCAAGCCAAATCTGAACAAGAAAGGCAGCAGCAGCTACGTGCTGATTCGTGCCTAGGGACATCCAAGAATGTCACATACAGCTGGCATGTGCACATGTGTATAGCTTTAATGACAAAAGCAATTTTCACCTCCCATTTTAAAACAAAAACCAGGAACTGAACACAACCTCTTTAACAGTCAATTTTCCTGTAAAATGAGACAAGCTTGCAGGTCTATGTAATACAGTATTAAAAACTTCAATGCGAAGTAAGGAAGCAGAATAAAGCATCTTCACTACTGTCCAACAGAATACAATTTACCAGAGGATGCTCTGGCTGATAACAACTGCAAATACAATTTCAGAATGGATACAGAGGTTACAAGATATTAGACTTTGTCTATAGCAAATACTTTTTTCCTAATTTTTATTTTGTTGCTAAGAAGGGAACAAAAATACAACCCAAAGGCAGCACTGTTGTTTGGAGGAAATGCCCTTTCAGAAAAATAAACCAGATGTTGTCCTACACTTCTTTACAGACTTCTTATGTCCACAGCCAAGAGGACTTGGCATGATTTTTCACCTTCTCAGATGGGTGCACAGAAGTTTAGTAGCTCCTTAGCCAGTGCTAGACAAGATGTAGGGCACAACAATTGCCTAAAAGCTTAATAATAGGTTTTCCTGGAAGTCTTTATCACTTCATGGAAAGGCAAAAGCAATTTTGCAGATAAAACACATCTATCTTAAAGAAACCTTCTCAAAAGTCAGAACTCACCCAGAGAAAAAGGGTGCCTGCTCCAAAAGATACTGAATGTAACTGTTTTGTGAAGGTTCTTTCAGAAATCCAGGAGTATCCCAACTAACCCAAGACTGTAACAAAAGTCTTGCTGCCAAGATTTCCTATTTTCTTGTCAGAGGGATCATTTTCAATGGAAACATGCCCTGCTCTGAAGTTCAAATTCACTTTTCTGAGGGAAGGAACTGCCCTACAGCACCGTATATGCATCATATCATACAGGCTACACTTAAAACTTCTGCATCTACATCCTCCAGGAAAAACTCACTTCTACCCCCCCCCCATTGATGTTCTACACAGCAATAAAGAGGTATGGTTTTTTAATTCCTAGCAGGGTTTTCAGTCTTCCATTACCTTTCTCTAGCCACTTCCCAATTATCTGTAGACCACTTAAATATTGCTCCCTTTATATAGCAGCAAAAAGGTCATGAAAGTAAATTCCTAATGTTTCTGGATTTTAATCTCTGTATCTCAACTTCTTACAAGCATAAAAATCAGACAGATTATTTGTTTTGCACTTGATAGTAGATTTCATGTTCTCAGACTCCTGTAGCTCCTCCTTTAGATGCCATTTGCTAGCAGGAAGTCAACAAGCATATATAAATGCTCTTTAAAGCACTGAATATAAAAACTGAGGCCTTGCATCTTTTGCAGATCTGCCAAACTGCAAAAATCACATAATGCTCCTCCCTGTTCCCTAGAAAGCATATTTTGTCCTCAAATAAAAGCCCCCATATCAAAGGGAATTTTGGGCAAAGGCTGACAGATACTTTGCTGATTTTTTCCATTTAGGTTTTCTCTCTCATACAATTATGCATCCCAATGAAGTTTTCTATCTTAAAAGAAAATGTATTTGAACTTAAACCCACAACACTAAGTGATGCAAAGCTAGAAAACTTGTGATTTCCTTTCTCAGCAGCATCTCTCCAGCTTCTTCCTACTTATTGTTTGAATGCTTTGCAACAAAGGAAGAAAAAAAGCCAAATGGATAATGGTTAACTTCTTCCACAGCAGACCATCCTACGCTAAAAGAAGAATCTAAAGAGATATAAAACTTTCATCAAAAGGCAAAGGAAGTTCACAACACACACAATAATGTCAAGAAGCCAGCTTTAATGGGTTTATCATTTCTATGATGCCTAGCAACAAAGCTGTACAAATTACAGCAGAAAATCTGAGATCCACACAATACTATTCACAACAGTGCAGTAACAACTTCTAATCCTAATACTCTCTTTTTAAAGTACAGCTTTGTCCAGTATCTTGGTTATTTGGTAAAGCAAAAAAAATATTGAAGTCTATCTTGTAATGACATGACACTAACAAATTCAGTCTATTTTTTGTCCCTCAGCCTGCTTGTTTTTTTTTTTTTTTTACCTTTTTCTTCTGTTACATGATGTATGTACTGTTTAGCATCTGCACACTTCAGCAGCAATGGGCAGTGTGGGTAGTCTGAGTCTAGCACAACTTGAGTGAGAGGCTGGAACTTTCCTGGTTGCTGAAAACACACATCAAAGGGATTACAAAAGTGTAATTATAATATTAAGACACATATACATACTACACATATATAGAAATATATGTACATGCAATAGTCATAATTTTAAAATAAAGGAATTAAAGATCACATTTTGAATGGTAACACATGACACATTCAGAACCAATTACAAAGCAAAAATGTAATTGGTAATAAACATTTTTTAAAAGTTAATAAACATTTATTTCAATATACATTTATTGTATATTAATAAACATTTATTTCACACAGTAAACATTTATTTCAAACCAGTAAATACCTGCAAAATGCTGAACTCCTCAATTACTGCACTTAAAAAGACCAAATTTAAAACAACATGGGGAGAGACTAATGTGAACTACAGCAGAATTTTTTGGAAGATGACATAAGACACAGTAGTCAGCATGTGCCAACAGTGTTTTAGACCAAAACCTCTTGGATTAAGCCCAGTGTCATAACTTCCATTCAAATTTTGCTTTTCCTTCCATAAAGATAAATCTCAAAGGAACAGGGCAGCTTCTGGAACACAGTATTAACCTTTCACCTCTGCAAAGTCAATTCCAGTTTGGCCACAGTATGTATATAAAGTAATTTTGGCACAACTTAAATAGCCCCACACATGACAGAACCATCAAACAAATTTTGCCTTTGCCAAACAATGCATAATCATTCAGCAGGGTTTGGCACAATTGGCAGCCTTCCCTTTGGAAAGATCCTTCAGCGCATCAGTACAAAGACTCTGCGAGCTCTCCCTCCTTGGAGACTGCATGGTGTTAGGAGCCAAAGCTCAAATCATTATACCAGTCAGCATGAAAAAAACCACTTAGGTATACTGCTTTCACTATTAATTGATCCTCTTCCTAGACAGAAGACCAGTAACCATTGATTGTTGTATCACAAAACAAACAAACCCACAAAAATCACCCTCGAGAGGGTTTAAAAGTTTTTTTTTTCTCCTGAAGAAAAAAGGCACAACAATGGCAAAAAAGGGTGTGAGAGACAGAAATAAAGCTGCAATAAACTGTTTTGGACAGAAAACTTACCTGCACAAACGTGCCTGTGTCCCAGAGCAAGACAGGCACATTTACATTGTACAAGGACACAGAGCTTAAGCCAAGAAAGCCTGCTGGAAAGCAGATGGCTCTGCTCAAAAGAGACATTAAGCAACCTTGCACCACACTATCAAAGCCACAGAATGGCACAAAGGATGACCCTAAGGTACCCAGTGGGTACCTTGATAGTCATTAGTTCAAGCCAGAAGTGACTGTGCTGCATTCAAGCTGACCCAGCACAGGGTACCTGCTACACAACCCTCAAGAGTTCCCTTCGCTGAAGAATAGACTGACTTAGGAAGGGCACTGCAGGAATGCATTTGCGCCAGTTTTGTACCCAGAATAGCTCTATGCTTTTTTCTTGCATTATGGCTGTCCTAGAAGACCAGAAAACGTAAAAACAATGTATGGGGAAAGTACAGGGCCCTTCCCATCCACAGAAAGAGCAGCAGTAGTTGTCCTTATTTTATGTCCTTTTTTCCACAGGCAGATTATAAATAACAGAGCAGTAACTTTGCCTATGCCTTTTGATACCCCTCAGAAATTTAAGTGAGATTTTGTCAAACCCATGTTAAATCAATTAAGCCATTTATTAAGTATCCAAATATTGAATACTTAATCATTCAACTGCTCTTCTATGATACAACATCTCTACAAACACGACTTCTGCAAAAGGCAATTTTTCCTTCTAAGCTGCCACAGAAATGTTCTTCCCTCCCCATAGCATTCACATTCTTTTCTTTTTCCCTTCCTTCCCAAAACGAATCACCTACTGACACCTGTGATGGGCACCAGTCTAGTTTATTCTGGAGACATCTCCTAATTTTAAGTTCAGTAATTGTGGGATAGGTGCTCACAAAAGAACATCAGAAATTCTATGCTTCTCTTAAAAAGGAAGAGTTTCTTGAGACTGGAAGCTGACTCCTAGAATATACTTTACTAACCAAAAAATGATACACATGAACATACTCCTAAGGTGAGTATCTCTGCTTCAAAATCAAATTAAATTTCCATCATTATGGAACCACTATTTAAACACTAACAACTTCTGCAGAAAACGAAGTCAGAAATAATGTTTTCTCAGGAGAATTTAAGTGAAAAGATAAAGCAGGCTTACCTCCTTGTCTGCCTTTATGAGGTAGTGAAGTATCAAAAATAAGGGGTCCATTGGTGTAACAAACAGCAGGCGTCCATCTAAGTGAGAGATGTATAAAAGTAAGTTTAGTACAAAGAGGCGCAATACACTGACCTTTTTTTTTAAGATTTTTTCAAGAGTGTGGGCAAGAGGAGATTTTTATTTTCTCAGTAAGTATACCAATATTTTAATAAAATGGGCAGGAAAACAAGAGCTGTGAATTTATATTACAAATACAGAGAGTACTCAATTCTCAGCCTTGCCAAACCAAAGTACAAGCTTCACTGCACCTCTGCTGGCTTTCAGCTCTCCTAAGATTTGCCTTTTTCTGGACTGTATTAAAAACAGCATAATCGAAGCTGCCCTCTATTGGTAGACTTGGGTGTAACAGAAAGTTGTTCTAGGATACCAGATGTGCCTGGCATACTCTAAGCAACACTGCTGGCAGAAAAGGTAGGCAAGGCAAGAAATAATTTCAAGAGCTAGTTAGGTTAGGGCTACCCCTCATCTGTACAGGGAAAATCTGCATTCAGTCTCCTAACAGAACAAAACAAGCTTAAATAGATCAGAAAATACAGCTCAGCATGTTGTATTCAAAACTCCACACAAAGGAAGAAGTTGGTCTCCCATTGAAACAGATACCTCTACCCATCTGGAGCTTGTTGCAGAACAATGGCTATGTCAAGCCTCTTGTATAATTGTAGATAATTGGAAACAATGTAACCTCAAGGAAATTGACTAATGAGACCCAATAAACTGATGACAATTTGACATTAATTAGCAAACCAAAAGCAAATAAATATAATTTTTTTGTTTAAATCACATGATTAAGATAATGAATGCAAATTCTATTGCAATGGCCCTAAAACTAAAAAAAAGATGAGATGGAAAGAATGTGGTTTTGACAAAGTTGATACCAAATCTAACATCTACACTTGTACCATGATGCATTGTGTGAGACAAAGCAAGCATCACGACTACTTACAAACATGAAAGATTTGATAATAAAACTAAGAAAAGAAACACTAGCTACTTTCTCTAAGCTTTCATTCAAATGCTTTCAGCTGTACCTCCAAGAGAAGTATTTTTATTTGTTCTAAAGAGTTCAGTCACTATAGGTGTATAAAGACCTCTGCAGAAAACAAGATAATTTGCTTAATTTGCAAACACACAGCTTTTTTGTGTTGTTCTTCCCCTGACTGTTTCAGAGATGCAGCAGCCCTGTAATATTCAAGAACAATATTTCTCCCTGTATCTTTCAAAGAAAACTGAGGCAATCATTCTTTAAGGCTAATGATTCCCAAGGGCCAAAGCAAAGGTTAGAAAGGGAGGGGGGAGAATATAACATGGACCTAACTGGGAGCAGGAAGCAGACCCAGCCTTTTGGCTCACCCCCAGATGGAGCAAGGAAAAGCTCACAGCCATACCACTTGCACTGCTGTATGCACCTGCAGAGGATGTTTAAAAGTTAACACACACTTTGGGATATTATCATGAAAGAAGTCTGGTGAGGTTGCTTTTATTTATTACTATAAATGGTCATTTTTCTAAAGCTAAAGTAAAAAAAAAGGACAAAATTAATATAGTTTCATCTCCTGAATTAATATTGTTTGGCTGGTGTGTGGACATACTGGTAGAGAAACACTACTCCAATGACACCCTTTGGTAAAGGACTATTAAAGCTGTCACGAGAAGTTACCTAAGTCTCCTCATTTTCAGAAAGGTGAACCAGGATCAGAGAATGACTGGGATGGTAGGGACAAGCTCACTTCAGACAAAACACTGAAATGGCACCTTCAGACAGCAGGCCTATCCTGATATCCCAGCAGTCCCACAGGGCACTACAGAGGTAATTAAAAGAGAGCAAGACCATACATTCCAACACTTGGAGCTCTAACACAACCACTCTGCCTTGCTAGCTGCAGCCTCCCAGCCCTTTTCCCCTCCTGCAGGATAACACATATATTATTTACACCGAAGACTTGCTGGTGTGATTGACAAGGGAAGCTAAGTATTTTATGGCACTTCAGTTTAAATACAATTGAGACTTCCCCGCAGTCCCCCTCCTTCCTCAAAGACAAATGAACATCTGTCTAATTGAGCTTGCCAAAGGCAGCCTTTTAAAAAGCAACCACAAAGCCCCCAGCCCTGGTTAAATCCAGATGGCAAATGAGCTTGTCAAAAGGTGGGGATGTGATGCAGCATGCCTTAAACAACTAGGAAAAACACCTGTAAATTTACTAGAAGAGAGAGGGAAGGTCTGTGTATGAACGTTAGTTACAGCTGGGGGAAGGATACTTTATTTTACTCACCTTGTTGAACAGTCTGACCTATAAACCAGGAACTATATTCCTCATGAAAAGCTTTTACTTCAAACAGCTGCTGTGCACCACTATTGAATAAGTAAAGAGTTGCTTCCCCTGTTGAAAAGAAATCTGGTTTGTGTTTGTAAGCTTTCACAAAAATCAAAAGAATACCCAATACGTCTGAAGAATGTGCCCTATATACATACAGACACACAAACATACACACATTCTACATAAACTCACTACAAAGAAAGCTCAGACAAAGAAAACTATTATATACAGATGTTCATTTACCAGCTCTATAAACCAAACCGAATTTAAATCAATAAATAAGATGTGTGAATAGTTCATCTAACAACACAAAGCCTTTGATGCAAACCCAACTCAAAATCACTCAAGAAATCAGCTTTTGACTATACTGAAGGGAGAAAGTGGAAAAAAAGAAAATTACCTCTCCTTCCATCACTTTTGTCTCTATATCAGACTCTGGGTTATGGGAACAAAAGTCTCAAACCCTGAAGTGACAATTTGAAATAATTTTGGATTTTGTGTATCAAAATGGATTGACAGTGACTCAGTATGGGAAAAGAAACAAGGTGACAAAAAAAGCTAAAAGAAATTGCTTCAAGATCTAATCAAAACCTTCATAGTTTGGAAAGAAACACTTTATTGGAGGCCACTCCACAGCACAGCTCTTGCCACTTCACATTAATTCTGGTTTGTAATGAAAGGGTGATGAGTATGTTGTGAACAGGACTGACATTTTCCATACCTACACCAGGAAGTTGCCAGAACTACAAAAGGGGCTACTGAAATGTGGTCAGCTGAGTCTGTTGAACAGACTGGCCTGGTCCTGTCTTGGTTATCAATCCATCTTCAAGAGATAAGAACAACTACTATGCAGCAATCCCGCTCCGAATACACAAATTGAAAAGCTTGACTGACTTGCAGATCATGGGCTGACTCAAAAACGTCTCAATATAAGCTGCTGCAAGCTGACTTCAGCACTGCTGTTCTGAGCCTGAAAAGACTGAGGGTGCAGAGAGAGGTCAGCTAAAATGGGCAGACACATCTCTTACCAGAAATGACTGATAATACATTTTTTGCTCTTTATCCAAAAGGCTTACCAGATGTGTAACCTCACCTACGGATACAGTTTCAGGGGAGGGGAGGAGTGAATAGATATAAAGGGGAGCAGAGGATTCAATCATTACCATGTGCTTCTCAACAAGGGTTTACACCACAGATTGATGAGCACCAGACGTCAACTACTCAAAAAAGTGATCACTGAATCTTGGAAAAAAGACCATTCCTGTCACCCAATTCCAGCTCCTTAATTTACTTGCTTATGCTAAAAGAACACTCACCAGAAGTTTCCAACAGTGCTGTTGGACAAAAACTCTAGGGGATGGAAAGAGAACCCAGGCAGGTTTGCTCACAACTTTACCATTTAAATTAGTTGCTTTATAGCAAGTTTTTATCTTAATTTTAAATAAGTCTTGTGTTATGATTATTTCCCTTCTTTAAGTCAAGCACTTTGAAAAATGCTTCTTGTGGCACTTACACATCGCAGGCAGAATCCTAGTTAATAGTCTTTGTAAGGGACAGAAATTTTGTCCTGTTTTACCTGTCTATAAAAAGGACCAGGCATACTTTTATTTAATAAAGTGGTCAGCAAGATTTCTATAATGTGCTGAGTCCTTCAGTGCGTATTTATACAAAACCTGGCATCAACAATTCATTAGTTAGACCCAAACGTAAGGAAAATACATTTATAGGGTGTTCTCAAACCTTCCATTTTCAGACCATACACTTATAATAGGCTACATAACTGAAAGTTTTTGCAGGTCTATAAATAAGCTCCTGTAAATTCTAAAGGAACACACCCAGGCAATCACTGCACTTTAGATTTTCCCCAGAAACCTTTCCCAAGATCCCTAATTCTACTAAGTAAACGAAGCTTTCCTTCTATAGAGAAAAGCAAATTAATATCTACACTTTTAGAAACATAACAAATTAGAAAGCCAATAGAATACAGCAGGTGGAAAATATCCATGGCTATATATTCCCACTGTAATTCTGAGCAAGCAAAAACCAACTACCATCATGAGTAAGTGATTTCATATTCTGTATCAATGTTTTTTAATTATTTTCCTCTTTCCAGAACAAGTAGTAGTCACTCTGTTGTAACAAAATATACCTGAAGACTTTAGTTACAAACATTTATAAATATAAGCAGAGGATTTAAAAACAATACAACTTAAATCTATAGAGAACAAATGAACTTACAAAATGAAAACAAAGAATGGCATGAAAAGTGCTTTTCAAACAAAATATGTTAACCCTAACAAAGGCTTACTGCAAGTTTCTGTTGCAGTATCTCATACACCAGTTATTACATTGCTCATGTAACAATAAATCCTTGACAAAAAGAACCATGTGACTAGAAGAAAGGAAGGGTGGGATGCTGGTGCCATTCTATAACCTGCATTTGCTGGTTTTTCCAATGTATTTTGAATTCAAGGTGCCTCTACTAATGAGAAAAAAAGAAACCACCACATGGACCAGGCAAAGAAGAATATTAAATTTAAAAATGAAAAGACTCAAAATGCTTGGTAAGTATAACTACACCACTTCTTCTAAGTATTTATTCTATAGCTAAGATGAATCCTATGAGTCCTAAATTTGGATTAAAAAAAAAAAAAAGCCTAAGTTCAATATCCAACACTGTAAACGACCCAAAACTAATGCACTTCAAAACAGAACTTAAATTATACTGCTTTTTTGTGCTGCCAATGTTTGTAGTGAATAAATAGTTCAACCAATTAAAATTATAGAAGAAATACTGAATGTTTGTGTAGCAATAACTATCTGGCATCACCAGCAGCGTATCTGGCTCTTAGGATTTACACTATCATCATTATTTCAGCTTGCAAACTACAAAGCTTTTGGTGGTGGAGGGAATCAACCAGCACATTAACAGCCTAATGCCACAATTCTAGAACTTGCCTGTGCTTGGGTTGCGCAGCTTTGTAAACAAAGGTTCACTGTCAGGTGTCTCGGGGCACTCAATGGCTGCCTCTGTAGGGGGAGAGGAAAAAGTTATGAACTTGTACAGTAAGAAGTAATACACATTCTGCCATGCTTCTCCAAGACGTTCAGAATTACTTGGACTGACATTTTTTGAAAACTCAAATACTTCTGCCTGAAAGTTATATGCATCAGGCCAAATTCATCCTACCTGACCAAGTCACCTAAAGTTATGTTTCCAGAATTCCTGGCACTCTGTCTGCCATAGGAAAGATATGCACCTGGGGATGATTTAGATTTTCAGAACCACTTCCCCCTAGAGAGCCTCAGGCAAGAGAGCTCCTAAGTTTGACATCTCAGTTAAGTGAGATGAACTGATATGTTACCCTGATTAGTCACAAAGACAAGGAGAATGCTTTTGCAAGTCAGGCAAAGCACAGTGTCGATACTAAAAAGTTAAGAGTGCAAGAACTAAAATATTTGTGGGAAGAAACAGTGGTCCTCTAAAGCTTTCAGGAAGTCTGACTATGCAGGAGTATGGGGCAAGAATTGTCTGAGTGTTACTTCTGTGAAATACATGAAAATTTGTTTATATGTTGTATATGATCTTAAAAAAAATAAAGAGTGCATTTAAATCCTCCAGACAGGAAAAAGAAGCTGAGAGAATACAGCACCTCTGGCTTAAGCCTCTGAAAGTTGTTCTCTTTTTTGTGTCTTTAACAAGAAAAAAAAGAAAAAGAAAAAAAAAAAGACAAAAAGCAGAGCCACAAAAGTGCTATTGCTCTCTGTGAAATTTAAAAAGAAATGAAACAGTTCCCACAACGATGGTGATTCAACTCTGAAAAAACTTCTAAAAGGATCCCTAGTTAATTACATTCCATCCAAGTCCCCTTGATAGGGAAAGTCTAACTTATATTTATGAACACATCTGAGTGAAGAACAACATGACAGCATCATCTTTCTTAGCTTGCACACTGCCAGTTCTGTTCCAATTCTTTTTGTATCGGTATTTATCAGAGTAAGGAAAATTACTAGAGCACTTTTACATACATAACCTGTATCCAGACCCCAGAGAATGGACTGACAAGGATCAGGCTGATTTTTGCATCATGATGCTGCTGAGAAATGCAGAGAGGAGCAGCAAAGGTGGGCTGAACAGCTATTCACAAGGAGAGGCTGTTGGAAGGAACAGAAGTGCCACATCATCCCTCCCCTTTCAGCAGCATCCAGGAGGTTGCAGGGACACAGCACAGTTCCTTTCTATGGAAAACAGGGAAGTAGAAACCTCAAGTACAAGAAATAGCTGACATCCATTCTGCCTATCCCCAAGATCCAGAAAGGACAGGTGGACTTCTAACTGTTTGTACACTGGCACCTCAGTGGAAAAAAAAAAAAAAAAAAAAAAAAGAGCCCCTAATAACCTTTCACATCAAGTCCTCGTTATTCAGTTGTTACAAAAATAAATTGCCCAGATAAAAGCATAAGCAGGACTTAAAAAACAAGTGTGTTTTGTGATAAATTGATGTAGGATAATAGTTCTCAGAGCAGTTCATAGAATTTACGGTAGTTTTCTTCCCCTGAATTTTTAGCTGAGTCTTCAGGTGGCTCAAAACAGGGCTTTAAAGTTTCCATGTAAGTTAAGGGGTTTTAATGGAAAAACTCCGTATTTGCTAACCAGACCTGTTTCATATGCTCATACATAAACACACACGGTTGTCAAGCTACATTTGCCCTGGCAAAGGCAAACTTCAAATTTCTAGAGCTGTGTATATTTCAATTCTTGACCACAGTTTAACATTAGTGTATTTTTTGTTACTTTTTAAAACACTACAGTGATTAATGACTGTGAAAGAAACACACTGCATGTGTTTACTTTGATGTGTTTCATATGAACATGTTAAAATATACACACATATATGAGTTTCAAAATTTAAAACAAAAAGCAAAACAAAAAAACCCCAGAGGAACTTTTAGTGCTCACTTGCTCTGCTTTCTTCATGCGCAGATTTATGAACACTGGGAATGAGTCCAGATGAGCTCTAAGTTACATCTTGTATAACATGAACAATTAAGCAGACAATCCTTCCTAAGGTAGTTGGTTTTAATGAAGTTCACATCTTTATTTAGTGGATAGGTTCTTTTCCTAACCTGCTATTAACACACTGGATTTATCCATCCCTGCTAAGCCTGGGAGACACGTGCCTGCAAGGAGTATAACAAACCCCAGGGATACAGTGTCCTGTCTCTTCCTCATCAATCCTCTGCATTCCCAATCCAGGTAACTGCCCTACATCACTAAGGCCTGCCCCATGCTACCCCAGGCTCTGCTCTGCTCCTCTGTATATACAGCCCAACTGCCTTGGCTCAGGCAGTAGCTTTTCGCCACGCAAAGAGAAGCACAGCTCTGCCCATTTAGCTCTTTGGTCCTCCCCAAGTTCCACGGGGTTCAACACCACAGAGAGGACAACAGTGACCATACCCTAAAGAACAATCTGAGTTGCAGCCTGTAGCCCAGTATCTTGTGCTGATGGGGGCAGAGTATACATCACATTCTCCACACGGCTGCCACAAAAGATGGTTTACCAGAAAGGACACACACATGCATACACACACAAGAAGGGAAGGAGTGGGCAAAGGCAAAGGTGGTTTCTCTGAGTTTCTTTTACCTTCAGCTTCCTTAAAATGTAGGCAATACCATACTCCATTTCCAGGACTATCTGAAGTATATATTTTTGTTACAGATTGGCTCTACTAGATGTCAAGTTGGCAGATAAAAACAGGCAATTGGGAGAATGCCTGCTTGGAAAACTGGATGCAATATTAACATGGCCTTAAGGGCAGAGAAGTCCCTATTTATCTGAATTTAAACAGTTCATGACTACGAAAATGCTGAGCAAGCGAATTTCTAACAATTCTAACATGCAAAATGAAGAGTCAAACTAGATTTTGGTTTTTTGGGTTTTGTTTTAAGATTCACATTCAGGTAAGAACTAGTCTTAGAGAAAATAAGTAGACAAAAGCGACATTACAGGAAGAGCTTCTATGTTAAATTCTAAACGAAACCATCAGGTGATTGCCACTACACTTAGCTCTGAGCAACTTGTTCATATACAAGAATAACTGGTGAGAGGTCAGAACTTTCTGACTATACGTTATGCTCTCTACCAACTGTCCAGCAGCTGTAAGCTGCAGGTAAAACAATCAGTAGAGATCAGCTTACTAACAGATGTGCCAGTACAGCACGGTATTCCCCTAGGACAATATTTGCTACAAGGACACAAAACACTATTGCAAGGGTACAGAGGGGTTCAATTAATGCTCTCCTAAGGAGGCATCTCAGTTAGCAAGCCACACTATGTATTGCCAGGGAAGACAACAGGCACTTCCAGGAGGCAGCTGAATCCACCTAGAGGCTAAATCCACCTGTCCCATCTCCTGCTAGTACATGCATCTGTCTCCACTGAGCTTACAAAAACCCCCAGCAAAGTAGACTGCATGGGGATGCAGTGTCACTACAGCTACAGCAGAGGAGGGAGTGCTGAGGTTAAGCACAATGCAGGACAATCAAATGCCACCACTGGGCTGGTATTTATGTCTGCTTTGCTTAACTTGTAGCCTACTGTTCATTCACCATTAAGCAAATCACACAACGTCCATCTAAAAATGTGGGTGATATATCCATCAGCTGTACTGGAGTCTACAGACAGTACCTCAGAGTCCTGCAACTGAACAAAAGAAACTACAAAAGCTTAAATAAAGCTTCCCATTGCAGAAAAGGAGAAAAGCCTATCCTATTTCATGAAGGTCAGACATACAACAAGGCAAATTCTATAAAATATATAAACAGAACAAAGTGAAAACGAACCAGCTGTCAAAGGATTTCTGGCAGTAATTTTTTCCACAATGGACAGATACGAGGTACTAATGAAAATGGCCATTAAAAAAAAAGTGTTAGCTGGTACAGCAACATGGATACATTGGAAAAGAGAGTAAAATTCCCCGTAAGATCTGTGAAACTATTATGGATGATGCAAGGTCTGTTCATGTTTGTTTGGTTTTGATCTAGGCTTTTTGTTTTTTGGTTTTTTTGGTTTTTATACTTATAGAATATTATATATAACAGACTAATATCAAGTTACATGGAATTCCCATGCAAAAAGCTGTCAGCCAAGCAAGCAAAAAGGCTGTAAATATCTGTCAATTGCGTAAGAGGAAAAAACGCTCTGAGAACACAAATTTCCCTACCACCATCACCCAGCAAAAAAACCCCCAAAAACCAGGATTATTTTAAAGTCTGGAAATATAAAGTTAAGATTTCATTTAAAAACAGATATTAAACCATACGTCACCTATACAAGTCTTTTCCATTCCCTTCTTAACTTCTAACCATGAACGAAAGGTGTGTCAAATGGAGGCATTATGATGGAGCCCATTAAATGGACGTTTTATGGAAGACTTCAAAATACGTAGCTTCAGGCCATGGATATGTTAGATCTAATGATTGTTTTACTTAGGTTCTTTTTAGAATCAGTCAACCCTTATGTAAATGGTTTTAATTAAGTGCCTGTGTCCTCTGTCCTGCAGCATGCCCTGAAAAAAGCCCTGTGAAAAACCAGTAATAAATTCAGTACTTTGCATCACACAAATTTATGACCATTTTTATAAGTTACATGGTAATTAACTATTAGCATGATGAATGAATTCAGGTATGCACAGACTGAGGATACAGATGAATGGCTTCAAATGACCAAAAATCACAGGACATTGAAAAGCACAGTCCTGAAGTCCCCACACTTGCTCCCTCCATGTTGCACATTTCTGCTGCTTTCTTTCCATCAAAAGAAAAAGATGGAAAGCAATCTCATGGCCACACAGCAAGCTGGCTCCACTCACTGATCCAGCTGAGGAAGAACCAGTCACAAAAAATAAATACTAATCTTTACCCAGGCCAGTGAGCTATTCTCACTCACTGTATGGTTACTGGATGAACCCTGGAACAAAGGACCTGAACCCATAGCAGGAGCAGCTGTCACAGAATATAAGCTACTCTGGATGTGACACTGGGGTCTTTGACCAGTGACACCTAATTAGAAAACTAGACCATAGATTACTTTAGAGAGGTAGCAATATTTTCAGAGGAGTACTAAATGGCATACAGCCCAATTTATCTCTGCAAACAGCCTCTTTTGCAGGTGTTTACATATATGGTATGGCTTCCCACTTAGGGACACCTGATTTTTTGTAAGATCTTCGTTGCTATTCTTTTATGTTAACTTCATGTTATCTCACCACCTTGCCCTCCCCCGTGACCAAACACAGTACTAGCTTCAGTGAGGAGCCTTTTGTCATGCCTGTTGTGAAAGATGGAATGGTTATCAGTTTGGTAAACACAGCATTGATTATATGGCACCCTAAGAAAATACTGTTTAATGTGACATAATTTACATTCCTTGAAGTAACATTCCCATTTCACCTGAAAATCCTACCATAAAACACAATGATATGGTACTGCTTTCTCTATTGAGCAAAACTTCACATGGAATTGCTACTAGATGCTTTGAGTGGTCTTTTGCACCAGTACACAGATATGCAATACAGCAAAATATTAAGACTTCTGCCTGAGAACGTCTTCTGGCTTCCCCATATGCTGGCACAGTCCCATCTTAGGCCAAAAAATCATGTTCATGGATTCACTGACAGCCATGGACTGTACTAATTCACCCATTACTGAAATCTAGACAATGAAGAGGCCAAACTTGAGAAGTTCAAGAAGAGGCTATCACTTGAAAAGATAAAAACTTCAGACTTTCCTTCTCCATTTTTATAGGGTCAGCACTGGTGCAGCTGTATTACTGGCTGAATCAGCCCTATTCCCATGTGCAGAGGCTGAAGTTGGCATTAGCTGGTCTCTTCCAAGCCAGATGGCAGAAGCAGAAATAGGAGATGGTGTTACAAACAAAAATATCTCTTCTCAGTTATTTTATTTGATATGCTTCCTTCTGGCTTCTTACCTTGCCATTTGTGTCTGCTCTATACATGGCTGAGCTCACTATGCCTTTTAAGAGACAACATATAAGAAATGGAGCAACTAACCTGCAGGAAAAGCTTTGTTCAGGAGATGCAAATGCCAATTTAGGGGGAACTTAAGTAAAATATGCCCACAGAGTGCTAATTTCTAAAATAAGCATATTCACATTCACCTTATTAAAAAGGTATAATAATATGTGCATGTATTTTATATAAACTTACTCATTTTTAAGACAGCTGTGTAAAAACCATACATATTTGTTTGCTGTAAACATTATTTTCAAGGTCTTTATCTATTCTGGAAGTACTAATGTTCACATATCCTTCTCAATTCATTCCAGCTTCTGAATTAAGAACCTTAACAGCCAAGCAGTGTGGTTTATTTTGTAGCAGATAAAATGAACTGGGGTTTAAATGTCAAATAAAAAAAAAAAAAAAAAAAAAAAAAAAAAAAAATCAATAAAACCTGCCTACTACTGCAAAATACTTTTAGGCATTAAGTATTACACAGTATCCTTTTGCTGTAACATCTTCTCTCAATTTTATCCAAAATTTTAAAGACAAATGCTTAAAGACAAAGTGTCATTGCATTGAGACAAAAGTTCTTTAGTCTCATTTGAAAGAATGAAGGATTAAATTAATGTGTGCTGATGCCCTATGGTTTGGCATCGCAATCCATTTATTTCTGCCTCTTCCTCCATCTGACTTCTGGTATATACGAGATTTGTTCAAACAACTTGCCAAGTCTAATGTGAAACTGCTCCTTTTATTTTTAAATAAGTAATTCCTAAAAATATTAGGACTGTTAAATTTCCCTCCCCCCTTGCAATCCTTCCAGTGCTATTCATATGGCAGTTCCCATAAAACAATAAAAAGGCTAATAAATTTATTGTTTAAGAAACCAGCAGACTGAAAAATTGTACTCAACTAAACTTGTACAGTTCAAAAAAACAAAAGTGGAAAATAACTTTCAGCTTGCAGCTAACCCCTACTTCTTTTCTTGATACAGACAAACACAGAACAAATTACCAGTCTTAACTTCAGGTGTAGAGTAGAATACCAGACTTCAACAACTGCCTTCAATTCCTAACCTCTTTGCTAAAACCAGTAAAGGATATAAATAGTTCCCATTCTGACATAACACCTACCCCTGAGAAAATGTACTGAAAAGAGAGTGCCCTTCACGCCCACCCTGTTAAGTAGCTAGGTGTGATTTTGGTTGCTTTTGCTAATATCCAGTTTGAAGCCACTATGTAATTTTTTTTTATTTGTTATACAGGGTTCAGATCAGAACTGTGTCATGCACAGTGACTTTATTTGATGTATTTTAGTGTTTTCCAGAGCCTTGTCCTTAGAAACCTACAAATAGGTGGGGTCTCAGTATTATTTCTCTGTCTAGAAAATAATGTCTAGTTCTTATGACTTTCAAAGAAAACATTAAAAATTGTAGGGCAGTACCATGGGCCCAACTCACAAAGCAAGCAGAAATCTCCTATATGCACATAAAAAAAATAATTTAATTGGTTCATGGACATGAATACTCAGTGAACACAGAATTTTCTCTACTACAGTTCATCATTAGCAACTTTCTAGCTGCGAGACAGCTAGGTTTTAATCCTCAGGAGCCACTTTTCCCTTGTACATGTTCAGTAGCTAGACCAGTAAAACAGGAAGCCTGTATAGGCTGCTCTGCATTCTCAAGGGCAAAGAAGGGCTCAGATACATGGGTAAAGAACACCCCTGATTACCCAACTACCACAAGAAACGCAGAAAAGCACAATATGGAAATGGCCATCCACCAACCAAGTTCATGAGGGTCCTTCAGGACTTGTTAGCACTTTGGTGTCTCTGTACCATGATTCCTCCAGACCTCCAGATTTGGGAGGTCTTCTTATCCATCGACGTCAGTTAGCCTGCACAAAGCAAGTTCAGACCTGGATTTCCAGCCAAACTAATAAAATACCCTGGAACGTGAAGCACAGCACAGAAACACCCAAGTGGGTCTGCACAGAGCCAGCTTGGGTCCATCAGGACTTATTAGTTCAGGAACTGTCTGAAAGCAGCTGCACTGCAAAGCTGGTCCTGGAAATAGCAGAGATGTGTTAACATGGCACAGCACTTGAACTAATAAACTTAGTGCTGAGCTGAGTCTGCTCTAGGCCAAATCTGGTGCCTGTATATTCACAGCATAGTTACTCTGCAACTGGAGACTGCTCAAAGAGCTGACTCTTTCGAGCCCAGCATGCAGTTCTGCCCCCACTCACATGCTCAAGTTTTTTGCCCCCAACTCCCTCCATAATCCAAATACCTTCATCTATGCTCTTCCTGTTTGATCATCATTTTTTCTTGACTATTTACAAGGCTGCATAATGTAGAGCAGAAGCTTACAGCCTTTTAGAAGTGATAAACAGTTACCACCTTCGTTTTCCTCATCCTACCCTCTCCACCAGACCAACATGTCGTAACTCCTCTCACCCAGATTTCTGGCTGGCCCCTTGTCCTGTCCTTGTATTTCAATCCCTAATATAGGAACGATTATGCTTATAAAATCAAACAAAGAGATGATTTAACTGGCATATCAAACACCCTGCCTCCATGGGAAAAAAAAAAAAGGTAGGAAAAAAAAAAAATCAGCATTAACACCACCCCTTACCAGGACAAGGGCAGGCTACAATTTCTAAAGGTGAAATTTCCTACCTTACCTAGAAGTTGCTTGCCAGCCAGCCCAGGATATGACTGTCTGAGGCTTTCCTTTCACCTTCCTACTCCAGACTTTGCTTGTGTGACTCTCCCATGCCAAACAACCTGAGTCTGTTGGTGTGGCATAGGGCTGATGAGAGCAAGGACCATCATCAGGCTGCTGGGAAAGAATGCTGCAGGAAAGTTTGACTGCAGGCAATGACTGACTGAAAAGAATCACAATGTGACTGGCCTGACAACAGAACATCAACTGTCTCTCAGCTCAGGCAACTCTGCTCTCTCTTTCCTCCTTGAACCACTTCTGTAATCCATGCAAAATACCTGCTGAGCTGTGGTTTGTTGCTCTGTCCTGTGGTGTGTATGTGAAGCATGAGATACACACTGAGCAAAATTTTGCAGTAGCAGAAATAAAATGTCAGAATTAACCACCTGCAATAGAAAGTGACACTCTAGCCCAACTTGAGAAGAGTGGATTGGACAATCGGGCAGTAGAGATGGATTAGGAACTGGCTGAAGGACAGAGCCCAGAGAGCTGCAGTGTTCCTCAGGGGTCAGTACTAGGTCCAGTCCTGTTCAACATATTCATCAATAACCATGATAATGTAACACTAACAAATTCAGTGATGATACAAAACTGGGGGGGGNGGGGGGGGGGGGGTGGCTGTCACACAGGAAAGCTGTGCTGATATCCAGCAGGACCTGAACAGGCTGGAGAGCTGGGTGGGGAGGAACCCATTGAGTTCAATATGGACACCTGTAGAGTACTCCATCTGGGGAAGAACAACCCCATGCATCAGTACAAGTTACGGGCTAACACGCTGGGAGTCATGGTGGAAAACAGGCTCCCCATGGGCCAGCAACGTGTCTTCACAGCCAAAAGGGCCAATGCCATCCTGGGGTGCATTAGGAGGGCAGCCAGCAGGATGAGGGAAGTTATCCTCCCACTCCACTCTGCCCTGGGGAGGCCTCACCTGGAGCACTGTGTGCAGTTCTGTGCTCCTCAGTTCAAGAGGGACAAGGAACTGCTGAAGAGAGTCCAGCACGGGTACATTAAGATGATGAAGGGACTGGAGCATCTGCCCTATGAGGAAAGGCTGAGAGAGCCTGGGCTGTTCTTCAGCTTACAGAAGAGGAGGCTGAGGGGGGATCCCAATTTATAAACCAATGTTTATAAATATCTAAAGGGTGGGTGGCAGGAGGATGGGACCAGACTCTTCCCTGTGGTGTGCAGTGACAAAACAAGGAGTAATGGTCTGGCACACAGGAGATTTAACCAGAAGATAAGAAAATATTTCTTTAATGTGAGGGTAACAGAGCACTGGAACAACTTGCCCAGAGAGGTTGTGGAGTCTCTGTCCCTGGAGACATTCAAGACCTCCCTGGACATGTTCCGGTGTAATCTGCTCTAGGGGATCCTGCTCTGGCAGGAGGGTTGGACTAGAAGATCTTCAGAACCCTTACCATGCTGTGTGTGATTCTATGTATAGCCCCCTAGAACAGCTCAAGAGGGCTGGACACTAAACCAGAAGATGAGGAGACTACAACTGTCAGCAGAGGCAGCAGATCAACAAGATAAGAGCCCATAAGAATCCAATATGGTGTTTTAAGATCCCAGACCAAAAATCACCAATGGACTAGCCATGTGAAGACTGCATGAGAGAGGGGGTACAATTCACAAGGGTGTAATTGCCCAGGGATTTCTGTCTGGCATCCCTCTCAGAGGCACTCAGTGTGAGCTGACCCTGCTGCTGTGCCTTTCAACTTGTTTTTATTAAATCAGACACCCAAGACTCTGCTGCGGTTGGAAACCTCGGGTCGAGCCTAAAGGATGAAGTATGCCAGAGCCATGTGCATGTGCAGCTCCTGGAATGGTGTGTGAAAGCTTGAATGCTTCAAAGATGTCTTTTCAGAAAAGAATGTTCAAACCAATCTAAAGCCATTAAATCTACTTTATTTCAGCAGTCCTATTCACACAACTGGCATGCTGGATCAGCCATGGAGTTCTGAAATTATCAGCCACAGTCTTTTTTAAATAACTAGGTGCTCTGAGGTTCTACTAAGCCTTAATAAACTTTCTTACAGGTCTGAAGTACTATATAAATTTTGTCAGAGCTGCGCTGGCATAATTGGTAATACAAACTGTCTGGCTTCATGAAAGTTACAAGCTCTGGCTCCAATCCTGCAACACTTACTGAAGAATTCAACTTACTGCACACAACTGACTACTCATGCCTAAGTTAAGCATATTTGTAAATATTTGCACAGTATGGACATCTGTTGGCACTGCCAGTCATCTGATAAAGATTCCACTTTAAATGCTAGTCTGCAGAAAGTCAACATTAAAATAGAAGAATTCCTCATTTACACATTCCTTTCTTAGGCATTAAGCATGTCATATGCCAAAGGGTGGGACTGAAAAGTTAAAACTCCAAGAAGACTTGGTGAAATTTTAACAATTGGTTCTGTTTCTCATATAACTAGAGAAGCCTGTTTTCTTACAGATTCATGACTGAAGACTAAGCTCCTGACTTGTTTTTAACCTCTGCTGAACTACCTTTCCTTCAGTGGTGTCACTTATAGCATTTCTCACATAACTGCAGGCACATTCACAAACTCATTAAATTACTGGGAAGAGCTCCTTTTTATCAGGTTTTGTTGAAACAAAACCTCAGAGGTTTTGGGAGGTAAAAGAAACAGACACAGTACAAAGCTGACCCACAAATAATGGTGGAAGTTTCATTTCCTGATGAAGCTGAACTAGAAAAAAACCCAAAACTTACGAAACATCCTTCCTCTTAGCATCTTGGAGTCTGAGCACATCATCTTTCTTAACACAAAAACCTCCTGTGACCTGTGAATTTTAATTTTTAAAACCTGACATTAGGCAGGAATAATGTAAAAGGGAGAAGTATCTTCCCATTTATTCAGGTCTAAGTGAGAGAAATTAAGCCTATATAGTGTTTAAAACCTTGTGTATACTGCATCTGCAGAGCTGCCATGCAGATATCTTCTTTACCCTACAGAGAGGAAGGGTTGAGATCTTAGTCTAGCTTAGGACTGAAGGTTTCAAAGACTTTTAAGGGTTTTAAAGCCGAGCTTGAGGGCACGAACTCGTTTCCTTCAAAAATGCAGGGATAGACTCGGGTGATAGAGGCAAGATGGCAATGGCTCCATCTGGGACCTCAGTGACAGGAGTTCTCTTCTCCAGCTCCTCTCCCCAGGCCGCACGACGCTGTTTGCACACTAGGGGCGAGCTGACCCTTGGAAACCCTAAGGGCAAACAAAACCAAAACGCAGAGGTGCAGTGAGGGCAACAGAGCCTCTGAGATAAGCAGGGGGGCACCTGGGAGGGCCTCGTGTACAGGCTGTGTCTCAAAACGTCCTTACCACGCTGGGGCTGGCTGCAAACAGCAGCCCAGGTATCTGCCTCAGCCCACTGAGGAAGGCACCCCCTCTCCTACCAAGCGACGGCCCCGCCCCGCCGCGGTGCGGGTAAGCACCGGCCGGGCCAGTCAGCGGGGCGCGGTGAAGAGCGACAGATCGGCGCTGCGGCAGAGCCTGCCCCACCTCGGAGCCCCGCTGCGTTACCTGGTGCAATGAGCACCCACTGGCCAGGGTGCGCGTCCCCGGGACGCTGCTTCGCGCTGTGCATGCCGCGTACCCCACAGCCGCCNTTTCTGAAAAGACATCTTTGAAGCATTCAAGCTTTCACACACCATTCCAGGAGCTGCACATGCACATGGCTCTGGCATACTTCATCCTTTAGGCTCGACCCGAGGTTTCCAACCGCAGCAGAGTCTTGGGTGTCTGATTTAATAAAAACAAGTTGAAAGGCACAGCAGCAGGGTCAGCTCACACTGAGTGCCTCTGAGAGGGATGCCAGACAGAAATCCCTGGGCAATTACACCCTTGTGAATTGTACCCCCTCTCTCATGCAGTCTTCACATGGCTAGTCCATTGGTGATTTTTGGTCTGGGATCTTAAAACACCATATTGGATTCTTATGGGCTCTTATCTTGTTGATCTGCTGCCTCTGCTGACAGTTGTAGTCTCCTCATCTTCTGGTTTAGTGTCCAGCCCTCTTGAGCTGTTCTAGGGGGCTATACATAGAATCACACACAGCATGGTAAGGGTTCTGAAGATCTTCTAGTCCAACCCTCCTGCCAGAGCAGGATCCCCTAGAGCAGATTACACCGGAACATGTCCAGGGAGGTCTTGAATGTCTCCAGGGACAGAGACTCCACAACCTCTCTGGGCAAGTTGTTCCAGTGCTCTGTTACCCTCACATTAAAGAAATATTTTCTTATCTTCTGGTTAAATCTCCTGTGTGCCAGACCATTACTCCTTGTTTTGTCACTGCACACCACAGGGAAGAGTCTGGTCCCATCCTCCTGCCACCCACCCTTTAGATATTTATAAACATTGGTTTATAAATTGAGATCCCCCCTCAGCCTCCTCTTCTGTAAGCTGAAGAACAGCCCAGGCTCTCTCAGCCTTTCCTCATAGGGCAGATGCTCCAGTCCCTTCATCATCTTAATGTACCCGTGCTGGACTCTCTTCAGCAGTTCCTTGTCCCTCTTGAACTGAGGGGCCCAGAACTGGGCACAGTACTCGAGGTGTGGCCTCACCAGTACTGAGTACAGGGGCAGAATCACTTCCTTGGACCTGCTGGCCACGCTGTTCCTAATACAAGCCAGGATGCCATTGGCCTTCTTGGCCACCTGGGCACACTGCTGGCTCATGTTCAGCTTCTTGTCAATCCAGACTCCCAGGTCCCTTTCTGCCTGGCTGCTCTCCAGCCACTCTGTGCCCAGCCTGGAGCTCCCCATGGGGTTGTTGTGGCCAAAGTGCAGGACCCGGCACTTGGCCGTGTTGAACCTCATCCCATTGGAATCAGCCCAACTCTCCAGTCTGTCCAGGTCCCTCTGCAGAGCCCTCCTGCCTTCCAGCTGATTGACACTCCCCCCCAGCTTAGTGTCATCTGCAAATTTGCTGATGATGGACTCAATCCCCTCATCTAAATCATCAATAAAGATATTAAACAGTACTGGGCCCAACACTGATCCCTGGGGGACACCACTGGTGACCGGCCGCCAACTGGATGCAGCCCCGTTCAGGACCACTCTCTGGGCCCGGCCCTCCAGCCAGTTCCTAACCCAGCACACACCTTTAGTGTTCAGGTGGTCGAGCACTGAAGCAGGTTGTTCTGAACAACGAAGCAGTCTCCAGCCATGGAGATGTTAAAAACCCAACTGGACATTGCCCTGAGCTGTAGCTGGCCCAGCCCTGAGTGGGAGTTGGACCAGAACCCCTCCAGAAACACCTGCCAGCCTCTTCCATTTGGCAGAACTTCAGTCCTGCAGGGCTGGGCATGGGGAGAGCCAAAACCCCCTTGTAAGAGCCATCCTCAGAGTGAATATTACGATCATGTGAAATAGGTCCCGTATCTTGAGATTGCCCCAAGGAGCCATAGTCACTAAGTAAGATCCACAATGATTTGTATTTTCATATGTATGTAAGTATGTACATTAACTTTGCTTTACCAACCTAAGATTGGCTGACGGCCACCATCCCAGAGATTTAGGAGACAAATACTACATGTTACCAAAAGTACTAAAGTATACCTAGCAATTGTAAATCTCAGAGATATCAAACAAATATTAAAAACATACTAACATCTGTGCCCTGAAACAGGGCGAATTAATCAAGGCCAACATATGCAAAACAGCTGAGTTGATATAAGGATGAAAAAAAAAAATTCCTGAAATTTGAGCATATGCATTCATAACTCTGAGATTACATTAATCTGAATTTGTATTCTTTTAATTTTCCTGTTTTTTTTTTTCTTGCTTGAAGTATGGGGGGGATCTAAGTGCCAAAGCCCAGACCTCACCATGTGTTTTGAAGATGTCCCCACTGAAATCACTTGCCTTCAAAGTGATTAATTTGCTGTAGCTTATGCCTGGATTGCAACATTCACTGATGGGTCTTGTAAAACTTTCCTCAGTACTTGAGTTAGCAAAGAGAGAAAGAGGCTTCTGACTGGTGCACTGTAGTCTGCACAAGAGCACTGGGGGAGCAGAAGAGAGGTGGTTGCTGTGTTTGAAACCTTCCCAGAAGGAAAGCCTTCCACAGAGAGAAAGTGTTCTCCATGCAAATAACATTGATTCAGCCTCTAGTCCTGAAAATGACACCAAATTGCAGGCTCTTGTACACTGCTGGAAAAGCTGGGAATCCAACCCTGCAAGCCTCCAGATGCAGTTTCTGCCTGTGTCAGAGTCAAGTCTAGAGGCATAACCTGCAGTTGGTCCAGACATCCTATTTCCTCCCTGGCTGTGATGTATGATGGAAATGTTATAGCAAACATAGCTGTACATTTACAAAACCAACTTATTAAGCTTATATTTGTCAAAGCATCAATCCATCCTTATTTAGGCATCTGCTAAGCCAGTTAATTTTCAGACGTGTTGAGTACTTCTAACANGATATTAGAAAGAATTTCTTTATGGAGAGGGTGATCAGGCATTGGAATGGGCTGCCCGGTGAGGTGGTGGACTCTCCGTCCCTGGAGACATTTAAAAAGAGACTGGATGTGGCACTCAGTGCCATGGTCTGGTAACCGCACCGGTGGGTCAAGGGTTGGACTTGATGATCTCTGAGGTCCCTTCCAACCCAGCCAATTCTATGATTCTATGATTATCTACAAAAGATACACCAATTAGGAATTTCTGTCAGGAGCTGATGACACAGAAAACTTGTTAGCTTAAGAATCAAATACTTTGCCTCCAGGCTTGCCAACACTTTTAAACCTCAGTGGTATCCCACAGAAAGAAAATTCTGGTGTAAAGCATTGGACTGATCAGAACTGCTGAGGTGATATCACTGTAAATACTCAAATCTTAATTTTACACACATGGGTGTAAAATTCTTGTCCATATGACGCATCACATCCAGAAAGGTAAATGCATGCAATATGGAACTGCATCCTATGGAACTGCACAATAGTTTTACACATTGCAGAACCATTTGATCTGCATTCAGGCTTCACCTGCATGCTTGCCCTTTCCTTCATTTCTGCTAGGGCTGCTTCTAATAATCCCAATGTCTGTACAAATGCAAGCATCCCTTTTTGCCAAACAAAAATGACTTTCTTTCTGCTGCCAAAGAAATGCTACCTTTGTCTACCTTCAGCTACCTTCCTCCTCCCCTACACAAACAGAAACTTCCAAATTTTTCTTGGAGCAAGAAATGAAACTGTATGTATGCAAGTGTTTTCTGGTAAAAGGCCTATTAGTAGGTTTAACTTCAGCGATTAATTATAAGTTATCTAGGTTGAAGTAATATTTTTTCTTCATTAGAGGTCAAATTATTGTTTTGTTTGGATTAATTCAAAATTAAATGTGTGGCATTGAAAACATTTTGTTCAGTTTTTTGTTGTTTTTTTTTTTAATTTTCCTTACATTTAGGCAAGAATCATACTCCTTTATCCTCAAAACTGATGGTGGATACACACAAAAAAGGAAAAACAAGAGATTAATATGAAAACTGGGCACCTTAGCAAAACTGTATAAGGAAACATGAATCATGCTTCATTATACATTAAAATAAGCTTATTTAAATGACAAATGGTATATGCTTAGCATACTTAAACAGAACATAACCCAGCAACGAAGGCTATGTGTTCTGACTCACCAAAGAAAATCATGGTCCTTTCTCATGGTGTGACCAAAAAATACTCCCTGAGTTGATGGAAATGTGACATCTACTTCCCTTGGTTCAGGTAATGGGCTAATCTCTTTACAATGTGCCTTGGCACAGTCTCACTCTGTGGTAGGAGAAATTGCCATTTTGGGCACAAGAAACACACACATAATCCCACGTAGGAGGGAACAGGTCCAGGTGTGCAGTCCTCTTGTCCTCCAGAATAGGTTTGCTTGTCTCACAAGATGGTTCTCAAAGCTCTGGGGCTTTTTTTAATTAAAAACCAAATAAGAGCTAGCTAATCCTTGAATTTTAATCCTAGTGACCTTAGAAGGTTCTGCTGTGACTCAAAGGAACACACAGAGGCCCAACATAAAGATGGCATTGGCCAGAAAGAACACATACAGGCATTACATACCTATAGAGCAACTCTCAAAACCACTTTTGAATTTTTAACCGGAATCCAAGTCAATTTTTCAAGCTGAAAATAATTATTTTAAATGGTTCTTCATGGCAGTATTCATCTGATTGAGTACATCTCTCACTGAAAATAGTCTACTTCAAAGAAAATAACTGCATTCATTTAAAAGCATTCAAGCAAAGATTCCAGCCAGGTCTGAGCAGAAATCGCTTTGTTCTTTGCACTAGATAAGGTAGTGTCACACCTATAGGTAACAATTACCAATTTTAGCTTTAACAGAAATAAACACTCCCAATGTTTGCCTGTATTTCAGGTCAAATAAGAGTGAAAATGAAGAGAGAAAATGAAGGAAATCAGAATTAGAGGAGAAAACACAGGCACACCCACAGAAAACACGGGATTCATATTGCCTAATTTAATTTTGCAAATATCTAGCTTCAATCTCATTATTTAGTGTCTTTTTCTAGTAGCAATCATCTGACTTGCTTCATAAGTCTACCTCAGAGTTAGCCCATCTATCTAGAATTAGATATCCAGATTGCAGACACCTCAGATGAGCAGGTAAGAACCTTTTACCATTATGTTTTTTCCTGTACTGTTGTTATTATTATCTCTCATATTTTTTTTCCCCATCTTCTGTGCATCCATCACACCCTAAGGGTGGGTGAGTACCTTACTGTGAACTAAGCACAAGCAATTATTTACTGACCCAGGTATACTGGTTTTCCCAATTTCTTTTCAGAACATGTAAGAAATATTATTTTTCCTCTATTTAACCAACCACAAAATTCACTTATTGGAGGTGTGTTGCTATAGCAAGCAGAACTTGGTCTGTTTATAGAAGCTGCTCAGAATGATGTATACTGTTTGGAGAAAAAAACTGAATAAGTATACAGATTGTGAGCTGGCTTAAAGTGAACAGTAGCAACACTTATTTAATGTGCATGATACATTCATCTACAACAGTAAAATACTGCAAAATATCTTCCAGATTGTGACTCAGACACTGGAAGGGAAAAAAAAAAAGGAAAAAGAAAAAAAGATGATATTAATGTTGTTTAAAAAAAACACAAACACGTGGAGACTTTTCTGAACATACCCACATTAAAAGCTGTGGCATCCGAAGTGGCCATACTCACCTGACTTTCTCTGTTTCACTGAATTTCTTAGATCCATTGTCTCAGAAAACAAGTGTTCACTTGAAAGGCAGAACATGAAAATAAATAAAGAAATGTCCATGTTGGTAAGAAAGAAGGTAAAGCTTGAGTTTTAATATTACGGTGACTCTCCTATGTGCTGTGCCATAATATTATTTTTATTATTATAATCCAACAATGCCATTCTGCTGTATCAGAAGTTAGAAATGTAGTATCTGTAAGTTAGAAAAGCCCAATGAAACAGTATCTACCACGAACCTATGCATGTACGTCTGTGTACAAAACCATTTAGGATATGTTCGTATAAATTACATATATGCCTGTGTCTGTGTGCAGTTGTGTGCACCAAAAGTCTTTCAGAAGTCTGTGTTCCACTCTGTAGGACCTGAGGCTTCGTCCCTTTGATGTTGAGGAAAAGAAGCCTAGATTTTGCAGACAAATCAGTACTAGTTATCCTAGAATGCTATATATCTAGTCCAGAAAATGCCTCTCCTTCTTCTCCTCATCCATCTCTAAACAGCTTTAATTCCCTTTGATCTTCTGTGTTCCCACTTTTTGCCTTTGAGGAATTCTCTCTAAACAACCACTATGTGTTTAATAGTTTAATTGCAGGCAATCTTTTTTTCTCCCTGCTTTTTACAAACAGCAATCCTGTTACTAAAGTGACACATAATTCTAATATCCAGCAATAACTAACACAGAATTCCATGTTCAGAAATCATTACAGAAGTCCATCACATTTAATGATGAAGTTTAAACAGTTAACTTCTGCTTCCAGTCAGACAAGTGTAACCAACAGACATCCTCTTGGAGAAAATACTCCAAGTGTGAACTTAAAAAAATAGAATTCTTTATACTTCTGTCTTCAGGGAGATCCTTCCATCCAGGCTCAGTTTCTTTTCTAGCAAATCCTGTGTGCCAATCTTCTATGCACAATTGTCACCAAAGATGGTTATAATGTGCTTGAAAACCAGACCTAGTCCCCCAGCAGACCCACTGAAGTTCTGTCACTGGGGCTGGCATAACAATCCTCTACTAGATTCTGTAGAGCATCTCTGTCTTCTAACTATGGATAGAATGGGCTAGGAACTGGCAGAAAAAGAAAAGTACTTGTGAAAGCTCTGAGTGGTGTTTATAGACCAACCTCCTAGGGAAGAAAGGCTTCTGGGAGAATATTGTGTGGATGGATGGATGGATGGATGGATGGATGTCTGAATCCTCTCCCAGTAAGTGGTCACTGGCTTCAGACACTTATGATGCAGGTTCATATTTTTATGAAAAGAGAAACAGCCTTCAGGTGACATTCAGCTCCTCCTAAAACAGATGCCCATCTCTAGACAACCCAAAAATTCTCCAGTATTTATGGCATTTATTGACTGCAGGCTTGATATGATCACGGAGCCAAAGTGCATGACCACCCACTTCTGGTCTAGCAGGACATTGATCTCTTGTAGGTCTTTCATGATATACTCTAGGACCATATACACATGCCAGATATCTTAAGGAGTCTGAGATGGAGTTAGTGACTTTTCCTGAGGAGAAAAGAATTGTGAATGCCCTAGCCATGAGCATTTTAATGTTCAGGCCTCAAAAGACAGGGAAAACACCATAGCCAAGATTTCTCTCTTCTGAGAATTCTTTAATATCAGACTAGATGTGAATATTACTGAAGGCTTCCCACCTATGAATCATGGCTTTCATAAAATGGCTAGCATCTGCATGGACTATCTGATATCTAATAAGAACTTCAAATCATGCCACAATTCAAAGGAAAGTTCCATCAGCTGTGGGACATAAGTTGATTAGAAACTGGGCTTCACTGGTAAACTGGAAACTATTGTTTCAGTGTGATTCTAAAAGACAAATATAGTAGGAGGAGTGATCTGCCAACTCTCTACTTATATCCCATCTGTGGTTATGCATAAAAATACGTCCACAGGACCAGAAATGTGGGCTNTTTGTTTTAATGACACAATTGCAGAACTGGAGGCAATTCAGTGAAAAATTTACACTTCATCACACATATGCTGCCATCATTTTTACATTTTTAGTGTAGAACCTTAAAAATGCTTTATTCATTGGGATCAAAGGAAACGTCTCCAAGATATCTGCTCTGTAGGCAGCAGATTATGACAATGGATATGATCCACTAGCCACATATAGCCTCACACTGCATTACTTATTATTTATTTATAGAGTCCTAGAATGGAAAATCAATCTACCTTATTCTGGCCATTACTGCATTCAGTGCTAGCAATTTTATTTTGTTTTAAAATCTTAAATCAAAGATTAGAGCTCAGTTTCCTTTTCCATAAACACTTCAGATTTTTACACACATCCTCAGTGAGTGACAGAGGTGATTACATCACTGTCTCCTTTCAGATGCTTGAGTAGCTTCTGCAGTCAGCACTAAGTTGCATGACCTGGATCAACTCTTTATGGGGACATTTATTTACTCTTTTCCAGCCTAATTTAAACAAACAAACAAACAAACCATCAAAAATTTCCCACTGTTTCAGATCCTGTGATTCTGCCCCTGTACTCAGCCCTGGTGAGGCCACACCTCAAGTACTGTGTCCAGTTCTGGGCCCCTCAGTTCAGGAAGGAGATTGAGGTGCTGGAGCAGGTCCAAAGGAGGGCAACCAGGCTGGTGAAGGGACTCGAGCACAGATCCTGTGAGGAGAGGCTGAGGGAGCTGGGGCTGTTCAGCCTGGAGAAGAGGAGGCTCAGGGGAGACCTCATCACTCTCTACAACTACCTGAAAGGAGGCTGTAGCGAGGTGGGGGTTGGTCTCTTTTCTCAGACGACTTTCAACAAGACAAGAGGACACGGTCTTAAGTTGTGCCAGGGGAGGTTTAGGTTGGATATTAGAAAGAATTTCTTTACGGAGAGGGTGATCAGACATTGGAATGGGCTGCCCAGGGAAGTAGTGGATTCTCCGTCCCTGGAGATATTTAAAAAGAGACTGGATGTGGCACTCAGTGCCATGGTCTGGTAACCGCAGCGGTAGTGGATCAAGAGTTGGACTTGATGATCTCTGAGGTCCCTTCCAACCCAGCTAATTCTATGATTCTATGATTCTATGATTTTTCTGAGGATACATTCATGCAAACTATATCGATGCACAATGCACCAACAGTGAATTTTTTTTCCAAATTCAGCTCTACGCATGTATCTTGCCTAAGGCTTTGTCCTCCACATTCTTCTTTCTCCAGCTCTTTCCAATAGAAATTAAACTTAAGGCAAAGCCTCAGTTAGACTCCATAAGCTCACCACACCTGGATGCAGAGCCTGAACACCTGACCTCTGAGCATCCAGACTTTTTGTCAGCTGAACTTCCCAGCACACTTGGCCTGTGCCAGCCACCACAGCTCAGGGGTAATGCACACCAAGCACCATTTTGGGTGCACTCCATGGACAGCACTGCTCAAGTCTGCTCCCTATAGAAGCCCTCAGTGTTACGTCAGCAGGCATTGCCCCCTCAAATGCTTTCAGTACTGTGCCTTAATTTGACTTTTCTTGAAAAGCTGTGAGGAGGAAAACAAGAGTTCAAAACTCCTANGTAAAGAAATTCTTTCTAATATCCAACCTAAACTTCCCCTGGCACAACTTAAGACCGTGTCCTCTTGTCTTGTTGAAAGTCATCTGGGAAAAGAGACCAACCCCCCCCTGGCGGGGCAGGAGAGGGGCCGCAGGGCAGGGCTGGAGTGCCCGTTCAGCTCCTTTCAGCCCCCACCACTTCCTCCCCTCACCAACCTCCGTATTCGCGGCTTAGGAGGCGGCAGGCAGTTTCCTGCTTTCCAATACATTCCCCTCGCATCCTGAGGCCTGGCAGGCAAACCCTGTCCACAGGGGTCTGTGGCAAAGGTTGGGGTAGCCATAGCTGAATGGAACCTGCCACAGCCCCACGTGGCAGAGGTTCAGTTAGGCTTGATGAGATGAGACCTAAAGGCAGAAACCCGGGGCCACGGAGGTGATTCACGGGTTCAAAGATCTGACATAGGAAAAGGCCAAGCACGGGGGTTGCTCAGCCCGGACAAGGGAAGGCTCAGGGAGGGTGTTATTACCTGTAAGCAGAGACCTCATGGGGGAGGTAAAGGAGGATGGAGCCAGGCTCATCTCAGCAGTACCGGACTCCAGGGCTTGAGGCAGAGGGCACAAACTGAACTGCAAGGAAATTCCACTTCGAATCATAGAATCGGCTGGGTTGGAAGGGACCTCAGAGATCATCAAGTCCAACCCTTGATCCACTACCGCTGCGGTTACCAGACCATGGCACTGAGTGCCACATCCAGTCTCTTTTTAAATATGCCCAGGGACAGAGAATCCACTACTTCCCTGGGCAGCCCATTCCAATGCCTGATCACCCTCTCCATAAAGAAATTCTTTCTAATATCCAACCTAAAGGGTTGGACTTGATGATCTCTGAGGTCCCTTCCAACCCGGCTAATTCTATGATTCTATGATTCTAAACCTCCCCTGGCACAACTTAAGGCTGTGTCCTCTTGTCTTGCTGAGAGGTGCCTGGGAAAAGAGACCAACCCCCCCTGGCTACAGCCCCCTTTCAGGGAGTTGTAGAGAGTGATGAGGTCTCCCCTGAGCC
>JAAWXA010000003.1:52271206-52300578 GCA_038090715.1 Florisuga fusca | reverse complement strand
GGGATCAGTGTTGGGCCCAGTTCTGTTTAATATCTTTATGGATGATTTAGATGAGGGGATTGAGTCCATCATCAGCAAATTTGCAGAGCCCTCCTGCCTTCCAGCTGATTGACACTCCCCCCCAGCTTAGTGTCATCTGCAAATTTGCTGATGATGGACTCAATCCCCTCATCTAAATCATCAATAAAGATATTAAACAGTACTGGGCCCAACACTGATCCCTGGGGGACACCACTGGTGACCGGCCGCCAACTGGATGCAGCCCCGTTCAGGACCACTCTCTGGGCCCGGCCCTCCAGCCAGTTCCTAACCCAGCACACACCTTTAGTGTTCAGGTGGTCGAGCACTGAAGCAGGTTGTTCTGAACAACGAAGCAGTCTCCAGCCATGGAGATGTTAAAAACCCAACTGGACATTGCCCTGAGCTGTAGCTGGCCCAGCCCTGAGTGGGAGTTGGACCAGAACCCCTCCAGAAACACCTGCCAGCCTCTTCCATTTGGCAGAACTTCAGTCCTGCAGGGCTGGGCATGGGGAGAGCCAAAACCCCCTTGTAAGAGCCATCCTCAGAGTGAATATTACGATCATGTGAAATAGGTCCCGTATCTTGAGATTGCCCCAAGGAGCCATAGTCACTAAGTAAGATCCACAATGATTTGTATTTTCATATGTATGTAAGTATGTACATTAACTTTGCTTTACCAACCTAAGATTGGCTGACGGCCACCATCCCAGAGATTTAGGAGACAAATACTACATGTTACCAAAAGTACTAAAGTATACCTAGCAATTGTAAATCTCAGAGATATCAAACAAATATTAAAAACATACTAACATCTGTGCCCTGAAACAGGGCGAATTAATCAAGGCCAACATATGCAAAACAGCTGAGTTGATATAAGGATGAAAAAAAAAAATTCCTGAAATTTGAGCATATGCATTCATAACTCTGAGATTACATTAATCTGAATTTGTATTCTTTTAATTTTCCTGTTTTTTTTTTTCTTGCTTGAAGTATGGGGGGGATCTAAGTGCCAAAGCCCAGACCTCACCATGTGTTTTGAAGATGTCCCCACTGAAATCACTTGCCTTCAAAGTGATTAATTTGCTGTAGCTTATGCCTGGATTGCAACATTCACTGATGGGTCTTGTAAAACTTTCCTCAGTACTTGAGTTAGCAAAGAGAGAAAGAGGCTTCTGACTGGTGCACTGTAGTCTGCACAAGAGCACTGGGGGAGCAGAAGAGAGGTGGTTGCTGTGTTTGAAACCTTCCCAGAAGGAAAGCCTTCCACAGAGAGAAAGTGTTCTCCATGCAAATAACATTGATTCAGCCTCTAGTCCTGAAAATGACACCAAATTGCAGGCTCTTGTACACTGCTGGAAAAGCTGGGAATCCAACCCTGCAAGCCTCCAGATGCAGTTTCTGCCTGTGTCAGAGTCAAGTCTAGAGGCATAACCTGCAGTTGGTCCAGACATCCTATTTCCTCCCTGGCTGTGATGTATGATGGAAATGTTATAGCAAACATAGCTGTACATTTACAAAACCAACTTATTAAGCTTATATTTGTCAAAGCATCAATCCATCCTTATTTAGGCATCTGCTAAGCCAGTTAATTTTCAGACGTGTTGAGTACTTCTAACATAAATTGACCAGAATGGGCGTTCCAGCTGTTCATTTATTTTGATTCATGAGGGTCTCCCACAATCTCTGAATGCATATTGGTCCCAGGATCTATAATAATCTTTTCCAGGAACTTTCAGATAGAAATGTTTTTCTCAGATACTTCCAAATGCCCCAAACAGAAATTCTCAAATAGCTCTAAATAGGGCTCTAGAATGACATCCATTCTGGAATAAAAAGGATGCAGAAATTTATATGTATTAAATGTTTAAAGCTTTTGGTTGCTACTCATGCACAGTTGAGATATACTATGTGTTTATATAAGCAGAGGATATACGGTATCATTATACAGAGGATATACTGTATCAGCCAGGGGCAGAGGGCAATGAGCAAAGATGAAGATGACAATGTCAACTGGTACTCCAGCAGCGAGGAGGAAGAGGGGAGCAGTGTGAAATCCATACTCAAAACCTTAAAGAAACAGAGTGAGAACTTCAGGAATCGACAGCAACATTCCACAGAGCAGCACATGCTGGGGATCCCCACGGATCCCAGGCTGGCAAAGGAAAGGGCTGTAGCGAGGTGGGAGTTGGTCTCTTTTCCCAGACGACTTTCAACAAGAGAAGAGGACACGGTCTTAAGTTGTGCCAGGGGAGATTTAGGTTAGATATTAGAAAGAATTTCTTTATGGAGAGGGTGATCAGGCATTGGAATGGGCTGCCCGGTGAGGTGGTGGACTCTCCGTCCCTGGAGACATTTAAAAAGAGACTGGATGTGGCACTCAGTGCCATGGTCTGGTAACCGCACCGGTGGGTCAAGGGTTGGACTTGATGATCTCTGAGGTCCCTTCCAACCCAGCCAATTCTATGATTCTATGATTATCTACAAAAGATACACCAATTAGGAATTTCTGTCAGGAGCTGATGACACAGAAAACTTGTTAGCTTAAGAATCAAATACTTTGCCTCCAGGCTTGCCAACACTTTTAAACCTCAGTGGTATCCCACAGAAAGAAAATTCTGGTGTAAAGCATTGGACTGATCAGAACTGCTGAGGTGATATCACTGTAAATACTCAAATCTTAATTTTACACACATGGGTGTAAAATTCTTGTCCATATGACGCATCACATCCAGAAAGGTAAATGCATGCAATATGGAACTGCATCCTATGGAACTGCACAATAGTTTTACACATTGCAGAACCATTTGATCTGCATTCAGGCTTCACCTGCATGCTTGCCCTTTCCTTCATTTCTGCTAGGGCTGCTTCTAATAATCCCAATGTCTGTACAAATGCAAGCATCCCTTTTTGCCAAACAAAAATGACTTTCTTTCTGCTGCCAAAGAAATGCTACCTTTGTCTACCTTCAGCTACCTTCCTCCTCCCCTACACAAACAGAAACTTCCAAATTTTTCTTGGAGCAAGAAATGAAACTGTATGTATGCAAGTGTTTTCTGGTAAAAGGCCTATTAGTAGGTTTAACTTCAGCGATTAATTATAAGTTATCTAGGTTGAAGTAATATTTTTTCTTCATTAGAGGTCAAATTATTGTTTTGTTTGGATTAATTCAAAATTAAATGTGTGGCATTGAAAACATTTTGTTCAGTTTTTTGTTGTTTTTTTTTTTAATTTTCCTTACATTTAGGCAAGAATCATACTCCTTTATCCTCAAAACTGATGGTGGATACACACAAAAAAGGAAAAACAAGAGATTAATATGAAAACTGGGCACCTTAGCAAAACTGTATAAGGAAACATGAATCATGCTTCATTATACATTAAAATAAGCTTATTTAAATGACAAATGGTATATGCTTAGCATACTTAAACAGAACATAACCCAGCAACGAAGGCTATGTGTTCTGACTCACCAAAGAAAATCATGGTCCTTTCTCATGGTGTGACCAAAAAATACTCCCTGAGTTGATGGAAATGTGACATCTACTTCCCTTGGTTCAGGTAATGGGCTAATCTCTTTACAATGTGCCTTGGCACAGTCTCACTCTGTGGTAGGAGAAATTGCCATTTTGGGCACAAGAAACACACACATAATCCCACGTAGGAGGGAACAGGTCCAGGTGTGCAGTCCTCTTGTCCTCCAGAATAGGTTTGCTTGTCTCACAAGATGGTTCTCAAAGCTCTGGGGCTTTTTTTAATTAAAAACCAAATAAGAGCTAGCTAATCCTTGAATTTTAATCCTAGTGACCTTAGAAGGTTCTGCTGTGACTCAAAGGAACACACAGAGGCCCAACATAAAGATGGCATTGGCCAGAAGGAACACATACAGGCATTACATACCTATAGAGCAACTCTCAAAACCACTTTTGAATTTTTAACCGGAATCCAAGTCAATTTTTCAAGCTGAAAATAATTATTTTAAATGGTTCTTCATGGCAGTATTCATCTGATTGAGTACATCTCTCACTGAAAATAGTCTACTTCAAAGAAAATAACTGCATTCATTTAAAAGCATTCAAGCAAAGATTCCAGCCAGGTCTGAGCAGAAATCGCTTTGTTCTTTGCACTAGATAAGGTAGTGTCACACCTATAGGTAACAGTTACCAATTTTAGCTTTAACAGAAATAAACACTCCCAATGTTTGCCTGTATTTGAGGTCAAATAGGAGTAAAAGAGAGAAAATGAAGGAAATCAGAATTAGAAGAGAAAACACAGGCACACCCACAGAAACCGCGGGATTCATATTGCCTAATTTAATTTTGCAAATATCTACCTTCAATCTGATTATTTAGTGTCTTTTTCTAGTAGCAATCATCTGACCTGCTTTATAAGTCTACTTCAGAGTTAGCCCATCTACCTAGAATTAGATATCCAGATTGCAGACACCTCAGATGAGCAGGTAAGAACCTTTTACCATTATGTTTTTTCCTGTACTGTTGTTATCATCATCTCTTACATTTTTTTCCCCATCTTCTGTGCATCCATCACACCCTAAGGGTGGGTGAGTACCTTACTGTGAACTAAGCAGAAGCAAATATTTACTGACCCAGGTATTCTGGTTTTCCCAATTTCTTTTCAGAACATGTAAGAAATATTATTTTTCCTCTATTTAACCAACCACAAAATTCACTTATTGGAGGTGTGTTGCTATAGCAAGCAGAACTTGGTCTGTTTATAGAAGCTGCTCAGAATGATGTATACTGTTTGGAGAAAAAAATTGAATAAGTATACAGATTGTGAGCTGGCTTAAAGTGAACAGTAGCAACACTTATTTAATGTGCATGATACATTCATCTACAACAGTAAAATACTGCAAAATATCTTCCAGATTGTGACTCAGACACTGGAAGGGAAAAAAAAAAGGAAAAAGAAAAAAAGATGATATTAATGTTGTTTAAAAAAAACACAAACACGTGGAGACTTTTCTGAACATACCCACATTAAAAGCTGTGGCATCCGAAGTGGCCATACTCACCTGACTTTCTCTGTTTCACTGAATTTCTTAGATCCATTGTCTCAGAAAACAAGTGTTCACTTGAAAGGCAGAACATGAAAATAAATAAAGAAATGTCCATGTTGGTAAGAAAGAAGGTAAAGCTTGAGTTTTAATATTACGGTGACTCTCCTATGTGCTGTGCCATAATATTATTTTTATTATTATAATCCAACAATGCCGTTCTGCTGTATCAGAAGTTAGAAATGTAGTATCTGTAAGTTAGAAAAGCCCAATGAAACAGTATCTACCACGAACCTATGCATGTACGTCTGTGTACAAAACCATTTAGGATATGTTCATATAAATTACATATATGCCTGTGTCTGTGTGCAGTTGTGTGCACCAAAAGTCTTTCAGAAGTCTGTGTTCCACTCTGTAGGACCTGAGGCTTCGTCCCTTTGATGTTGAGGAAAAGAAGCCTAGATTTTGCAGACAAATCAGTACTAGTTATCCTAGAATGCTATATATCTAGTCCAGAAAATGCCTCTCCTTCTTCTCCTCATCCATCTCTAAACAGCTTTAATTCCCTTTGATCTTCTGTGTTCCCACTTTTTGCCTTTGAGGAATTCTCTCTAAACAACCACTATGTGTTTAATAGTTTAATTGCAGGCAATCTTTTTTTCTCCCTGCTTTTTACAAACAGCAATCCTGTTACTAAAGTGACACATAATTCTAATATCCAGCAATAACTAACACAGAATTCCATGTTCAGAAATCATTACAGAAGTCCATCACATTTAATGATGAAGTTTAAACAGTTAACTTCTGCTTCCAGTCAGACAAGTGTAACCAACAGACATCCTCTTGGAGAAAATACTCCAAGTGTGAACTTAAAAAAATAGAATTCTTTATACTTCTGTCTTCAGGGAGATCCTTCCATCCAGGCTCAGTTTCTTTTCTAGCAAATCCTGTGTGCCAATCTTCTATGCACAATTGTCACCAAAGATGGTTATAATGTGCTTGAAAACCAGACCTAGTCCCCCAGCAGACCCACTGAAGTTCTGTCACTGGGGCTGGCATAACAATCCTCTACTAGATTCTGTAGAGCATCTCTGTCTTCTAACTATGGATAGAATGGGCTAGGAACTGGCAGAAAAAGAAAAGTACTTGTGAAAGCTCTGAGTGGTGTTTATAGACCAACCTCCTAGGGAAGAAAGGCTTCTGGGAGAATATTGTGTGGATGGATGGATGGATGGATGGATGGATGTCTGAATCCTCTCCCAGTAAGTGGTCACTGGCTTCAGACACTTATGATGCAGGTTCATATTTTTATGAAAAGAGAAACAGCCTTCAGGTGACATTCAGCTCCTCCTAAAACAGATGCCCATCTCTAGACAACCCAAAAATTCTCCAGTATTTATGGCATTTATTGACTGCAGGCTTGATATGATCACGGAGCCAAAGTGCATGACCACCCACTTCTGGTCTAGCAGGACATTGATCTCTTGTAGGTCTTTCATGATATACTCTAGGACCATATACACATGCCAGATATCTTAAGGAGTCTGAGATGGAGTTAGTGACTTTTCCTGAGGAGAAAAGAATTGTGAATGCCCTAGCCATGAGCATTTTAATGTTCAGGCCTCAAAAGACAGGGAAAACACCATAGCCAAGATTTCTCTCTTCTGAGAATTCTTTAATATCAGACTAGATGTGAATATTACTGAAGGCTTCCCACCTATGAATCATGGCTTTCATAAAATGGCTAGCATCTGCATGGACTATCTGATATCTAATAAGAACTTCAAATCATGCCACAATTCAAAGGAAAGTTCCATCAGCTATGGGACGTAAGTTGATTAGAAACTGGGCTTCACTGGTAAACTGGAAACTATTGTTTCAGTGTGATTCTAAAAGACAAATATATTAGGAGGAGTGATCTGCCAGCTCTCTACTTATATCCCATCTGTGGTTATGCATAAAAATACGTCCACAGGACCAGAAATGTGGGCTGCATAGTGGTTCTGGGAGAGTTACACGTTGCTCACAGGCAGAAAAGAAGGGTGATCTGTAAGCAGAGGACACTTGTATGAGTGGATTTAGAAGGAACAATCAGGTCTGTAGTGGTTTGAGGCACCCAAGTTTTAAACTCAAAGAGCTTAATGTCAAGCAAAATGCAAACACCATCCAATACAAGAAATGTATTTAAAACAAATTATTGTTTCCTCATTTAGTTTCACGAACTTTGGAGACCACTATTCACTATTTCCACTGATAGGGGGGCCCAGTCCCCTAGGACATAGGCTGCTTCACCTACCTCTTCTGCAATTCCTGCTTGTGTCTTCTTTCCTCTAATCATCGGTGACATCAGAAATAAAATAACCAAAACAGCGTTAGAACATGGCTTCAAACAATGTCTGGAAATTAACCAGACATTCTAACTGGGAGCAAGTCCTGGCATAGCTTTTCCCTGTGCCAGCTGCCTCATGGACACTGACTGCCCCAAGCACAACTTAAGGGACAACATGGTTGTTCCTCATGAGCAGTATGAACTGGACCACCTTGATTTGGGGAAAGAGTACAGGACACATAATGCCTGCTTCTTCCCTTTGGGCCAGGGAAGCTGTCCTGACCTGATTTTTTTACTGGAATTGGCACAGGCATGCTTTAGTATGTGAGAATTTTTAGCCAAATAGGTCTACCACAAGCAGGCACAAGGGGTCAATATCCAAACATTTTGTAAGGCTCTCTAGGAGTTGTGGATGAAATTGCGTAGAAATGCCCAGTTCATGCACTGTGAGCCTGACATTTCTGGAAGTATAGGGCTTATTGCACATGCAGAAAACACACTGCACATCTGCATCTGTAATGTGTGCAAATAGGCTGAATAACAACTACAAGGGAGTGTGGGCACTGGTGCATGCATGGTTGCCATTTGCCCAGAATTGACAGCCCAGGCAAAGCTATTGCCATGGCTCCAATTGAATAGCCAGATGTGCAGGGATTCTTGATAAAAAAAACAAGTTTGTTTGTTCGTTTGTTTTGGTTTTTGTTTTTTTTTTTGTTTTAGTAACAATACAAAGTTTTGAGGTAGAAAAGAGGGTCTTTTCTGTAGAAATATACAGATATACTTAAGATTTTTTTAATACCTAAGAATTTCAGATTTTCGTTTGCTTCTGAGTTAATGGTTCAAGGTCCCAGACCATATGAAGCTCTTCATTTCACCACATTTTTTAAATTTATCTTTTAAAAGTCTTCTGAATTCATATGCAAAATGAATCTTACTGGTAATTAGGTATTTGGTGAATTCTTAGATTGCTGTATGTGTAAATCACATTGAAGTTATCTATATCCTAAGGCTACCTTAAGACACACTGAAAGTCAGAATTCTTAGTTGAATTATGTATTAGGTTATAGAGTGTTGTGTCTTCACTATCGCAAGTAAATCTGTTATTTTGTGAGCACTGCAAATAGATTCTATCTTTATTATACATAAAAACTGATCTCATCCAAGTATATTCTCAACAGTCATTCTAGAAGGCAAAGGGTCCTTGTATTCAAACGATCATTAACAGTATTTTGAGAACTTCAAAGGAGATTGTTAGAAAAATGACTTGTTAAGATATATGTACCATTCAAAGCTTTATTTAAACAAAGGACCTGTGTGAGATGCTGAATCAAAAATTCTGTATAGATCAAGAATTGTTGTCTTTGACATAACCCTTATCAAGAACATCATACCAGAAATGAAGAATTGGCAATAAAACATCCCCTGTACTGGATTTGGGATCGAACCAAACTGATTACAAAGAAAGATTGTAAATTGATTTAAAATGTGAAAGGGTAGTATTAAGCTTAAAGACTGCTGTACTTGTTCCATATCTTTAGAAGTGACTGGCTGAAAACTGACTTGCCTATACTCTGAAACAGACTTTTTATCATCTGTCTGCTGGATGGAACAATACAGGCATGTTTCATTTATTTAGAAAATGGCCATAGGCCAAAGAAAGATTAAAAATGTAAGCAAGAGTCAGTGCAATGGTCGTTCCTGTAAAAGTTAGGCATTTGGACTGCAATATCAGCAAATCCTCCCACAAAAGATAAATTCTTACAACAGGATTTGCATCTGATGTCCTGGAAAAGCAATTGGTGTGGTAAGGACAGGCTTCCCTAGTACTCCAGCAGCTGAATTTGGAAAGTTTGTCATTTACAAGAGCAAATAAAAGCAAATGACATACTTAAATAAGTAGTTTTGTGAGCAGCAGAAATAATGAATATGAACTAATTCTAAGAGGAAGAAATTGTTTCTTAAGGATTTTATCTTTTTTTTTTTTTTTTCAACATTCTCCATCATAACCCCAGCTTCCCTGCCTAGGTCCTCTTTGCCATTTCAATGAGCTCAGATTCATCATACCCTGCAGCTTATCTAGAGCTGTGGGTGTGCTGGATGCCCTGCTGGCCACAGCCAGACAGACCATGCAATAGCTGGGCTCAGTGTGTCTCTCTCTCAATGCAGGTGAATTGTCATAGAATTAGAATTGTTTGGGTTGGAAAAGACCTTTAAGGTTCTAAGTCCAACACTAAACTATGTCCCCAAGCAATACATCGACATAGCTTCTAAATATTTCCAGGGATGGTGACTCCACCACTTCCCTGAGCAGCCTGTTTCCTTTTAGTAAAGAAATTTTCTTTACTGAAGAAATCTAAGTTCAATCTAAGTTTCCTTGGCACAACTTGAGGCCATTTTCTCTTGTTCTGTCACTTGCTACTTGGGAGAAGAGATGAACACCCACCTTGCTACAACCTCCTTTCAAATAGTGTAGAGAACAATAAGGTCTCCTCTCAGCCTTCTTTTCTGAAGGCTGAACAACCCCAGTTCCCTCATCCGCTCCCTGTAAGACTTGTGCTCTTGACCCTAGCATCTGAGCACCTCTGCTCCAGAAGATCTTCACTGATCTGCAGATGCCTCAGATGGGATGAAACTTAAGTAACTGAGGAACCCAACTTGAGCTTCCATTCAAGAAAGTTAGTGGGGCTGTCTTCCTGGAGCGTTTCTCCCCTACGAAAAGCAACAGAAAACCATCTTATAAAGACCTTCATAAGACTAGGTATCTAAATTTTACAGTGTCTGCCTTCAGAGTCATCCAATGGCATTTACCTGTGTCCACTGACTGTAGAGGGAAACTGCTCTAGGAGAGCTTCTTTTCCAGTTTCCTGAAATGTTTGTTAAGAAGCCAGTTTCGGTCTTTCTCATTTTATTGAACCTTGCTGTGGTGGTCAGGAGAAGAGGACAGACAGACTGTCCCACTGAAGGAACTGACAGAAACCAGGCCAAAAGTAGTAGCAATTAGGGAACATGTACTTAGCATAGTGATGTATCTGCTTTATTATTGCTATAGCTTGTGTTGGAAAATATTGCAAAGTATACAATATACTTGCAGTTAGCTCCATTAAAACTGTTTTTGAATAGGTAAATACCAGTCCAAAACCTGTGCCTCCCTGGTACAATTTATTTCAAGAAACATAAAATTATTCAGTCCAAGATTTCATTTCAGGTAAAGGAACTGATTCTCATCTGCTTCAGGGGCTGGGAATCTTCTGAATGTACCGGCACTGGTGGCTGTGATTCTTTAGCCTTTTTCTGAACTATGTTTTTAATTTTTCCCTGACACTCAGGTTGAGCAGAGATCCGTTGTTTTGTGATCTAACTTCACTCAACTGTTTTGGAACACATACAGCTCATTACACAAAGAGAGCAGGAGAACAGCTAGTTCAAAAGGACAGTAACAGAACTTGAAAGAAGTCGGTTTGAATAAAATAAGAAACAGGCTGAGCCTGTATTAAAAAGTCTGACTGAATCAAGCTGAAATCTTTTTCATATTGGGTAAACAAATAATACACTAGGAAATTAAGTTTTGTGCCTTCTTCCTCTGTTGGGGTGAAGCTGGAATGAGGAGATACTCCGATAGCACTTCCACTGCTCTGCTACTTCACCTACAAACACAACTGGGAAGTGGGTGACATTGGAACAATGAAGAGCAGTTCTCCCTGCTGCTAATAACCATCCTCCCTTCAGAAAGCAAGTGGGTGAGTTCTTTCTGCTTCCTCCATTCACATGCAAAGAGGCCTTGCTGCTTTTCTTCTCCATTGTGCAAATACACACCCAGCAGAATAGAGCCATGGTCTGGCTCTAGACCCATCTGCAGTCACATTTCTCTCCACAGAGATGAAATAAAACTTTCCGAGTCAGTTTTGCTTAAGCAGCAGAACACTTGGGAAACCATCCTGGGCTCAGAGAGAGCTATTTCCACTGAGATAAAGATACTCAAGTACTAAAACCACTATCAAAATGTTTCTGAAAAAGAAGAAAACCTAAGCAAGGTGCAATGTGTAATTTGTGAATTACATAGAACATGTCTAGAACAGTATCAATCCTTAGAAGGATGTCTTGATTCTACCTCACAGGTTTTCCACATTCAATGTACCTAGAAGTAGAGTGGCAAACAAAAGCTAACTTTTTTTTTTTTTTTTGTTGGGTTGGTTTTTCTTTTGTTAAATTAAGATGTTTGAGCTCTACTTTTAAGTGATTTAATGTGAAAATCCTGAGGTACAAAAATCAAAAGAAGGAAAAAACCAATCGTAAATAAAACCACAAGAAACAAGGGGTACTTTGGCAAAGGATGAGAAAAAGATACAGAAAGAAAAGAAGTGAAATCTGTCTAGTGAGAGAAAAAGAAAAAGTTACTGCAGAGAACACTAGAAATTTCCTACCTGTGGGACCATATCAGTGGCTTGGAAGGAAGCAGCTGTACCCAAAGGAGACCCAGATTTGTCAGAGACCTCGGGGCTCTCTTGCCAGAAACAGGACCCAACTTCCAAATGACAAAGAAAACAGGAAGAGATTAAGAGAACTTTTTGATTTAAATAAAAAGCTTTGCCTCAAATAAAAGCTTTCAAAGGACTGTCCCCCTTTCTCCTCTACTGTATGGAAAATAACAAACTTTAGCAATGGCTGTTGGGCTCCCTTGTCAAGACTTGGTTGCAATAAAGCTTGGACAGCCAGGGATGAGGCCAAAGGGTGATACAGATGGAATGACTAGTTTTGTTGCACTTTTGGTTTTTAGTTTTTATTAGGGAAAAAAAAAAAAGTTCTTTAGCTTAGATCACTACCCAAGCTTTTTTCTTAACCTAGATATAAAATAGTTTGGCTCCATCCTACCTGGCCAGCCAAACTGTTATAAGGTCAAGCCATAAACAAATTTAACAACTGTTGTTAATTAAATAGTTATTGTAGTATAGATGGGGTCAAACAAAGGGTATGTGTGGGAGGAGAGGGGAAGAGAGGGCCTAAGTGGCAAAAGGTGGGGGGAATCTTGGCTCCTGATTTAGAAGGCGTGAGCAAGCAAGAACTCTGTGGAAAAGACCTCCGGGACGTAACAATAATAGTTAACATTTCAAATTTTGATGTAAATATTAAGCAATTAATAGCACAGGACAGCTCATGTCCCCTCATTCATGGTTTACTATGCTCTGAAACCATCGTGGTAAGTAATGCTTGGCTTTCCTCAAGCAGAAACCCTTTATCTACCCCTACTAGTGGTATCACTTTTAACAGCGGCGCTTCACCAACTTATTAATGCCTTCCCGTGCCAGGATGTTGTCCAAGTTCCAGCTGGTTAAAAGAGTTGTTATGGAATGGGAATTCCATTTGGAGATTTATGGGAGAGCAACAAGGGGAAAAAAAAAAAAAAAAAAAAAAAAAAGAAGAAAAAAAGAAAAGACTACATGTAATTTCAAGGCTCAGAAATGTGCTTTCCTTGTCATGAAAGTGGAACCCTGCCTGCATGTCTGCAGCCTGCCTTGCATACTGATGTTTTGTGTGCCTAGCTAATACTGGTGCCTGTGATATGATCTGATTTTGACTCTACAGAGGGAGTCAGGAGGAGCAAAATTTATGTTTCAGGTCTGTAAGGCATTTTAAAGTTAATCAGGTCCTTTGGGTCTGATATAATTTGCTTAAGATTGCTGTTGATGATTAGAATAGCTATTTAAGATTTTTGTTAATAGTCTGCTACATGGACCCAGTGGAAAGATTCCAATAGCAGTCTGTTAGTTTTTCCCTGTCACATTCAGGTTACAGACCCTTCACAGATGTTGTAAATAGACATCAATACTAAAAGGGAATATTACACAAATTAAAATCATAAGTGTGCTCAAACTGCCAACACAGACATTTTGTTAAAAACATCTGTCACATAAAAGCAAACGTTTAAGGCCATTATATTTATAACAATTGTTTTCATTTTTAATATGTTCTACATATTTTTTCTTCTGTTATTATTGACTTGAATATTTTTTCTTAGACTTTAATACTTATTTTTTCCAACATTACCTAGGTTCTTGACCATATAAATAATAATGTGGACTTTCAGTGAAAAGAAATAAATCTCCATGGTTGGAAATCTAATTGATGTGTGCACGATGAATGAGGCAACTAAGAATCCAGCACTGTGTTCTCCAAAAAATATAGTTATGAGATATTATAAAGACAAGTATGAAGCTGGATGTCTGTGCAGTTGCATCCACTTATATCATTCTGTTCTGAAATTGGCTTCTCAGGTGGAAAGGATAAATTACGTAAATATGTCCTATTCTGGGATTTTTGTTTTTTAATTTTTTGGTCATATTACTGCTAATGCAGCTGTTATAATTGTACCAATATTCACCATGACACACTATGCAATAGAGGCCTCCCAAAGGGGTGCTTTTTTCCTGGCACACCTACCACAGTGGTATCATCCATCCCTTCCTTTCCCTCCTCCACAGCTGGTCAAGTTTTTGAGTACAGCCTCTGAGATACCTCTTGGACCCAGGAGCTCTAGGCTTCTCTCACCACTGTTGACCTCTTAGGCTGTTTCTACTACCAAGTCACAGAGGGTTGGGAACCATCAGTGCCCCTGTTCAGCCTGCTTACACCCCTTCTCTCTCTCTCGTACGCTTGCTTTGGGGACAGCAATTTGGAGCAGAGGCAGAAAAGGACCTGATGGTGAAAAACTTGAGACCTTGTGCTGAAGCTCACATCCTCGTATCCTTCCCTTAATAGCATCCCACTTCCCCACTTTCTAACAGATCAAACATGTCAAAAGGTTACAGAAATTCCATGAACTGTTACAATCAGGAAGGCTTTGCTGCTGATTCAACAACAGTTAAAACCAAGTCTTACAGTTTTCTTTATTATCTCTTCTCTGAAAACTGCTTCAATATATGAATTCTCACACAGCTTTCCTTAAGTCAGTGAGATATTTCTTGCTATAAGATCTCCATATAATTAGACACAGTTGAAGAACAGTCGCAGTCTCTTGAGACAGTTTTTTGTATGGCACAGAGGGTGTGCTGGACCCTTTGCAAAAGTAAATACAGAACCTATGGCCTCAGGAGCTGTTGAACTGACTCAGACTCACACAGAAAAGCCGTGAAAAACATAAATACTGGCATCTGGTTCAACTCAAAAATGGAGCAGACCTCATGAAGAGATTAGAAAGATGCTCTGTTGTGCAGGACTGAATAAGCCAGGCCTGTAGCATCATAGAAAAGTCAGTTGGAAGAGGTGTCTGGAGGTTGCCTGGCCATCCAGTCTTACCTCCTCCTTGAAGCAGAACTGCAACCAGTGCTAGAGCAGCCTTTAGTCTGAAGGAACATAGTGGGGTTTTTTTCTACTGCTGTGCATAGCAGGATATCATTACCCCTTAAAAATCTTACATACAGCTTCTTCAGGACTATGCTGTGCGTCAGGATCAGGCCTAGGTGACTGAATAAAGGCACTGGAAATGTGAAATTCCTAAGGTCAGAGTAAAGCCAAAGCCAGAAGTCACTGGGCTTCACTGAGTTGCTCAAACACAATTGAGTCATTTTAGAATCATAGAAAGACAGGGGTTGGAAGGGACCTCGAAAGATCATCAAGTCCAACCCCTGCCAAAGCAGGGTCACCTGTAGCAGGTTACACAGCAACGTGTCCAGGTGGGCTTTGAATGTCTCTGGGGAAGGAGACTTCACAACCTCCTTTATTACCTATTTATGTAATAAGGGTCTCCCTGTAGCATCTTGCTGCTGCTTTTCTGGTATGCCATAAGTTCAATGCCTGTCCTACCTGCTAGCCCTGTATTGATGCCCCCTTATGATACTGGGGAATCTCAACTAGAGATTCACCTCTACTGATTGGGCTCCCTTGACTCCACTAAGTAGTTTTTAGCTGACTACCACAGGACCTTACACAACACAGGGTTTATAGCCTCCTATAGGAGTCAAAGCCTACCTTGACTGGCAAGTCAGGAAGTTTCTGGAAGAAAAGGAGTTTTGGACACTGTTTTGGAGAACAATATGTTCATCACACATCTTTGTTGAGGAGATACATAACCCATGTCCTTAAGTTTTCAAAGGAAATTATTAGGAGGTCATGCTGTATGAGCCTGGACTCTCAGTCTAAGGAGCAAACCAGACTTACTCAGCCTAAAGCATCTATAATAATTGCATTTTTTTGTCAGAGTATTTAATAGTATTTATTCAATTGTATTCTGTTGTTATTTTTCATTTAGCAGAAGAGATGAGAGAAAGAATAAGAAAAGATAGTGAACGTGCATAAAAAGGAGTTATTAAACTTTCCCCCACAAAAACGGGATCACGTATTTTTAGGCTTTTTTTTTCGATGGGAAAATTGGAACATAATGGGTCACAAATAAAATGTTTCTTACAGCGTTACTGCTTTTATGAACTGCAAACCAGAACCACCAGGCATTCCAGCAGTGTGTAGATAAGAACCATCAGCATCAAGGCACTAAACTGACAGATTCCTGAAAAGCACGTAGCCCCTAGGTACGTGTCCTGTCTGAGATCCTGCAATGAAAAATCCACAGTTCCTGCAATGTATCAGTTCCTCTGTTTTCTGCTCATCTTAGTTTTTGTGCCCTGCTTCAAGATGACTTATTTGCTGTGCTTTGCAATTAGTTTGTGTAAACATTTCTCAGTCTACGTGTGTACTTTGTTCCTTTATTTCCATTATTTTGCTGTGTGGACATAGTTGCTGCTGCTTGTGGGATGAGCTCTGGTAGGTTTGTTCTTCCCTGTTCAGGCATTTCTCTACCTGGTTTAGTAATTTAGAGCCCAATTAAACTATTTTTCAGAAAGAATGAAGTTCAGAGGTAGCTCAGGGCGGTGTAATATACCTGGTTTAGAGATTTTTTTCCCTGAGTGATTTTCTGTTTAATTTCCTTCAAGCTTTGCATTGCAACGAGACTGCTGACACAGAGGCAAGCTGTTATGGGGAAGAGCCAAGAATGCAAATATCAGCTGCAAATTCACTGACACATCCTCTTTGGTGAAGTCTTGCCTTGCAGAAAGTGGACCTTTGAAATCTCCTGTCCCCAGTGAAAGACAGGTTGACAGCTCAACCATCCCTCATTACCAGAGGAGAAAGGCTGTGCTGGGCCAGCAGACTGGCAAAACACAAGTAGTAATTTTGTGCAAAGCACGACAGGCTGGGGAAACTTAATCTCTGGTCTTTGGGGCTTGTTCTAGGTCCTTCCAAAGCTGAGTAGGAACTTTCCCTGCTTTTTCTGAGTGCTGGATGAGACAGTCTGTGCATAGTTTTCTGTAGTACCTAGATGCTGCGTCATGCACTCCCTGATGGATAGGGATTTGTAAACACTTGGTAGGATACTGCCTTTGGGCTTCACTGTTGCACCTATGGCTAGTCTCTTCCTTTGAGCATGCAGCTGCACAGGAACCTGTACTTATACTCATAGTCATTGTGTTTTCAACTGTGTTCAGTTCTTACAAGTGTCTTCTGTTTATTATCTTTCTGTTGAAGCCTTTGTTCAGCTAAATCTTTGATCTCATGTATCCAAGTATAAATATTATCTCAAACACTCTACTCAGAAGGCCAGAGGAAGGAACAGTCTTTGCAAATATGTATTGTGTCAGTATCTCAAAAATCAGGGAAAGTCACATTCATAAGGCCAAGCTTTATCCTCTGTTTATAAGATAGTCAGAAGTAGGGAAGCTTCTTATCACTGCACAGCGTTCTGCATGGAAGGGTAGAGGCCCCAGAGAGGGTCAGGCCCTGTGGTGGTGAAATGCTGGGGTGATACAGTGGGAACCAACAGATATGTGACTGGACAAGAAAGTCATTCAACCCTTTTCTCTTCCAGTCTCTTTCCCAGAAGAAGGCTGAGGTCCCTTATAGTCCCCATACAGTAGCCTTGGGGTGAGAGTGGAGGGTGAGCTCAGGCCAGTCAGGTGTGGCTGGGGAGTGCTGTGTCCTCCAGACACTACCAGGTGCTTTGAGTGATAAAGGTCTGTGGTCTGCCCCATGGGACAGCACCTACATGGAGCAGGAAGGTAGAGATGTATCTAGTGACACAGATTTTTATGCTGTAGACTCTTGAACTAGACACTGACTTACAACTTGTATTAAAAATGTCTGAACACTCTGGGAGCTATGTAAAAAGTGTGACTGAGCTGTTAGTTCATGGGGAAATTCAGAGGAGAGGTTATCCCAGCTGCATGAATTCTACTCTGGCACATTTATGCTTTCCAATGGAGTGTCTTCTACAAAGATGACCTCCCAGTTTATTTGCAATGAAGAGAACATCACATGTAATCAAAAGCCCACCTCCCCCCAAAAGGTTACCTGATTACTTCTGATACAATAATAAACTACATGTTTGACAAAAATAAACTCTGAAGTTTCATGTATGTAATTTTTCAGGCCCAATAGCTTAAGGCAAGTTTTGGTTTATTAAGGGTCTCATTAAAATGGTTCAAATTCCAGACCCAGTCCCTTCTATGGCATGAATCCCCACAGACATTTACCCAAACATGTCTGCTTCCATATACTGTGGACCTGGTACTGGCTTTTTAAAATATAAGGTTTTTATTGTGGTGCAATTAGAATATCTGTGCTCTCTGGGGAGATCCTAAGGCCTTGTATTTTACATGTTTCAACACCTACACATTCTTTGTTATCCATGCCCATGGTGGCTGTGGTCAGAAGGCAGGATTTGCAGTAAGGAGTTTCTAGTAATTTTATTTTAGTTTAAAAAATACTAAAATATGATTATGACTTGGTTGGCAATAAAAGTGCCAAAGGACATTCAAGAAGAAGGACTCTGGTGACCTTCAAGACTTTTAGTTGTGGAGGGCATTCACAAACCTTTCTCCTCTGAGGATTTATCCCCCACACAGTGGACCTGCTATCCCACAGAATGTCTTCTGCAGCTGTGTCCCAGCACACATGACATACTGGGCAGTGCTAGTGCTAGAAACCAGTTGTTAAAGAGAAGGTGAATTGTGTTTTGTTTACCTGTATACAAATTTTCCAAGTCTGACTGTTGCAAAACCAACTGTGAGCTACCTCTGGAGTTTGTCAGGCTAAATCAGTGAGAAGCCTGATCTTTATTTTTCTCAGTGTCCTGAATGAACTGTCTTTCTACCATTACATATGGGATCCGTAGAGGAGTATGTTAGGAATCTGCATTGCCTGCCCATGGTGCCTCAACTCCCCTAGAGAATAATTTAATCTCTGTTCTGTCCTTATTCACATGCTGCCATTCAGGCTTTCCCTGAGTACCTCATCAATGGAGGCTTAAGTGCAGCACAGGATTTTGTCCTTTCACTTCAATTTTTACGGTTTGTTCTTGTATAAACACATTTCAAGGGGTTTTACAAAAGCTGCATAATTCAAGACAGCTTTTGGCATGATGATAAGAACTGAAAAGAGAGCAGAAAAAATCTTTTCACTCTGATTTCAAAATGGAGGAGTAAAAAGTGCCCCAGACATCTGAGATGGAAAGGTCCAGAAAGGATTTTGTAGCAGCCCCTGTCGACATAAACAGTGAGACAAATGAGCCAGTACAAAATACAGTGAGAAGCTATGGTAGCTCTAGCCTGTACTTCTTTGGGACTCAGAGATTGAAAAAATCACCATTTTAAGCCTAGAGCTTGTTGGGAATTTTCTGTTTGAGCTGCCCTTCCTCATAAAAAAAGGTACTTTATGTAAAACAAACACCAGAAAACACCGATTTTGTAGAAAAAAAACCAAACCAAACCAAAAAAGGCATTTTCTGTTTGGTAAATTCTTGTTAAACATTTCATGTGAGGTGATTTATTTATCTAATTAAGAGTTAGTTAATCTCACTTGAAAAACTTAATTACAAGTCACTGTAAAAACCAGAATCATAGAATGCCAGGTTGGAAGGGACCACATGGATCATCTGGTCCAACCTTTCTAGGTAAGAAGACAATTTCAATGAGATGTCCCAGCACCCTGTCAAGCCAAGTCTTAAAAGTGTCCAGAGTTGTGGAATCCCCTACTTCCCTTGGGAGATTAGTCTATAGTTGAACTGTTCTCATAGTGAAAAATTTTCTTCTGGAGTCCAATCAGATTCTCCCCACCTATTACCCCTTGTCTTTTCCATGTGACTCCTTGTAAAAAGAGTCTCCATCTTCTTGGTAGCCACCCTTTACGTCCTGGAACATGGCAATGTCTTCCCTAAGCCTTACAGTCTGAACAAGCCCAGTTCTTTCAACCTTTCCTCATATGGCAGGCTTCCCAATCCTTTGATCATCTTTGTGACCCTTCTCTGGAGCTTCTCCAGGCAGTCTGCACCTTTTATGTATTGTGGGGACCAGAACTGAATACTATTTCAGGTGTGTAAGAAATCCATGATGTTTCCTAATAGTAACCATGCCATGTTGTCTGAGATGTGCTGCTGTATCTCACCTGGTTTCTAGCTGCTGTTCCAGGCTGGCACTGCTCTGCCACAGCCCCGTGTATCATCTGTCAGCCTTATGTGGATGTCCTCGGACACCTGGCAGCATCCCGTCCTCCTTGGAGATTGCAGGCTGACATGGGCCATTTCTACCTTGCCACTTTTGTGAGGCTCAGAAGTGAAACTAAATCACCAGTGTATGATCTGTGGAAGTCAAAGGTGAAGTCAGAGAAATCTGGTGTCCATCTGGCTGCTCTGTCTGGTTTCCCTTTACCTGCTGAGCTACTTGCCCACTCTGGTTTGGGGGTCCTGTGTAACTAGCTCTAGCTCTGCCATGAGAATGACCTGCACAATTAGCTTTACATGTATTTCACAAGGTCTGGATGGAAAATTCAGACAGATACCTGGACAGACTCCTAGATATTTGGGAGGGGGTAGTGGGGAGAAGATTTCTGCATGTTTTTTTCTAGCTGAGGGGAGACAGATTGAGTTTTGTATTCAGTGCACATGTCTTTTTTACAAATGTTCCTGCATTGCATAAGTATGACTATCCATAATATAAATTCTAACTAACCCACCACATGGTATGAATCTGTAGGTAAGGTAAATTAGAAATGGTTCAAATGAAGTCTGCCAGAACTTCAAGTTTTCTTTTATTTTTTTTCCTGTAATGGAAAGTAGAATATTACACCCCTGGACTTTTTACTTCTTCCAACAAATTTTCACTTTGACCATGGGCCATTCAAGTGAGTGTAGATACAGAATATTCATTGTAAAAGATTTAATAGCCCACTACAACTGCAAGCACGTGAATGAAGATCTACACAGGAAAATTACCCTCTTCCTCCAGCTATTTAAGAAAATGGTAACATCTTGCCTACATGAATGGGACCAAAACATGCATATGTGTTTTACAACCCTGTTACTACCTCTAGTAAAACCTGATTTGTTTTAGGCACATTGCCTAAAGGAGATCAGGTTGGTCAGATAGGACCTGCCCTTCCTAATCCCGTGCTGGCTGGGTCTGATCCCCTGTCCATCCTGCAGGTGCTGTGTGATTGCCCCCAGGATGATCTGCTCCATAACCCTGCCAGGCACTGAGGTCAGGCTGACAGACCTGGAGTTTCCTGGGTCCTTCTTTCATCTCTTTTTTTGGATTGGTGTGACATTTGCCAGCTTCCAATCATCTGGCACCTCCCCAGTGATCCAGGACTGTTGGTAAATGACGGAGAGAGGCTTGGAGAGCTCTTCCCCAGCTCCCTCATCACGCTGAGGTGGATCCCATAGACTCGTGAGGACCCCAAGGTGCTCAACAGGTCACTTCAGAGGCCTCTCTTTCTAGAGAAATTAGTATTTATAGTCCTTGCAAAAGAGCTGTAGTCTTCATTTTTGCCTTCAGAAGAAAAAAACCCAAACTTGACCTTTAATACTTCCAGCAAATCTCCAAGGAAACTCCCATCTAAATTATGCAAACCACCAAGTTTATGGCTATGGCTGTAAACTCAGTTGCTGTCTAATTGTATTCACTCTTCAGCTTGAGCTGTAGGAAAGGGACTCAGCCATATTATAATTGGATTAAAATAGAGACCCTGGTCGTCTCCCAGGACTGTATGACAGAGGCATTTGGTTGGAAATTGAATAAGCTGTCATCACTTCTTCCTACACTGAAAACCTAACTGCAAATATAAGACTTTTCTCCCAGGCTGACCCTATTTTTGCCTCACATCATCGTCCTGGACTCTTCAAGCCATTTGTAAAATATACAGACTTCTTTCTTCTCTGACTAGGCAATGGTGAGACCCTGGAGATCAAGGACTGTCTTTTCTGGGGCTTCCCCAGCATAGGCTGGTCAACGTTCATGGTCCTATGTGGTTGCCACCAGTGTTGCCCCAGCTGTAGTGTCCGTGAAATGCTCCCAGCAGTGACACCAACCACAACCCTGAGAAAACTTTGTTTTCACTGGAAAAGCACCTTAGGCTAAAGGCAAGTCATGGAACCATGTGAAAGTTGGAACATGCAGGACTTTTTCCTATTTCTGTCAATCTGGACCCTGACACAAAGTCTAACTAGATTAATAGTGTCTATTTAGAAGGCACCACCTGGCTTTCATCTACACTTTATGGGTCAAGCCTCCTTCCAAGCAAAATACATTCATACCACCTTGGCTCAAGATTCCCTGCAGGCTTCCTGGGGTACATCTGGCCCTCAGGTGTCATCGTTATTCTTTGCAACCTTTTCAGCTCAAAGTTTCTAAAATACTGCAAGGCCAAGGATGCCCACCAGAGCTTTGTTTTTGCAGCAAGACAGTGAGGTCCACATTTCATGCCCTGAACTGTGACTTAGAAGTATATGTTGGAGTTTGAGGATGAAGAGTCTGCTGGAATATCAATAGGCAATATTACAAGATGGAGCAAAGCAAATCTAGTACAGGCTTGACCCAAACTATGCGCTGTCCTGGACAGGGCTATTTGGAAAGGTCCAAAATAGAGCCAGGGTGGAAATAAATCAGTAAGTACTGTGAGTAATTTAAGAGGGTAATTACTGTGGGTAATAAAGAGGGTAATTGCTGTGGGTAATAATACTGGAACTCACTCTTGGTCCTTCCTTTCTTAGCACCGTAGAAGTACTCAGAGACAGCATTGCAGACCTTGTGTCTGCTGCCAGTAGTTAATATCTGTGGGCAAGGAGGTCCTGCCTGTAAGTCACCCAGGGTCAAATGTTCCACATTACTGCTAAATTCACACTGTGCCAATTGTCCACAGGTATGGAGAGAGTGTGTGCTGCCCTCTGAGTGTCCTGTGCTGCCCTCCCAGCTCAGAGCAGTTCTCCAGCAGCAGGAGCCGGGGTGGATCCATCACACAGTAATTCAGCACTTCTCTCGGCATGAAATGACTATTTCAAGCATGGGCAGTTAGCTATCCATCAGAATCCCACTAATCCATGTTCTCCAGGGCCAGAAGTTCAGGTCTGCATCCACCTCCTTGCTGCTAAGGGTCCTGCTTCCCCAGGATGTGTCCGTCTGGACCCTCCTTTCTGGCACAAGGGCCTGGCAGCAAGTGTGACACAGCCCACGTGAATTTGGGTGAACATCTGGCTAGCTGCTGGTGGCTTTAGTTTTTACATCTGATGAGGGCAGTGCTCAGGACAGAGAGAGGGATTGGGCCTGCCAGAATTCAGGAGCTCAGTGTGTATCTGTGCAGAGATACAATCTTCCTCGAGGCCACTTCTGTGGGCTCAAGAAAACACAGCATTTGTGCACTCACTGCCAACAGAATCACTTTACTACTGTCTTCCATTCTGAGTTTCTTTCACATGTGGTTTTTTGAAAGGTCTGAATAAGATGAATTTTATTACAGTTTATTAAATAACTTCATTTTAGGTTAGTACATGCCTCGGGATTGACAGCATATGTCACATTTCTGGGTAATTTTAAGCTGGAGTGGAAGAGGCCTTATAAAATGCACATGGGAAATGATGAGAGTTGGCAGAAGAGATGCCCTCCTATGAAAAATGGTGGCACTGAGTGCTATCAAAATCAGTCTAAAACCACCTTCAAAATGGCCAGCATTTTACCTCTACCATTTGAATAAGCCTTTCTAATTTAACTGTTCTTTAATTCTGTAAATGAGCAATATTATTCATTCTAGGTCTGCCACATAAAGAAAAAAAATGTACATAAGAGTTTAATCCTTTTGTTGGTTTATAACCTTAAAACTCAGGCAGGAAAGTCACAAATCCATGTGGACATCCCTGAGTGCTGACTTTTGCATTTGGATTTCTGATTTAGTTGAAAAATATATAAAAATCTTGTGTAGCCAGACAGCTCCCTATTGGCTACACATCTGTATGGGCTCAAGAGCATCGTATATTTCTGCAGAGATCTGGAATAAATTGTGCTCAATGAACTGGCCCCTCATATGCTTGTTTCAAACAGCAGACTCAGATGAACTCATGTATTGTGGGAGCATCAATGGCAAAACAATACCTCTTTGGTGAAATCTAGTGGGAGCTGCCATCATAAATGTGGAAGATGTCTAGATGCAGAAATAAATAATTTGAGGGAGATGGAAATGTACTTACAGATCAATATTAGTGACTACAAGGCACATTCAGCTTCTCAGGCATTAGTTTTGCATTTTGAAAACTCCACAGTGACTCTGAAAAAAAGCAGCCTCTGTGGTTGGGATTCATCTATCTTACCTCAGCCATCCAGAAAAGAGGTACCTGGTCTGAGCTATCCCTCTAGAAACATAATTTATAGGGAGCTTCCTGATGGTTTTGCAACAGAATATGTCACCCTGTGTAGTTGCTTCTTCCTCCATTGAGAAAAGGGAAAATATACAGGACTCCCTTTAGATGAAGATACTAAGGTTTTATCCATCTAAAATTAGAAACCTGCTACTAAATGTGTACTCAGTAGACCACTTACCCAACCCACATGCATAAACAGCAAGCAAGGGTAAAGTACTGACATCAGATTTGCCAGTGGTTTTGTTCATGTACCTTCATCACCATCTCACTCTGAAGGCCTGACTCATCCTCTTTCATCAGCTCATCAGTGTGTCTCATCCATCTTATTCACCTGACCCGGCCTTGTTTCTTTAACAGCAGGATATCTGTACTTCATTTTTCTCCTGTGAATGTGAACAGCTCTCTATCTGCACTCACTAACTCTTTAACCAACAGTCAGCTCCTCATTTGGCTGCTCAGCTGAGCATTCACCCACAGAAACTGCTCCCATGCTGCCACGCAGATTTCAAATGTGAAAGTTTGGTTTTCTTCTACGACTGGGCTTCTGCAAGAGCAGGTAAAAACTGCACACAGATTTACGAATCCTGTTCACCCAGACTAATTTTTGGCTCTGCTTCAACCTCTTCCTCTTCCTGTTTTCTCAGGAATGTTCCCCCTTTGGAAGCCAGCTTTGTTAATGCAAAGTTCAAAATTATCCAGAGACTCCCTCCCACCTCCCAGCCAGCTCACATCCTCACCAGGAGCCTTGCAGGTCTGTCCCTACCAGGCTCTTTTCCAGGCCACTCTGTTCAGTCGGTTCCTTCTCCTGCCACCTGATATCCTGTGTGCAGAATAAGCTCAAGTCCCTCAGCAATTTTAATTTTGATTTCCTCTCTCTGAACTCCTTGCTGAATTTAGGTGACCCATAATGTTTCCCAGAAGGTCCAATTATGAGTCACTTGCTCTTAGAACATGAACCATCCTCCAACACATCTGCAATATGAACTGTAGTTTCAACAGGTGAGACTCAGCCTGTAGCAGCTCCTTTCCGTGCCAAATAATGTGTATTTAGACCTTCAGAAAAATGTAAACCATTCTCTTATTTATCCTTCTAAAGACACAGGACTATGTTAATTTGTGTTTTTTAGTAGATAAATAACTAGTCTCATTAATTCCTGACTGATACTAGTATTTCTACTGTTAGCTTAGTTGTGGTAGCAGTCTGATGAATGTTGTCAATTGACAAAACTGTTGCCTAAGGAGAGTAATCTGCAGTCTCCCATCACTCGTTCCTGCCTCACAGCATTCCCCCCTGTGCAAGGACAGATCTGCAAAATCAGCTTTCTCGGGGCAGCAATGCATCTGAAGATTGTTGGCGGTGGTTTTTTCACTGGGGAAGTTTGAGCCCAGATCACCTTCTCACTCCAGTTCTCAGCACATATACAAAGGAGGAGGTGATGTGGAAGAGGGAATGATGGGTCAACTTCGGGAAAAGTGTCTTTCAGCACCAGTGCCACTTTATATTGACTTTCAGTGTCCATTAAACTGCAGCTTCGATGAGTTCACCTGCCGCTGCTCCTAGAGAAAATGCAAATTGTATCTCTTTCAGAGACCCAGAAAATTTAAAAAAAAAAATATTATTTTATGCCAGAAAGTGTTTGGAGAACAGAACTGTCACTTCAGGTAATTATTTTTTCTTCGGTTCCTGTCAGATTTTACTCCACAGATTTTATGTTGAGCTCTCAGTGAGTTCAAAATTTTAAAAAAACCTTTTGTGACATAAACTGTCAGAACACAGGAGTTAAAAAAACAGTGTCTACAGCATCTGAAACAGTTAATACAGAATGATAAAGCTGTACTTCACTCATCCAGGAATAATACCAACCCTTTTTTACTCCAACATCAACATGTTTACCAGTGAGCTGCAGGGAAGACAACACCCTAGGTATACTCTTAAGAATAAAGTTATTTTGACCTGCAGGGATTTTCATTGCTTTTACTCTCACAAATACAGTACAGATGTGGATATTAGGAGAAAGCATTTGAAAAGCCATAAAACTGCTACTCATTTTATCATCTACTTATGGTCTCTATATGATTACCCTGTCTTTAGCTACAGCAGTGCATTTGTCAGCTGCACTCAGCACTGACACATGGCAGATGAACCGCTCTCTGCGCTGCTCCTGTGGTGCTCTAAAGCTGATAAAACTCAGCAGCTGTTATTTTCACTGGCTTATGCAGTGCATAGTGGGTGTTCTGGTCACTTTATAAATATCACCTTTACACTTCCAAACGCTTATAAGCACATTTATTTCTAACAGAGTATCTCCACTTAGGTGCGATGCGTGTTAAGTTGGTGTTGTATAAAAAGGTCTGCTCTGAGGGCAAGATGTCTCCCCAGAATGACGCCTACAAGGGTGAAAATATTTTTGTATTTGTATCCTAGGAACATACAACTAAGTGTGGTCAAGTGCTCACCTCAGACAGAGCCACACTAGTGGAAGAGGCTTCATTGTCCAGCTGTTGGGCCTGGCCCTCAGCTGCCGAGTCCCAGCCCCAGAGCTGAGCCAGCAGAACTGGCCACATGGGTTGTCTCCCCCGCACCAGTGCTAAGCCACCCATGCTAATTCAGGTGTTCAACATTGTGCAAGTGAACTTGGCTGACTCCGTGTTTTCAGGACAAGGGACAATCCCAGCTGGCCCTCAGTGGGGATACTAGTGTCTAGCAGGAGAATGGGAAGAGGCTGGAAAGCAACGGTGGGGAAAATACTTTAGATGTCTGCAAAATGCTTTTTGCTGTGGAGAAGGATTGACCACTCACTTGTCCCTTCCAGTACAAGACTGATGGGCTAAAAGGCAACCAGGTTAAAAAACAACCATAAGAAAGTGATTATTCAAGCAACAAGTAGTTGTGGGCTACATTGCACTGAAACACTGGCTGCATGGGTTTAAAGGGAGAGTGGACAAGCACTTGGAGAGGGGTCTAGTATGGCTTACGAAAGAAGCAGAAGAAATAATTACAGGCACAAACAAATGCCTCTAGTTGAGAATGGTCAGGGGCTATGTGAACACCTTATAGTTTACCTGCCTGTTCCTATTGATCAACAAGCATCCCATTGCAGCCACTGTTTTTCTTTTCCCTGGGAAGATCATGAATGTGCTACCCCATTGTCACAATTCCAGAAGATGAGTTGACTGTTTTGGGGACAGCTGCAAGGTGAGTACACCCAAAATGCTGAGGATGAGCCTCATTCCAGGGAAACACTGGGGGTATCCCCCGATCTTTTTGGAGTCAGAATAGAGGCTTGGGGTACTCTGGTGTAAACCAGTACAGCTGTCCTTCAATGTCCAGCCAAATCAATGGGCAATTAAATGGCAGAAATCTCATGCCTGTGCTTGAAACTGTGCTCCTGAAAGCCTCTGCTTGTTTGTCACCAGCCTTTTACATAGGTCTCTGAAAGTTTCCACAGCAGAGCCCAGGTTTTATTTGCCCTTGGAAAACAACAATGTCCCACTTGCTTTGCTCTTGTGAAAGCTCCAAGGAGCTTGCCCTCCACATCAGTCCATGGTCCTTCCTACTCCTGATGCCACGTTGCTGGAAATGCCACTTTGCCAGACCAGAAACTAATACAAGTACAGAGCAAATGATTTTTTTTGTGGCAGTCAGCTAGGGTAGAGGGAGGGCAGTATATAGGCAGGCTCCAAATCCTTGTTCCCGTTACACTGGATAGACTACATCAAAGTTTTTGTCCCAGTCCAAAAGAGCCCTGGGACATGGCCAGGAGCCCAGCGTCTGCTTTTCCCAGAATGTAAGGGCTACAAAACTATGTTTCCTTCTGCAGGCTCTTTCCCTAATGAGGCATAGAATCCTCTTCTAGCACAGCTTAAAGACAAGGGATGCAACATATCCCCAAAGAGCTTCTCCACTCATTGGGAGGCCATGCCAGTAAGAGAGGAGTTGAAATTCTTCCTCCATTATGGTAGATAAAAGCAGGGGTTGCCCTAAAAACTATTTACTGTAACAGTGAACTTTATAAACTCAAATCATCATCAGTTCAGGGTCTGGTGAATCAGATCATAAAACTGTCCCCTGGCCATAGAGAATACCAGAAGTGTTCCAAGAGAATTGTGGAAGAAATAAAAAGGAAAAGGAAAAGGAAAAGGAAAAGGAAAAGGAAAAGGAAAAGGAAAAGGAAAAGGAAAAGGAAAAGGAAAAGGAAAAGGAAAAAGAAAAAGGAAAAAGGAAAATAAAATAAATAAATAAATAAATAAAAATAAATAAAAAATTGTTCATGCCTTTTTAACCACATCAAGGGAAATAAAACAGGCAGGACTCCTAATCTATTGTAGGAATTACAAATTGCAACATTTAACAGTAAAGCATTCAATTAATGTGTATTTTTCAAGTTAATAATCTGAATCCAGCATTACATTCATTTCAAAGTCCAGTGTAGAATCACTTAATGTATAATGTAATTCCAAGAACTACAGTGAAACACCCCATCTCAATAACAAATATTGAATTGCATCTGCAAAATTATAAATTTTTGATCTAAACTTTTTCACTGGAGATACAATTCAAAACACACTGAAGGAAATGAGAAATCTGGTAATTTGTCAAAATTGGATCATTCCCCCTGTCTGAAGGATTAAAAAGTTAGTAAAGAAAAAATTAAAAAAGAAAAAAGAAATGTAAAAATTAAAAACTAAAAAAGAAAAAAAGAAAAAAAGAAAAAAAGAAAAAAATTAAAAATAAAAAAGAAAACAAAGAAAACAAAGAAAACAAAGAAAAGAAAAATTAAAAAGAAAGTAGTATTTCTGAAATAAGGTATTTCTTATTTCAGAATTTTAACTGCTGCCATCTATTCAGAAATGCTAAACTGTTTACTTATCCAGTGAAACCAACTCTTCAACTTCTAAGACCATCATAAAAAAGAGGAACTCTTTCTTTGTTTCTGAAAGTTCCTTCATACTGCTTAATGTGTAATTCAGGGCATTACATTTATGTGGGAAATGGAAGGATAAAATTTACCTCTGTCAATTTCATCAACTAGTTTTGTATTTAGTTTCTTAATAGTGATGGGGAGGAAGAATTCTGGAAGAAAAATACTGGAAAATGAACGCTTTTGCAAAAGATGTTAGAAGGTGGCAACTCAGATTTAATCTTAATAGGATCTGGCTTAAATAATGCTGTCAGAATTCATTCCAGGTCACAGAGAAATTAAAACTATCAGGTGAAAGTTTGTTTTTGCATTTTGAAATGCATAAGATTTTATATAGTAAAAATAAAGTAACTCCTGACAGTCAGCCTTCTGAGCTTTTTCCCGATTGAAGACATAATAAGGCAAGATACTGTCAAACTA